>CM008283.1:49333198-49849315 GCA_002319775.1 Fagopyrum tataricum
CAAGGAATAGTCTAGTTTTGCTAGTGTTAATTTTGAATTCAGAGAAAGCCCAAAATCCTTTAAGATGGAGTTTGAGAATAAGAATAGAAGTGAGGCCTCCCCTGCAAAAAAAAAACATAAGTTCGTCAGCAAAAGAAAGGTGGGTGAGGCGAGGTCAGGACCATTTTGGGTGGCAATTGAAGTCCGGGCTAAGGGTATTGGTATGGATCATCTGGGAGAGGTATTTAAGCCCGATGAAAAAGAGAGAGGGTGAAAGATGTAACACCCCAAATTCATAGGACTCGGGGCATTACTGGGCTAGGATCTCACAATGAATCTTGACCCTAGCCTGACAACAAGTTCATTGGATCTTACAACAAGGCACAGATAGATTAAAACCAAAACATCAAACGGTATATATATAAATCAAAAGGTTTATAGAAGAACCGTTGAGTACAAAAAAAAACATGTATATGTACATACAAAATGTCCCATAACCCTCGCATAACCCTAGTGTACGGAGCCCTCAACGGATCACCCCATCTGGATCACTCTGCAGCTCTCCTAACTTGCAAAGGATCTACAACACGGTATAAAACCGTTAGCTAACCATACACATATATATAGAAGATGCATAAGCACAAACACACTTCAAGAAATCATAAACATATATCATGTTGTCAAACATTTACACGGTTAATTATCTTTATAAAGTCCAACGCTCAAATAGTATAAATACATGTATATGAATATATGTGACACGATGAATATATCATCCTCGCCTCTGATCGCTTATAGCCAGCTGGTGTGGCTCCGGCACTCCTTCCCGTATACCCTATGGGAGTGATGAAGGAGTCCATCCCGTATAGCAGATCTCGCCTAACTACAGAGAACCTCCCAGACTCCTAGCGGGATGAAAAGGGAAAGGTTATCACGGCCCTTCAATGGGCAGTCAATAAACCATAGGTCGGTAATACACAACATCGCATGCTATCAAGCATATAACACACACCACTCATGCATACATCCAATATAAGGATGGTAGCTAAGTAAGTCCTATGGACTTACCTCAACCTCGAAGTACTCTCAACACGATCAACTCCAATCTGGAGGATAACACTGCCTAATAACAACGCATAAAGAGATATAAAATCTCCTATCAATCAAAGGGGTCACACCTAGACCCAAGGGATCGATATGGATCATATCCAACTTATAAACCTCGATAATCTGCTAAACCTCAAAGCCATAACCGGCATATAACGATATCATACTCATCATCATTATATCCTCATACACATACCTAGCATGCTACTAACCCGCTCATACTAGGAAAGGAAATGATCAATACTACTCTAAGTAGATCCTAGACAAGACGCACCTGCGTGACAGGAAAGACGCAGGGGCAGAGTGACGGAAGACGCAGGCGCGGACGCTGTGACCGTGGCCGTGGGGGCGGCGACTCGCTGGCGCGGGTGCGGTGACAAAGTCCCGCAGGGCCGGCTGTTCATAGGCGCGGGTGCGGCGACGCGACAGAATGTGAACCCCGATTCCCTCTTCGGTTCTTCACGTGACGATTTCAATTCTTCATCATTCCACATCCATACAAAAACATATATATATACACATATGAGTATCCATACACACCTAGTAGTTCTATCCCAAGCTAAGGAAGAGGAATGAAATCAAAGAAGAAGAAAGGAGCAGAAGGAGAAGAACTCACCGCTGTTGTGGCCTATCCAAGGAATGATCACAAAACCAACAACTCAACTGGCTTCCAAGCTCAGAAACAATACACAACACCAACATCCATCAAAGCCACACAAAACCTCTTTCAAACTCAAAGGGAATCAAGAACAAGATCAAGGAAAAGGAGAAGAGAGAAGAAGGACGTGAGAAAGCTGGAATAAGTGATGAACCCTTTCAGAAGCCAAGGACGAGACTTAAGAAGGAAGGAATGAAAGAGTAAAGCACGGTCAAAAGGGTCAACAAAACCGGCTGCAGCCGCATGAAACCGCAGGGGCGGAAATTCCTAGCCGCAGGGGCGGAACGCTGAGCAAGCCGCAGGGGCGGCTCCACGGACCCGCAGGGGCAGCTAAGCTGCCTCAACTCCTAAAGGTCAAGGCTCTTACATCTCACCCCCCTAAAAACAAGTTTCTTCCCGAAACGTGTAAAATCCAAATACCTCTCGGACCCATATGCCGAGGTATAACTCTCTCTATCGGAGGCATCACATCTCCACACATAAGGTATCAACCTATATTGCTCTATAGCCTCAAACACAAGCATGGAGGAAATCATTATCTCCAGCTACAAGATCACTATACTATCCAAGGCATAGAGGAAAACCATCTCCAGCCAAACTATAATCATAATACAAGGCATAGAGGAAAACCATCTCTAGCCGTATCATCATCACATAACATAAGGGCATGGAGGAAAAACATCTTCAGCAACACTATGTCCATCAAAATAGCATGGAGGAATAACCATCTCCAGCTGAACCTAATGACACCATATTAGCATGGAGGAAAGAACCATCTTCAGCTATAATCAATCGCACTAGCACAGCAAGATCTAATAAGATCATAAATCACATCATAGCTAGTACGAAAAATAAACACATCATAACATATAAACACATAATCACAACACTCACCAAGATAGTACTAAGATCTACTCGTCGATCCTACAGGTACATCTATCTCGGCATAGAACTCTGGATACTTCCTCTGAATACTATCCTCAGTCTCCCAGGTAGTCTCAACAGGTCCTCGTCTCGACCATTGTATCCTCAGCATAGGAATGTCCTTCGAACGTAGGCGTGTCATACCTCGTTCTAGGACTGCAATCGGGTGCTCAACAAAAGTGTGGTCCGGCTCGACCACTAAATCATCATAACTCACAATATGTCTCGGATCTGGTATGTACTCCCTCAGCTGAGACACGTGAAACACAGGGTGAACACCCTCTAATCTCGGAGGCAAAGCTAACCTGTATGCTGCGCTCCCAACCCGATCCAAAATCTCAAACGGTCCGACATATCGGGGGCTCAACTTCCCCTTAAGGCCAAAGCGTCTAACACCTCGTGTCGGAGACACTCTCAGCCACACATGGGCTCCTACTCTGAACTCTAGGGGTCTACGCCTCCTATCTGCATAAGACTTCTGACGGCTTTGTGCAGTCAGCATCCTCTCTCTATTCAGTGCTACACGAGCAACATCATCCTGAATCTGATCAGGTGTCAAACCACTAATACTGCTCGGCCCATCCCAATATAACGGGGTACGACATCTCTGTCCATACAGTGCCTCATATGGGGCCATCCCAATAGATGCATGCCAGCTGTTGTTGTACGAGAACTCAACTAGTGGGAGATGATCCGTCTACACTTGTCCCCAATCCAACTCACAAGCTCACAACATATCCTCTAGTGTCTGAATGGTCCTCTCTGACTGACCATCTGTCTGAGGATGAAACGCAGTAGTGAAGTGCAAACTCGTCCTCAAGGCAGTCTGAATTTGCTGTCAAAACCTTGAGGTAAATCGTCCATCTCTGTCTGAGACGATCGTCCTCGGTATACCATGGAGTCTCACTATCTGTCTAGTGTACTCCTCAGCTAATCTGCTCACTGGCCATGTTTCCCGAATAGGGTAAAACGTGCCGTCTTCGTCTGTCTGTCCACTATAACCCAACCCAGATGGAATCAAAGTTCCTGCTTAGTCTCAACCCAGTCACAAAATCCATGGTGACGTCCTCCCACTTCCTCTATGGTACAGGTAGTGGATGGAGTTCACCTCCAGGTCTGCAATGCTCGATCTTGACCTGCTGACAGGTCGCACACCGTGCCACAAATCTGGCCACATCGGGCTTCAGCGCTCCCCACCAGTATGAACGTCTCAAATCCTGGTACATCTTACTCGTACCGGGGTGCACTGAATAAGGCGTACAAGGAGCCTCCTGTAATATCCTCTGGCGCAACTCCGCATCAGCGGGTACACAGACGCGACCGTGGTGTCTCAACACTCCATCTGCTCCTATAAGGAACTGTGGTGCCTCATCCCGAGTCATCCTCTCTTGAATCCTCGTCAGTGTCGAGCAAGTGTCCTGCTTCTGTTGGATCTCACTCAACAGATGAGGAAGAAACTCTAAAGTACTCAACCGGCCATCCTCATCAGGAAACTGGATGTCCAACTCTAGCCAGATCAGGTCTCTCCGTAACTGAGGCTGAACTGTCAGTCTCACAATCGCCTTCTCTTGAGGCGTCTTCTTGCTTAAGGCGTCAGCAACAACGTTCGCCTTCCCTAGATGATACAAAATCTCCAGATCAAAATCCTTGATCAGCTCAAGCCACCTACGTTGGCCGTTATTCAATTCCCGTTGCGTGAAAATATACTCCTGACTCTTATGGTTTGTGAAGATCTGACATGTAGCACCATACAGGTAATGTCTCAAGATCTTCAGGGCATGAACTACTGCTGCCAACTCCAGATCATGAGTTGGGTACTTCTCCTCATACATCTTCAATTGTCTAGACGCATATGCAATCACTCTGCCTCGCTACATCAATACACATCCCAAGCCTAGCTTGGATGCATCACTGTAAACCACAAAATCAGTTGTACCCTCTGGCTGTGCCAAAATAGGAGCGGAAGTCAGACGTCTCTTCAGCTCCTCAAAACTCTGCATACACTGCTCAGACCATATAAATCTGGTAGTCTTCCTCAGCAGACTCGTTAGTGGATGGACAATCACAGAAAATCCCTCCACAAAGCGTCGGTAATAACCGGCTAGGCCAAGAAAGCTCCGTACTCCCTTGTCGTTCGTCGGTGTCGTCCATGCTGCTACTGATCTATCTTCGCCGGATCAACCTTGATCCCCTTGGCGGAAACAATATGACCCAGGAATGCTACCTTGGGCATCCAGAACTCGCACTTAGAGAACTTAGCATAAAGTTCTCTATCTCATAAAACCTGTAACACAATCCTCAGCTGTCCTGCATGTTCCTCTCTGCTGCGAGAGTACACCAAAACATCATCTATGAAAACTACCACAAACTGATCTAGGAAGTCGAAGAATATGTTGTTCATCAACTCCATGAAAACTGCTGGAGCATTCGTAAGTCCAAATGGCATCACTACAAACTCGTAGTGTCCATACCTGGTCCGAAATGTTGTCTTGTGCACATCCAACTCTCTCACCCTCAGCTGGTGATACCCTAAACGCAGGTCAATCTTGGAGAACACAGTCGCTCCCTGAAGTTGATCTAACAAGTCATCAATACGGGGCAATGGATACTTGTTCTTGATGGTCACCTTGTTCAGCTCTCTGTAATCAATACACAATATCAACGATCCATCCTTCTTCCGTACAAAGAGGACAGGTGCTCCCCACGGGGATACGCTAGGGCAGATAAAACCCTTCTCAGCCAACTCCTCAAGTTGCTTCTTCAGCTCCAACATCTCGACAGGCGCCATACGATATGGGGCCTTCGAGATCAGTCTCGTACCAGGCTCCAACTCTATACCAAAGTCCACACTCCTTTGAGGCGGCAAACTGGAAGGCTCAGCAAATACATCTGTGGGATATCCTTTAACGCTGGACTCTACCCTTCCTTCATGGCATAACACCAGAAGGCCTCACAACCCTGTGCAATCAATCTCGCTGCCCGTATCGCATTGATAACCATGCCTGACTTTCCAAGGTCCCAACCTCGGAAAACCTCTATCTGATCTAACTCGGTAGAGAGGGTCACAGTCCTCCTACCTACATCTAAATTGCCTGACGTCTATCCATCCAATCCATACCTAAAATGACTTCTTCATGCTCTAATGGCATGACAAAGAAGTCAACAAGTAACACACGAGTCCCTACAGAAATGGGACAATCACGTATTTCATGGGTACCTCATAACCTACTACCATCGGGTAACCCTATACTAAAGGGTATCCCCTCAGTCGTATCTAGACTCAAACGCTCAACACATGCATCAGATATCAATGAATGCGTAGTACCTGTATCAAATAAAACTCTAACAGGTAAACCATGAATCAAAATGGTACCTGTAGAAGTCGGTGCAGCTGGCTCCTCTACACTCCTCAGCTAAAAAAATCTACCCTGAGCTCCTCTGGTGCCAGTGGTACGTACTCCCACCACGACCTCTGCCTCTACTCTGCCCAGGAGCAGATCCCTGACTAGTAGGACGATCTAGGACTCTCTGTTGTCCCTGTGTCTGCTGCTGATGAGGTGGCCACTGCCCCCCCTCCCCCCTTGCTACACTGGCAGGAGAAGAACCCTGTTGAGATGAAGCTCCACCTTGTCTACAAAAGACCACGTGATGACCTGATCTGCCACAAGTAAAGCAAGTCACTAATGGCCTCGTACACTCTGGCCGCATGTGCCCAGGATCACCACAGTTATAACACTATCGTCTCTTATCTGCAACTGGTGCAGATGAGGAATAACTCTGGCGGCTCTGGCCTCTCCCTGAACTAGCAGCTCCACCAGCACCACTGGTCTACCCAGTCCGCTGTCTCTTCTCAGACCCTCCGGTCTGAGAAGCTCTCCTCTGTCTGGCCCGCTCCCTCTCATAATCAGAAGCTCTGTCTTGGTAATCCATCAAGGACTCACAATGAAATCCCGCCATATAGGTCCGGGTAGCATCCCTCAGTCGTCGGGAGAAAAGATAAACATGTTGATATGCAGGAGGTGCAGCTGGACCCAACAAAGTCAACTCCTCCTAGAATATCTTGATGGCCTCTGGGACTGGTACATCCTCAAAGCCAGCCCCAACGAATTCCCGCAGTTTCTCCCTCCTCAGTGAGGCAGGGCAGAAACCCTCTGTGATCATAGTCCTTATCTGATCGTAACTAGTAACTGACCCCGTACAGATCTCCACCAGTGTTGTGCCAAGTCTCGGAATAGAGTTTGCACCAACTCTATATGTCTATCCGCTGGACATCTAACAGACTCAAGTGATGAGTCTACATGTCCGATCCACAACTCAACCTCTAGCCCCACCTTCCCATAGAAAGGGGGTACACCCATCTGGTGAAATGCCTTCAACCAAGTATCTGGTCGAGGCCCTCTATGCTCTTCTAGAGCTCGAGCAATCTCAGCAGCATGTGCCTGTACAGCTGGCACCTGACTAGCTCCATGGAATCTCTTAGATGATCCCTCTTGTGCCGGAAGATCAGGGGCACGTCTACTTGCTCTGGCAGCCTCCTAAACTTGTCTGATATAGGCACGGAACTCAGGTCCCCCCATAGAGACATGATCCGAGTCATCTGACTGGACTCGTTGTGGTCTTTGTCTCTCAGCTGCACCGTTCCCAGTCTCTGGAACGGCACTCTCAGAAACATCCTCATGAATCTCCTCCGCTGCACGTGGATCACCAGCGGGAATCCGACCCTGTCCTCTACCTATTGGAGAAAGAGGGGGTCTAGTCCTACCTCCTTCAACTGCAGATAAGGCTCTAGTCCGAACCATCTGCAGGGTATAAACCTAACTTAGAAGGCTATATATATGCCATATTTATAGATATAAAAGTCCATCACAACATCACATAAGGTAATATCTATATATATCTATACTGTCGAGATCTTCAGAGGGGTGATGGCTTCTCGTACACACTATCCCAAAACATTTGTACTCATTTCAAAACCAAAACCTTTTGAAAAGTCAGACCCCTTTCGGGTTCTATTTATTTATCTATTCGACCTTTATCGCAGATTGAAAATGCCATTGTTGTCAACCTAAGGCTCTGATACCAACTTTGTAACACCTCAAATCCATAGGACTCGGGGCGCTACTGAGCTAGGATCTCACAATGGATCCTGACCCTAGCCTGACAACAAGTTCACTGGATCTTACAATAAGGCACAGATAGATTAAAACCAAAACATCAAACGGTATATATATATAAATCAAAAGGTTTACAGAATAACCGTTGAGTACAGAATAAACATGTATTTGTACATACAAAATGTCCCACAACCCTAGCATAACCCTAGTGAACGGAGCCCTCAGCGAATCACCCCATCTGGATCACTCTGCAGCTCTCATAACTTGCAAAGGATCTACAACACGGTGTAAAACCATTAGCTAACCATACACATGTATATAGAAGATGCATAAGCACAAACACACTTCAAGAAATCACAAACATATTTCATGTTGTCACATATGTACCCGGTTAATTATCTTTATAAAGTCCAACACTCAAATAGTATAAATACATGTATATGAATAAATGTTACACGAGGAATATATCATCCTCGTCTCTGATCGCTTATAGCCAGCTGGTGTGGCTCCGGCACTCCTCCCCGTATACCCTATGAGAGTGATGAAGGAGTCCATCCCGTATAGCAGATCTGGCCTAACTACAGAGAACCTCCCAAACTCCCAACGGGATGAAAAGGGAAAGGTTATCACGGCCCTACAATGGGCAATCACTAAACCATAGGTCGGTAATACACAACATCGCATGCTATCAAGCATATAACACACATCACTCATGCATACATCCAATATAAGGATGGTAGCTAAGTAAGTCCTATGGACTTACCTCAACCTCGAAGTACTCTCAACACGATCAACTCCAATCTGGAGGACAACACTGCCTAATAACAACGCATAAAGAGATATCAAATCTCCTATCAATCAAAGGGGTCACACCTAGACCCAAGGGATCCATATAGATCATATCCAACTTATAAACCTCGATAATCTACTAAACCACAAAGTCATAACCGGCATATAACGATATCATACTCATCATCATTCTATCCTCATACACATACCTAGCATGCTACTAACCCGCTCATACTAGGAAAGGAAAGGATCCATACTACTCTAAGTAGATCCTGTACAAGACGCACCTGCGTGACAGGAAAGACGCAGGGGCAGAGTGACGGCAGGTGCAGGCGCGAAGGCACGCTGGCGCGGGCGCTGTGACCATGGCCGCGGGGGCGGCGACTCGTTGGCGCGGGTGCGGTGACAAAGTCCCGCAGGGGCGGCTGTTCACAGGCACGGGGGTGGCGACGCGACAGAATGTGAACCCCGATTCCCTCTTCGGTTCTTCACGTGACGATTTCAATTCTTCATCATTCCACATCCATACATAAACATATATATACACATATGAGTATCCATACACACCTAGGAGTTCTATCCCAAGCTAAGGAAGATGAATGAAATCAAAGAAAAAGAAAGGAGCAGAAGGAGAAGAACTCACCACTGTTGTGGCCTATCCAAGGAATGATCACAAAACCAACACCTCAATTGGCTTCCAAGCTCAACAACAATACACAACACCAACATCCACTAAAGCCACACAAAACCTCTTTAAAACTCAAAGGAAATCAAGAACAAGATCAAGGAGAAGGAAAAGAGAGAAGAAGGACGTGAGAAAGCTGGAATAAGTGAAGAACCCTTGATCAGAAGCCAAGAACGAGGCTTAAGAAGGAAGGAAGGAAAGAGTAAAGCACGGTCAAAAGGGTCAACAAAACCGGCTGCAGTCGCTGGAAATCGCAGGGGCGGAAATTCTTGGCCGCAGGGGCGGAACGCTGAGCAAGCTGCAGGGCGGCTCCACGGACCCGCAGGCGCGGCTAAGCTGTCTCAACTCCTAAAGGTCAAGGCTCTTACAAAAGAGGGCATCCTTGTCTGAGACCACGATTCCTTTGAAGAAACCCTGAAGGCTACCATTGATGTTAATGGAGAAGGTGGCAGGAATATTGTAGCTTTGACACAAAGAAGGTACATATGGAAATGAAAACTCCACATAATTGGTATTAAGCATAATTAATATTGCTTGCATTGTAGGTCTACTTTCTGGTTCATCTTGAGCACACGACAAAATGCTATTTGGCTGGGCCATCTTATTTCTTTGAAGTCTTGTGCCAACAAATATTAGACGCCTTGACAAAAATTAAAATTAGATTATATTTTTATTTTAATTAATAATATTTGATAAACTACATTTTATAAGATGAAAAACGATTTTGAAGAATTGAAATAATATGGAAGAGTTAAACACTAAAAGTAATACAAGTAACTAGATACGAAATTGAAAGAAAAAATAAATAAATGTTGTATTGTTTGGAGGCACAACGAGCAGGTACGGTTGGGAGTCGGTGCAATCTATTCTCATGAACAGGGCCTCGGAAATATTGGGGCCTCATTATAAATTTTTTTTAATTAACTAGTACCAATATTCTAACAGCGTAGTTGGTAAGGAGTAGCCGATGGCATTGTAAGGTCTCAAGTTTGAGTATCCTTATCAATTTTGGGCTTGTGAATTTTTTTTACTGCCTTTGGACTTGGCCTCCAAATTAGTTGAGCCGGGGCTAACAACGAGAAGCAGCAAATTCAATAGATTTGAAGTCTCTCGTTCATTCGATGGCCGCATATGCTCGAATGAAAGAAGATCGAGCGGTGTTGGGAGCAATAAAGGGTTTTGACCCAGATAAATAGGGCATCTTTGACTATATATAAAATCTTGTAGTTTCAAACTATGAGTTTTGGCAAAAAAAAGTTTTTTTTTTTTTTTTTGCAAAATATTAAGTTTACAAGGAAATCGTTGTTTGAAACTACGAGCTCATTAATTGAAAAAAAAGGAACCCGTCATTTTAAACGATTGGTTATTTATGTCAACCTGTCATTTAAAACGAAGGTTCTACTCCGACCCTAAAAGTCTTCCAGTTCTCGAAATTACTTTCATTTATTCGTAAAAATAAAAATAGATTTCATATTCTTATTATCTTGGGGGAAAAAATCCGTATTCCATTTAAAGTCTTTGAATAGACATGCTCAATACTTAGGTAGAAGGGATGAATATACTTCCGATATGGGGATCTGATGGTAGAAGAAGGATTTGCTTTGGGTTCATTAAAAATAAAATATGTTCGGTTCATTCACAATAATAATATTAATAAACCGTATGAGTTTATAGGGAATAATAAGAAAATATTTAAACATGAACCCCCTTGACGATAAAAGTGACGGATTTGAAAATGGGTGATATAACGCTGACGGAATGCATTTACTGGGTGCTCCTAGGCAATTAAATATTTAACGGGTAGTCAATTACAATTGACCTCATTCAGTGGGCGTACTCTCATTTTTTATTAGATTAAATGCTCATATATATATATATATATATATATATATATATATATATATATATATATATATATATATGAGTTTGTTGTACAAGAATGTGAGGGCGCAACAACATGATTCCAAAAATGATATTGCTCCTTTTTTCCATATTCTCCAGGCTTGTGCCCCAAAATGACTTGAATGACTTGAATGACATTGGTTTTTTAGCTGATAGGAATCAAAGTCAACAACTTAATTGTAATAGAAGTCACTCAGGTTTCTCTGACTGATAGGAAATGATATTGCTTTGACCACTTACAATATCCAACAACATGATTCCAAAAATGTAGATATTTGACTTGTCGTTCCAAAATCAACAATTTTGGGTTCTAATTTTCATGTAGTAGTATATTGCTTGGTTTATCTAATATATATTTTATTAACCTTGAATATCTCGTGTATGTTTAAAATATGTAGTTTATGCTCCTTGATTGGATTATATTCTAATTAAATCTAAATTAGTGGTGCACATTCGATCGTGAGAACATTGCGAAATCAAATATCGATCGGAATCCATGTATATATATAGACTAGCTCGCACCCCTTTACATATATCATTCAGTCCATTATCGGTCGAGCAACTAATTTATAGCTTACGAAGCAATCTGAGAGATCGAGAGAGTACATATATATATTTATACTTATAATGGCTTAGAAGATAAAGAATTTGGCGGTGGTGGTGGAGGTGGCGATGATGCTAGTGGCGGCGGCATCAGCATGTGGGGAAGACACGAAGATATTCGCGGAGTGTGAAGCAACGTCAAACGCGTTACATGGCTGCCTGGAGCAAAGAGCCGCAACGGGAGATGCGGTGGCACAGGCGCTGTGCTGTGGGCCGGCGATCAAGAGGTGCATTTGTGCTCACTCGGGGAGTTGCTTGAATGTTGTTCAGAGCTTTATGCTCGAAGGGCCTCTCTCCTTTATCTACCACCACTGCCGTGAATACTTGAAGTCACACCATGAATGCTCCATCCTCTGATCATCAATACAATATTAAGTGCATGATTTGCCTAGCTATATGCTTGCATGCCTGCAATATGCATGTTTGTTCTTTCACTTCTTTATTTCTAATTAAGTCTTTGCATTCTTCGAATCAAACCCTCGTTTGTGTTGGTTCAACGGTGCTACTAAATTTGTGTAATATATCGTTATGTAAAAGTCTCGTGAATCACTTTGTCTTTACATGCTCATTTTTTTTACCTATTAATTTACCTTGCCTCTTCGGACTTGGGAGATCGACATCTATATCAGTAACCAACAATCAGTTAGTTAATTTGATAACATCAACCTCAACTTATTTAATTAGTGTTGTAAATATGGTTTTTAATGTCATGAGAAATAGATTATATGTGATAGAGGAATCAGAATATATATGCTTATGAGGTCCTGATGATACATCTACCACTTATGAATGCGAACAAAGTATTCTCAGCCTATAGGGCGTCATTTCTCACATCATGATCCATTTACCAATTTTTATTAATTAGCATGATGTAAAATGGTGTTTGATAAGCTGCATCATTTAGTTAACAAAAAGATTAGGCTGGTTTTTCTTAGCAGCCTATATGGATGACAACAATTATTGAAAAGATTGATGGATTAGATATTAATGGGTCCAAAGATTAATGGAGTTAACCTGTCCTAGAAAGTGAAATATGGTCCTCAAGCTGAAAGTATAAATGAAAGACAGACTTCAATCTACTAAGAACCGCCATCTGACTTTGAATATCTTGGACCGACTGGACCAATTTTGAACTCATGATACCAATTTCTATCATAAAAATGCACAAAAAGCTAGTGATATACAAGCATTAGCCGACTCAACTTAATGAACATTATGAACTCATGATACCAATTTTGAACTCACCTAGTAGAAGAATAAGCAAATCAAACGACCGACTGGAGTCTGGACCGACGAAGAAGAAGCAGACGCTGCAGACGGCCGAAGTCCCGAGGATGAAGCTGGAAACAAAGTAGCAGACGAGGTCCCGAGGAGGCGAGGAAGAAGCTGGAAGTAGAGTAGCAGACGAGGTCCCGAGGAGGCGAGGAAGAAGCCGGAGAGGGATACCGGCTGGGAATACCGAGGAGGCGAGGTGAGGCTAGCCGGCAAGGCGAGAAGGCGTGGCGAGGACAGCAGGCGAGGCGAGGGAAGGAGGTGACTAGGTGAGTCGAGGACTGAGGAGGCAAGGAATTGCCGAATCGGGGCTGAATGAGTGAATGGAATGGCTGAGGCGATGATTAATTAATTAGGGTTTCACTTTGAAGTCTCAACTCTCAAACACGGAGGACGGAAGGAGTGGAGGACGGCTGTAGGCTGATGAGTGCTTACAAATGAAACGGAGCGTTTAATGTTGCGGTTTTGCGGTTCAAAGTGCGTTTTTGCGGTTGAGGTTGCGGTTTTGAACCGCAAACCTCTAATTGCGGTTTGGTTGCGGTTCGGTCAACCAAACCGCAATCTGCTCAACCCTAGATACCTTGTAGGGTAGGACCGTTGTGGAGTGATATAGAGAGAGTTGTCAGCCGGGTTTACCATACTTGTTAGTTTGGTTGGGTTTTTTTTCTTTTTAGGCAAACTCCTGGGACTTTTTAGTTTTTAGATTTCATTGTTGACCAACTGTTTCTTTTATTTTCTTCTTTTATCGTGACTATTTAAATGCATAAAAACGTTATTCGCTTACCTTTATTTTTGTCTTGTTGTAAGATCCGGTGAGCTTGTTGTCAAGCTAGGGTCGAGACCCATTGTGAGGTCCTAACCCGTAGCATCCGGAGTTCCAAGAATTTAGGGTGTTACAAGCTAGAACTGACTCTATCGGCGTGATGTTATCGGCAATCTAACAAATCAAAGAACAAAGATGGGAGGAGGGTCCATAAAGTCCTCATTTCATCCTTTCGTATGGGCCCTCCCTAAGACGCTTTACGACCTACTTGCATCTTAGGGCCAAAACTACCCTAGGACGCTAATGTACCTACATTCTAGGGCTCAACCTTCCCAAAACACTAATCTACGTGCTTCTTAGGGCCCAATTTACCCTAGGACACTAATCTACCTACATCATAGGGCCCGATATACCCTAAGACCCTAATATACGTTCGTCATAAATCCCGACCTACCCTATGACGCTTATCTACTCGCGTCCTAGTGTCCGAACTACCCTAGGACGCTATTCTACATGCTCCCCATGGCCCAATCTGACCTAGGACGCTAATCTACTTGCAACCTAGGGCTCAACCTACCTAGGGTGCTAATCTGCCTGCATCTTAAGGCTCAACCTACCAACACATTATCGACACCAACAATAACAAAGACTAATGAAGGGAGATAGGTCCAACAATTTTCGTGCTCAAGAGTCAAGTGCAAGTAACGAGGATCGTAAAAACCATGAACCTTCAAGTTTCTATTGTTCAAGCTTGGAGTTGCTGAATCACACCTCCAACTTGAGGGGGAGTGGTAGAGTATAACCTAGTATATTGGGTCAAATATTGAGCTTATCTCTTTATTGGACATATCGCTTTGTTGAATTTATCCTTTATTTGTTAGTTTACATACCCTTTTACCCCGTTATATTTGTCTATATAAACCGTACTTGGTCAATGAAACAAACAAGCTTTCTATCCACAATTCTCTACAAATCAGGGAAACCATTGTGGTTGTTTGGTTACTTTGAAAGCTTTTGACTGAACTCATATATAATTTCATGATTCTCCTTATAGACGATGTGCTTCTCCCTCGACCACTCATTCTCTTGTATTATATATCATTCGTATTAGGTGAAACATTGTGATGCAATATAGTTTTGCGTTGGAGTCTCTAACTCATTTTGTGAAATATTTAAGTAACATGAAACGTAAGAATTCTTCGGTCTATGTTAATTGAGTTTATTTGAAATATAAGAAGTGTGTATTTATATTTAAAACAACATTATCTTTTGAAGAAAAAAAAATAATCGTCTTCGATTTATGGATTTCTCGAATTTGATGAAAAATCTTTTTTCTATATAACGACTTTTTTATGGTGTTTTTTTAACGCTATGGAATACACAAAACATTGATGACGATATTAAAGACATCATTTCGAATGACATCCAAAAACGTCGTCATTAAAAGGTTTTCATGAAGTCTTAGTCCTCACTCAAAAACCTAAAATTTATAAAAAAAAATAAATTTTTTTATCTAAAATGTTAAATTTCTGAAAACGTTTTATCCTTCCTCAAAAACCGAAAAACCATTTCTTTTTTTACAAGTTTCATGATGCATAGTGTGTCCATTTACAATTTCTTGCTGGCCTGGACATATATAATCACGTACAAGTAATATTGGAGAAAATCATGATTACTGAAAAATGTATGGCACGATATCATTAAATCTAATTTGATATATATTGTCACCAGGAGGTTTTGGTTTATCTAATATATATTTTATTAACCTTGAAAATCTCGTGTATGTTTAAAATATGTAGTTTATGCTCCTTGATTGGATTATATTCTAATTAAATCTAAATTAGTGGTGCACATTCGATCGTGAGAACATTGCAAAATCAAATATCGATCGGAATCCATGTATATATATAGACTAGCTCGCACCCCTTTACGTATATCATTCAGTCCACTATCGGTCGAGCAACTAAGTTATAGCTTGCGAAGCAATATGAGAGATCGAGAGAGTACATATATATATATATATATATATATATGGCTTACAAGATAGAGAATATGGCGGTGGCGATGATGCTAGTGGCGGCGGCATCAGCATGTGGGGAAGACACGGAGATATTTGCGGAGTGTGAAGCAACGTCAAACGCGTTACATGGCTGCCTGGAGCAAAGAGCCGCAACGGGAGATGCGGTGGCACAGGCGCTGTGCTGTGGGCCGGCGATCAAGAGGTGCATTTGCGCTCACTCGGGGAGTTGTTTGAATGTTGTTCAGAGTTTTATGCTCGAAGGGCCTCTCTCGTTTATCTACCACAACTGCCGTGAATACTTGAAGTCACACCATGAATGCTCCATCCTCTGATCATCTATCCAATTAAGTGCATGTTTTGCCTAGCTTCTCCTACGTACGTGCCTAGCTATATGCCTGCATGCAATATGCATGTTATTATTTCACTTCTTCATTTCTAAGTCTTTGCATTCTTAATCAATCCCTCATTTGTCTGGGTTCAACGGTACTAAATTCGTTGAATATATCGTTACGTACGTAAAAGTCTCGTGAATCACTTTGTCGTTACACCTTCGTTTTTTTACCTATTTATTTACCTTGCCTTGTTGTCATTCATAATTTATATGAACAATAAAACATTGCAACATGCACATTTAATTAACATTAACCATGGAAGAAGGTTTGAAGTCTCTAGCTAGTTTAATTTGGAGGCAGATTGAGAAACAGCAAGATCAAAAGGTTTGGAGTCTAGGGTTCGTTCGATGGCCGCATCTACTCGAAATGAAAGAAGAGGGGCGGAGTTAGGGAGCAGTTAATAGGGTTTAAAACAACACAAAACCCGATGTAATATTCTCAACTGTCACCTGCATGCATTAAGAGTAGTCCCGATCATATATCCGGGCAGCCCGCCCGTTTTTCCGGGCGGGTATGAACATAGAGGGAAGTTGGACCGGGCCGAAAAGCTTGACCCGTCAAGCCCGTCGAGCCGGGTACGAACACCACTATACGTCCGACCAGGCCGAAAAGTCCGCCCCGTATAAAAATATAAAAATATATATTATATTGTATGTATTTAAAATATTAAGTATAATTATAGAATATTTAGCATAATTATCATAAATTTAATGTTTATTACATATAATATCTTAAATATATTTTATTTTTAAATAAAATTTATATTTAAAATATTTTTTAAATTATTTTATAAAAATAAAAAATAACACGGGTACTCGGAGACTTGGCGGCGCCGGGTACGACATGTATTGTAGGCCTGCCAGCCGGGCTTAGCCCGACCCGGGTCCGGCTTAACGGGCCGAAATTCCAAAATGCCCGGCCTGAGTCCGGCCCGAGCCTGGATATGAACTGGTCTAATTAAGAGCATCTGTGACCCCAATAAATTCATAGAACCCGCGCGCAAGCATCTTTAACTATAAAAAGCACACAATTTAAAATTGCGAGTTTCCGTAATGTATTAACTATTAAGTTTACAAGGTTCAATAAAAAAAAAGAAAGAAGGAACTTGTCGTTTTAAACAAAGGGTTATTCATGTAAACCATCTTTTAAAACAAAGGGTATGCTCCAACCCCTAAAACCTTCCTGTTCTCGGAATTACTTTTTATCGTGCATAAATCATAAAAAGTTTTCATTTTCTTATTATTTTGGAAAAAAAAATTGTATTACAGGTTTTTAATAGACATGCTTAATTACTTAGGTAGAAGGGTGGAAAGGGCTTTCGATTTGGGGATCCGAAGGTAGAAGAATGGTTTGCTTTTGGTTCATTTAAAATAAACCGGTTTAGTTCAATCATAATAATAATATTAAACGAACCACATGGTTCATTGGGAATAATAATAAAATATTTCTAAGTGGGTCCCATTGACGATAAAATTAACAGATTTGGGAGGGGGTGTTAAAAAGTCGGTTTTATTAACAAACTTAGGCATCCATATATAGGCTAAGGTGTACTATCATTTTGTATTAGATCATGTAATAACCCAAATTTTTATCATTCGGAAAAAAAATTTAATAGTAGGCTCCTTCGAATTTTTGGATAAATGAACGGTCTTCGGATTTAGTCCGAAATATATCTAAGTGACGTACTAGACCAAACATTCATTTCGGAATTTAGTGATGATAGTTTTACTTAGGGATTTTAGAAAAAAAAATATGGAGGATTTAATGATAGCAAGTTTGTTTGAGGAAAAACAAAAATAGATAAATAGACCGAGATTTGGATTGACTCTAAGTTTAGAGAGCTAGTTAGAAACCGTAACACTATTTTCGATGAGCTACTATTCATCATCCCCTACCTTACTTCCAAACCCTAATCATATCCTACGCATTTTGACCGCCCGTTTTCCGGCCACCAACATCGCCAGCCGCCACCTGGGAGGACTGACTTTATCGCACTGAACCATTCCGAGCCTCACCTTGAACAAGCATGGCCCACGCGTGCCAAAACGAGCCACTTTCCTCATGTCTGTAAGAGCCTTAGTCCTTGGAGCTGTTTTGGTGTTAGCCGCCCCTGCGGGTGCTCTGTGCCGCCCCAGCGGGTTTCTGCCCCTGCGGTTTCTTGCGGTTGCAGCCGGCTTTGTTGACCGAGTGGACCGTACTTTACCTTTCTTTTCTTCCTCTTTAAGATTCTTCTTTGGACCGTGATCAAGGGTTTCATCTTCCTTCCCAGCCATTCACACGAGCTTCTTCCTCTCTTTCTTCTCCTTGGAGCTTGTTCTTGAGTTTTTCCTTAAGTTTGCAAGAGAGTTGTGGTGGAACCTTATTGAAGTTGATGTGGTGTGTTGTTGTTGAGCTTGAGAGCCAGCTAAGAGTGTTTTTCTAATCTTTCCTTGATGCCTAGGACCACAACAGTGGTAAGTGCTTCTCCTCTTCTTTCTTTCTTCTTCTTTGATTCCTTTTCTTTCTCTTGGCTTAGGATTGGATACCTAGAATGCATATTGATAGTGGAATGTGTATGTATATGTATGTGTTTGATTGTGGAATGGTGAAGACATGAATTGATCACGTGAAGAGTGGAAGAGAAGTCGGGAGATTAAGCTATGCATTGTCGCCGCCCCCGCGCCAGTGAGACGCCGCCCCTGCGGGACTTTGTCACCGCGCTTGCACCAGTGTGTCTCCGCGCCTGCGGTTGCTTTTTCTTCGCCCCTGCGTCCCTCTTGTCACGCAGGTGCGTCTTGTCCCGGACCTACTAGAGTAGTATGGATCCTTTCCTTCCCTAGTATGAGAGTTAGTAGCATGTTAGGTATGTGTATGAGGATAGGATGATGATGACTATGATATTGATATATGCCGGTTCTGGCTTTGAGGTAGTAGATTATCGAGGTTTATAAGTTGGATATGATCCTTATGGGTCCCTTGGGTCTAGGTATGACCCCTTTGATTGATAGAAGATTTGATATCTCTTTATGCCTTGTTGTTAGGCAGTGTTGTCCTCCAGATTGGAGTTGATCGTGTTGAGAGTACTTCGAGGTTGAGGTAAGTCCATAGGACTTACTTAGCTACTATCCTTATATTGGATGTATGCATTAGTGGTGTTTGATATATGCTTGATAGCATGCGATGTTGATTATTACCGACCTATGGTTTAGTGACCGCCCATTGTAGGGCCGTGACAACTTGCCCTTTCATCCCGCTGGTAGTCTGGGAGGTTCTCTGCGGATAGGCCATATCTGGTACACGGGACGGACACCTACCACTCCCATAGGGTACACGGGAAAGTGTTACCAGATTACCACTCCAGCTGGCAACAACACCGAGAGGCGAGGATTATATATTCCTCGTGTCACATATATTTATATACATCTATTGATACGATTTGAGTGTTGGACTTTATAAATATAATTAACAGTTATATTCCGTGTTGTAGATGCTTTGCATGTTAAGAGAACTGCAGAGTGATTCAGATGGGGTGATCCGCTTAGGGCTTTGTACACTAGGTTATGCGTGGGATATGGGATATTTTAGTATGTACATATACCTGTTTTATTTGTACTCAGCGATACTTTTGTAAACCTTTTGATATGTATATATTACAATTGACGTTTGGTTTTAATCTATCTATGCCTTGTTGTAAGATTCAGTGAACTTGTTGTCAGGCTAGGGTCAGGATCCATTGTGAGATCCTAGCCCAGTAGCACCCCGAGTCCTACGGATTTGGGGTGTTACAAAGTTGGTATCAGAGGCCTTAGGTTAACAACAATGGCACTTGTAATCTGCGATAAAGGTCGAGTAGATAAATAAACAGAACCCAAAAGGGGTCTGACTTTTAAAAAAGGTTTTGGTTTTGAAATGAGTGCAAATGTTTTGGGATAGCGGGTACGAGAAACCATCACCCTTCTAAAGATCTCGACAGTATAGATATATATATATAGATATTACCTTATGTGATGTTGTGATGGACTTTTAGCATATATATATCTATACATATGGCATATATATAGCCTTCTAAGTTAGGTTTATACCCTGCAGATGGTTCGGACTAGAGCCTTATCTGTAGTTGGACGAGGTAGGGTTAGACCCCCTCTTCCTCCAGTAGTTAGAGGACGGGGTCAGATTCTTGCTGTTGATCCACGTGCAGCGGAGGAGATTCATGAGGATGTTGCTGAGATGCCATTCCTGAGACTGGGAACAGTGCAGCTGAGAGACATACACCACAACAAGTCCAATCAAATGACTCAGATTATGTCTATATGAGGGGACCAGATTTCCGCGCGTACATCAAACAAGTGGAAGAGGTTGCCAGAGCGGATAGATGTACCCTGGATCTGCCACTACAAGGGGGATCATTTGAAGGATCCCATGGAGCTACTCAGGTGTCAGTTGTACCGGCACGTGCTGCTGAGATTACTCAAGTTTCAGAGGAGCATAGAGGGTCTGAGAAAAGACAGCGGACTGGGCAGACCAGTGGTGCTGGTGGAGTTGTTGGTTTTGGGCGAAGTCAAAAACGCCCAAGTTACCCCACATATGCATTGGTTGCAACTACGGGTCGACGGTGCTTTAATTGTGGTAATCTTGGACATATGCGACCAGCGTGCACGAGGCCGTTAGTGACTTGCTTCACTTGTGGCAGACAAGGTCACAGAGCTGTCTTCTGTAGACGGGGTGGAGCTTCATCACAACAGGGTTCTTCTCTTGCCAATGTAGCAAGGGGTGGGCAGAGGCCACCTCAGCAGCAACAGACACAGAGACATCAGAGAGTCCCAGATCGTCCTACTACTCAAGCATCTTCTCTTGGGTCGAGTAGAGGTAGAGGTCGTGGTGGGAGTACCACCGACACTAGAGGAGCTCAAGGTAGAGTTTTTGAGCTGAGGAGTGCAGAGGAGCCAGTTGCGCCAACTGCTACAGGTACCATTCTGATTCATGGTTTACCTGTTAGAGTTTTATTTGATATTGGAGCTACGCATTCTTTTATCTCTGATGCATGTGTTGAGCGTTTGAGTCTAAATACGACTGAGGGAATGCCCTTTAGAATAGGGTTACCCGATGGTAGTAGGGTCAGAGGTACCCGTGAGATCCGTGATTAACCCATTTCTGTAGGGACTTGTGTGCTACTTGTTGACTTCTTTGTCATGCCATTAGAGCATGAAGAAGTCATTTTAGGTATGGATTGGATGGATAGACACCATGCACGTATTAGCTGTAGGTAGGAGGACCGTGACACTCTCTACCGAGTTAGGTCCGATAGAGGTTTTCCGAGTTTGGGATCTTGGGAGGTCAGGCATGGTGATCAGGGATGTACGTGCAGCGAGATTGATTGCACAAGTTCGTGAGGCCTTCTGGTGTTATGCTATGAAGGAGGGGGAGAGTCCAACATTAAAGGATATCCCAGTGGTCTGCGAGTTTACAGATGTGTTTGATGAGCCGTCCAGTTTGCCGCCTCAGAGGAGTGTGGACTTTGGTATTGAGATAGAGTCTGGTACGAGACTGATCTCGAAGGCCCCATATCATATGGCGCATGTCGAGATGTTGGAGCTCAAGAAGCAACTCGAAGAGTTGGATGAGAAGGGTTTCATCCGCCCTAGCGTATCCCCATGGGGAGCATCTGTCCTCTTCCTGCGGAAGAAGGACGGATCGTTGAGACTGTGCATTGATTACAAAGAGCTGAACAAGGTGACCATCAAGAACAAGTATCCATTGCCCCGTATTGACGACTTGCTAGATCAGCTTCAGGGAACGACTGTGTTTTCCAGAATTGACCTGCGCTCCGTGTATCACCAGCTGAGGGTGAGAGAGTAGGATGTGTACAAGACGGCATTTCGGACAAGATATGGACACTACGAGTTTGTAGTGATGCCATTTGGGCTTACGAATGCCCCAACAGTCTTCATGGAGTTGATGAACGGTATATTCATCGACTTCCTGGATCGGTTTGTGGTAGTATTCATAGATGACATTCTGGTGTATTCTCGTAGCAAAGAAGAGCATGTAGGACAGTTGAGGACTGTGTTACAGGTTTTACGAGATAGAGAACTTTATGCGAAGTTCTCTAAGTTCTCTAAGTGTGAGTTCTGGATGCCAGAGGTAGCATTCCTGGGTCATATTGTTTCCGCCGAGGGGATCAATGTTGATCCGGCGAAGATCGAGTCAGTAGCAGCATGGACGACACCGACGAACGTTAAGGAAGTATGTAGCTTTCTTGGCCTAGCCGGTTATTACTGACGCTATGTGGAAGGATTTTATGTGATTGCCCGTCCACTGACGAGTCTACTAAGGAAGATTACCAGGTTTGTATGGTCTGAGCAGTGTATGCAGAGTTTTGAGGAGTTGAAGAGACGTCTGACTTCTGCTCCTATCTTAGCACAGCCAGAGGGCACAACTGATTTTGTGGTTTACAGTGATGCATCCAAGCTAGGCTTGGGATGTGTGTTGATGCAGCGAGGCAGAGTGATTGCATATGTGTCTAGACAGTTGAAGACATATGAGGAGAACTACCCGACTCATAATCTGGAGTTGGCAGCGGTAGTTCATGCACTGAAGATCTGGAGACATTACCTGTATGGTGCTACATGTCAGATCTTCACAGACCATAAGAGTCTGAAGTATATTTTCATGCAGCGGGAATTGAATAACCGCCATCGTAGATGACTTGAGCTGATCAAGGACTTTGATCTGGAGATTCTATATCATCCAAGGAAGGCGAACGTTGTCGCCGACGCCCTGAGCAGGAAGACGCCTCGAGAGCAGGCGATTGCGAGGCTGACAGTTCAGCATCAGCTACAGAGAGACTTGTTCTGGTTAGAGTTGAACATCTAGTTTCCTGATGAGGATGCCCAGTTAGTACTTTAGTGGTTCTTCCTGATCTGTTGAGTGAGATCCAACAAAAGCAGGGGACCTGCCCGATATTGATGAGGATTCGAGAAAGGATGTCCCAGGATGAGGCACCACAGTTCCTTATAGGAGTAGATGGAGTGTTGAGACGCCGCGGTCGCGTTTGTGTACCCGCTGATGTGGATTTATGACTGAGGATATTACTAGAGGCTCATTAAACGCCTTATTCAGTGCACCCAGGTACGAGTAAGATGTACCAGGATTTGAGACGTTCATATTGGTGGGGAGGGTTGAAGCCCGACGTGGTCAGATTTGTGGCACAGTGTGCGACCTGTCAGCAGGTAAAGATCGAACATTGTAGACCTGGAGGTGAGCTCCATCCACTGCCTGTACCGTAGATGAAGTGGGAGGACGTCACCATGGATTTTGTTCCTGGTTTGAGACCGAGCAGGAGCTTTGATGCCATCTGGGTTGTAGTTGACAGACTGACGAAGACGGCACGTTTTCTTCCTATTCGGGAAACGTGGCCAGTGAGCAGATTGGCTGAGGAGTACACTAGACAGATAGTGAGACTCCATGGTGTACCGAGGACGATCGTCTCAGATATAGATGGGCAATTTACCTCGAGGTTTTGGAAGCAGATTCAGACTGCCCTAGGGACGAGTTTGCACTTCACTTATGCGTTCCATCCTCAGACCGATGGTCAGTCAAAGAGGACCATTAAGACACTGGAGTATATGCTGAGAGCTTGTGTATTGGACTGGGGACAAGTGTGGACGGATAATCTCCCACTTGTTGAGTTCTCGTACAACAGCAGCTGGCATGCATCGATTGGGATGGCCCCATATGAGGCACTGTATGGACAGAGATGTCGCACCCCGTTATGTTGGGATGAGCCGAGGAGTGTTAGTGGTTTGACACCTGATCAGATTCAGGATTATGTTGCTCGTGTAGCACTGATTAGAGAAAGGATGTTGATTGCACAAAGCCGTCAGAAGTCATATGCAGATAGGAGACGTAGACCCCTAGAGTTCATAGTAGGAGCCCATGTGTGGCTGAGAATGTCTCCGACACGAGGTGTTAGACGTTTTGGCATTAAGGGGAAGTTGAGCCCCCGATATGTCGGACCGTTCGAGATTCTGGACCGAGTTGGGAGTGCAACATAAAGATTTGCTTTGACTCCGAGATTAGAGGGTGTTCCCCCCGTGTTTCACGTGTCTCAGCTGAGGGAGTACTGTAAGAGCCTTAGTCTTTTGGACCTAGTTTACCTTAGCTGCCCCGCGGGCATGTGTGCGGCCCCAACGGGTTTCCGCCCCAGCAGCTCAGGGAACCACCCCTGCGGTTTCCGACGGCTACAACCGGTTTTGTTGACTCTTTGACCGTGCTTTTCCTTCTCCTTTCCTTTCTTCTTAAGCCTCTTCTGTGGCTCGTGAGCAAGGGTTTCCATTCTTTTTCCCAGCCTTACGTCCTTCTTTCTTCCTCTTTCATCTCCTTGATCTTGTGTGTGAGTTCTCTTGAATTTTGCAAGAGAGTTGTGGTGTGGCTTTGCTGAGGTTGCTTTTGTGTATGATTTCTGAGCTTGTGATGCTAGCTGAGAGTGTGTTTGTTCTTCCCTTGGGTGTTCACATCAGTAGAGGTGAGCTTCTTGCATCTCCTTCCTTTCTTTCTTTCTTGTTCTTCCTTCCTTAGCTTAGGATTAGATGAATTGGATATAGATTGATGTTGGAATGTGTATGTATATGTATGTGTGTGAATCTAGAATGAAGAAGACGTGATTTGATCACGTGAAGAGTGGAAGAGAACTCGCGGGACTACGTTCTGCACTGTCGCCGCCCCTGCGTCTGGAATCTGCCGCCCCTGCGGGAACCTAGTCACCGCACCCGCGCCCGGATTCGGCCGCCCCCGCGGACACTGTCCCAGCGCCCACGCCAGCGCCTGCGTTGCCTGCGGCTCTGTCACCGTGCCTGCGGCTGAGCTTCTCTGCGCATGCGGATTGCTTTACTCCGCCCTGCGTCTCTCTTGTCACGCAGGTGCGTCTTGTCCCGGGTCTACCTAGAGTTGGGTAGATCCTTTCCTTTCCTAGTATGAGCGGGTTAGTAGCATGCTAGGTACGTGTATGAGGATGTGATATATCTGTATGCCGGTTATGGGTTTGGGGTTTATGAGTTAGGATATGATCCTTATGGATCCCTTTGGTCTAGGTGTGACCCCTTTGATGGATATGAGTGTGATATATTGTTGTGCCTTGTTATTAGGCAATGTTGTCCTCCAATTTAGAGTGGACCGTGTTGTGGGTTGATCGTGGTTAAGACTACTTCAGAGGTTGAGGTAAGTCCATGGGACTTACTTAGCTACCATCCTTATATTGGATGTGTGCATGAGTGGTGTGTGTGTTATCTGCTTTATAGCATGCGATGTTGTTATTACCTACCTATGGTTTAGTGACTGCCCATTGTAGGGCTGTGACAGCTTTGCCCTGTCATCC
Source organism: Fagopyrum tataricum (assembly GCA_002319775.1). NCBI lineage: Eukaryota > Viridiplantae > Streptophyta > Magnoliopsida > Caryophyllales > Polygonaceae > Fagopyrum > Fagopyrum tataricum. The sequence continues at coordinate 49,358,759 of CM008283.1, forward strand.
CGCGAGGAAACAGGGAGGTTCTCTGCGGAGAGTCCAGATCTGGTACACGGGACGGGCACTGTCTCCACTCCCTTAGGGTACACGGGGAAGTGATCCCAGATGACCACTCCAGCTGGCCAGTACCACCGAGAGGCGAGGGTTATATTCCTCGTGTCACATATATTCATATTCAAATATATATATATATATATATATATATATATATATATATATATATATATATATATATATATATATATATATATATATACGCTTGAGTGATTGGACTTTATAAAGATATTAAACCAGGTAAATGTGTGAAAGCATTATGATGTGTTATTATTATTCCGTGTGGTGTGAATGTGCTTATGCTTATCATCTATATATGTGTGTATGGTTATCTAACAGTTTTATACCGTGTTGTAGATCCTTTGTAGGTTAGGAGAGCTGCAGAGTGATCCAGAGTGGGTGATCTGCTGAGGGCTCCGTACAGTGGGTCGATATCGGGAATATGGGATATTTCATATGTACAATTTATGTTTTATTTGTACTCAACGGTACTTATGTATTACCTTTTTGATATATATATATATATATATATATTACCTTTTTGATATATATATATATATATATATATCAGTTTGATGTTTTGTATTTAATCTATCTGTGCCTTGTTGTAAGATTCAGTGAACTTGTTGTCAGGTTAGGGTCAAGATCCATTGTGAGATCCTAGCCTAGTAGCACCTCGAGTCCTACAGATTTGGGGTGTTACAAATATAGATATATATAGATATTCTGTTGTGATTGATTTGATATATATTTATAGATATGGCATATATATAGCCTTCTAAGTTAGGTTTACGTCCTCTGCAGATGGTTCAGATTAGAGCCTTACCTGCAGCTGGACGAGGTAGAGGTAGACCCCCTCTAGGTAGAGGACGAGGTAGGATTCCCGCTGCTGATCCACGTGCAGCGGAGGAGGTTCATGAGGACATTGCTGAGAGCGTTCTTTCTGAGACTGGGAACGGTGCAGCTGAGAGACAGGGATCCCAGAGAGTCTAGTCAGATGACTCTGATCGTGTCTCCATGGAGGGACCAGCCTTCCGCGAGTATATCAAACGTGTGGAAGAGGCTGCTAGGGCAGGTAGGCGTGCTCCTGATCTGCCAGGACAGGAGGGACCATCTAAGAGATCCCATACAGTTACTCAGGTGCCAGCTGCACCGGCACCTGTTGCTGAGATTGCTAGAGACACAGAAGAGTACAAAGGGCCTAGACCAGACACTTGGTTGAAGGCATTTCACTAGATGGGTGTACCCCCTTTCTCTGGGAAGGTGGGTTTAGAGGTGAAGCTCTAGATTGGGCATGTGGACTCAGCTATGGAGTCCATTAGATGTCTAGTGGACAAACAGATCGAGTTGGTGCAGACTTTATTCCGGGACTTGGCACAACACTGGTGGAGATCAGTATGGGGTTAGGTTACTAGTTATGAGCATATGAGGACTATGATCAGAGAGCGTTTCTGCCCTGCCTCACTGAGGAGGGAGAAACTGTGGGAGTTTGTTGAGGCTGGCTTCGAGGATGTACCAGTCTCAGAGGCTATCAGGAGGTTCCAGGAGGAGCTGGCATTGTTGGGTCCAACTACACCTCCTGCAGATCAACATGTGTATCTGTTTTCCCGACGACTGAGGGATACTACCCGGACCTACATGGCGGGATTTCATTGTGAGTCCTTGATGGACTACCAGGACAGAGCTTCGGATTATGAGAGGGAACGGGCTAGTCCGAGGAGAGCTTCTCAGACCGGAGGGTCTGAGAAGAGACATCGTACCGGGCAGACTAGTGGTACCGGTGGAGTTGCGGGTTCAGGGCGAGGCCAGAGTCGCCAGAGTCATCCCTCATCTGCACCAGTTGCAGATAAGAGACCACAGTGTTACAACTGTGGTGGTTATGGACATATGTGGCTAGAGTGCCCGAGGTAGACAGTGATGTGTTACACGTGTGGCCGACCAGGTCATAGAGCTGTCTTCTGCCGACAGGGCGGAGCATCATCTCAACAGGGTTCTTCCCCTGCCAGTGTAGCGGGAGGTGGGAAGAGGCCACCTCAGCAGCAACAGACACAAGGACAACAGAGAGTCCCAGATCGCCCTACGACTCAAGGATCTGCTCCTGGGCCGAGTAGAGGTAGAGGTCGTGGTGGGAGCACCACTGATACCAGAGGACCACAGGGTCGAGTCTTTGAGCTTAGGAGTGTAGAGGAGCCAACTACACCGACTGCTACAGGTACCATTCCGATTCATGGTTTACTTGTTAGAGTTTTGTTTGATACGGGTACTACGCATTCTTTTATACCTGATGCTTGTGTAGAGAGTCTGAGTCTATATACGATTGAGGGGATGCCCTTTATTATAGGGTTACCCGATGGTGGTAGGGTTAGAGGTACCCGTGAGATTCATGGTTGTCCCATTTCTGTAGGGACTCGTGTGTTACTAGTTGACTTCTTTGTCATGCCATTAGAGCATGAAGAAGTCATACTAGGTATGGATTGAATGGATAGACATTCTGCAGTCTTAGATGTAGGTAGGAGGACTGTTACCCTGTCCACCTAGTTAGGACAGATAGAGGTTTTCCGAGGTTTGTTGCACAGGGTTGTGATGCCTTCTAGTGTTATGCCATGAAGGAGGGGGAGAGTCCAGCATTAAAGGATATCCCAGTTATGTGTGATTTTGCAGATGTATTTGCTGAGCCGTCTAGTTTGCCGCCTCAGAGGAGTGTGGACTTCAATATTGATTTAGAGCCTGGTACGAGACCGATCTCGAAGGCCCCATACCGGATGGCGCTTGTTGAGATGTTAGAGCTGAAGAAGCAACTCGAGGAGTTGGCTGAGAAGGGTTTTATTCGCCCTAGTGTGTCCCCATGGGGAGCACCTGTCCTTTTCGTACGGAAGAAGGACGGATCGTTGAGGTTGTGTATAGATTACAAAGAGCTTAACAAGGTGACCATCAAGAACAAGTATCCACTGCCTCGTATTGATGATTTGTTAGATTAGCTACAGGGAGCGACTGTGTTCTCCAAGATTGATCTGCGTTCCGGACTAGATATGGCCACTACGAGTTTGTAGTGATGCCATTTGGGCTTACGAATGCCACCTTAGTTTTTTATGGAGTTGATGAACAATATCTTCATCGAATTCCTGGATCAGTTTGTGGTGGTCTTCATAGATGACATTCTAGTGTACTCTCGCAGCAGAGAGGAGCATGCAGGAAGTTGAGGATTGTGTTGCAGGTTTTACGAGATAGAGAACTTTATGCTAAGTTCTCTAAGTGCGAGTTTTGGATGCCAGAGGTAGCATTCCTGGGTCATGTGGTTTCAGTTGAAAGGATCAAGGTGGATCCAGTGAAGATAGAGGTTGTAGCAGCTTGGACTACACCGACGAACGTCAAGGAAGTACGTAGCTTCCTTGGCCTAGCCGGTTATTACAGACGCTTTGTGGAGGGATTTTCTGTGGTTGCCCGTCCACTGACGAGTCTACTGAGGAAGACTACCAAATATGTATGGTCTGATTAGTGTCTGCAGAGTTTTGAGGAGCTGAAGAGACGTCTGACTTCTGCTCCTATTTTGGCACAACCAGAGGGTACAGAGGATTTTGTGGTATACAGTGATGCATCCAAGCTAGGATTGGGATGTGTTTTGATGTAGTGAGGCAGAGTTATTGCTTATGCGTCTCGATAGCTAAAGACGTATGAGGAGAACTACCCGACTCATGATCTAGAGTTGGCAACGGTAGTTCATGCACTGAAGATTTGGAGACATTACATGTATGGTGCTACATGTCAGATCTTCACAGACCATAAGAGTCTGAAGTACATTTTGCACGCAGCGGGAGTTGTATAACCGCCAGCGTAGGTGGCTCGAGTTGATCAAGGACCATAAGAGTCTGGGGTATTTTGATAACATGATTTATCGACCTGTTTTACTCATGCATTTAGTTAGATTTTCCCTTTCCGCATTCATGTTTTGGCCTTAATTTGTGCCATTTATGCTTGTTTAGTGTTACTTTGCAAGAATAGATGTCTACACACTATTTGTGGCTTTGTAGGTGATTCGGCACATTTTGGAGCTAAAACAACGTGTTTGAGGATCAAGCCTCGAAGTGGACGCATTGGAGCAAGCGTACGTGCACGGGAAAGGCTAGGAATCGAGCTAGAGACACGAAGGAACGAAGAAGACCGCATCTCGGACCGAGATGGACCGATCTCGGCCAGGCTCGGCCGAGATGGTCCATGATCTCGGCCGAGATTTCACTTGGCTCGCCCGAGATCACACTTGGCTCGGCCGAGATCACACTTGGCTCGGCCGAGATTTCCTTGGCTCGGCCGAGATAGCCCTTGGCTCGGCCGAGATGGTCCGAGCTCGGCCGTGATTTCTCGATCTCGGCCGAGATTCCCGATGTTCTGACGCGTTGAAGTTTCTATTGCTGAATCTCGGTCCCGACTGGCCCGATCTCGGCCGAGATTTTTGACCGAGATTTCCTATTCGGTGATTTTATCTTATTTTTGGATCGGTTTTGGCCCATCCCATCATTTGTAAGGTTGTTGCCTATAAAAGGGAAGCTCTAGGTTATTTCTAAGGGTCGGATTTAGTCCGTCTTTTGTGTTGGGTGTCGCCCAGAGCTAGCCCTAGAGGGCTAGCCGCCTCTCTTCCCTTCTCTTATTCTTCTTCACCATTGTTCTTCTTAGTTTAGTTCAAGATTCATACTTTTACTTGATGTTTGTTTGGAAGACCTTGTTGAATTCGAGTTTTGTCAAGATTTGCATGTTTACATTTATTGAAGCTAAGTTCACTTATTCCCTTTTGTTATTTCTTTATTTTGTCTTTGATATGATTGTTATTGGCTAGAACCTTTGGTTCAAAGGTTGACAGGGATTTGTTTATACCTTTGATTATGATGGTATGATGTGCCTTGGGTTCTGGTTTGTTTAGCCTAGAAATCCTAATGGTTGGCTTGAACTTGAACCTAGTTAGAATCCTTCTAGCTACTAACCTAAGTTGGAATTGAGACTTACCCGGTGATATTCCTTCTTAGATACCTTAGAGATTGACCATAGGTAATAAAGGTTTATCCTTAATATATTGGTTGAATATGCTTAGATTTCTTTCTAAGTATGGTAATACCTGAGACTTACCCGGTAATTGTTTGTAGTCTGGTTTGTTTAGAATATCCTACCTCTCTACCTCGAGACTTACCCGGTGATAGGTAGTTTGTTTGGAACTAGATTGTCTTGAGACTTACCCGGTAATAGATTGTCAGCCTAGAAACGTTCATCGCTGTGGCTTTTCTACCTTATATCTTTATGAGTCTTCCTTAATCTATATGTATAAACAATGATCTTGAATCCTTGGAATTCAGTTTCTTTCCTTTAATTTGATTATCTTTTGTTTTATTTCCTTTTATAAAATTGTTCTTGATTGATGGTGACATTCAATTGAGAGCAGCCCAAAACCCTTTCAAAAACCTTTTTGATTTCTTTCCCTTATCTTTTCCAACCTCCTGTCTTTAATTGAGATTTATCCTATTTATAATCATTGCTGCATATTAATCCTCTCAGTCCCCGAGATCGACCCTGGAATACTTACCTTTACTGTGATTTACCCACACACTGTGGGTTCGTTGCTATTTAGGAAATTATTTTCAGGTTATAAATATAAAACTATCCCTTCCTTGTTTTACTAACTTATAGGTCTTTATCATTATTGATAAAGGTTTATAGGGGTGTAAAATCAACGAACAAGTTTTTGGCGCCGTTGCCGGGGACTGAGAGAGTTTAATTTGTTGTTTTTGATTATTTATAGTGTAGGTCTTTCTAGTTACTTTAGATCTCGTTTTCTTTCTGTCTTTATATTCTTCAGGTAAAAGATGGCTTGGAATAACGGGTCTGGATCTTGGAGGTATTGTGAGGGTTATGTTTATAATCCTTTTGGAGAAACACTCAAACCCCGACAACCTCATATACAACCTCTGCAGCAATCTCCGAAAGACCAGTTCAAGTTGATGTACAGAAATTTTATGAGGATGTATGACAGGTTAGAGAGGAGATTGTCTCGCAGGGATGAACCACAAACGCTAAACGAATTGCGGAGATCAAGGGAGAAATCTGAAAGCATCTTAACCCCCAAGGAAGAGGTTCATCCAAAGGAAGAGCGCATCGAGGATGAAGAGTTGACGAAGGAGGAAGACGGATCGGACAACCCTATCCCGATCTCGACCGAGATCATACCCGTCTCGGCCGAGGTTCGTGTGCAGAAGGAAAATATCGGCCTAATCCCTACAAATCTCGGACGAGATTTCTTACATGGCTGCCCGAGATTTGCTGAAAATCGTCCCTGCGGATTCCATCTTACTCGAGCTGCGCCTAAAAGCTGGAGGGCAGTGCCAAAGGAACCTCCCAAGGTCAGATTGAAGCTTCTTCCTCATCAAGGGAAGTTTGCAAATAAGTATGGGGTAACCCACAAGACTATCCCATACCAACCTCCAATGCTGGGAAGAGCGAGAATCTTCCAACATGACATGAAGAGAGTTCTCAAGAAGAAAATCTATGGGTCTTGTGAAGAGTGGTTGAAAGGACTGGATGAGCAGTCCAAGGTTTTTGATGTGAGCTAACACAATCACGAAATTGGGTCCGGCTAGAGACCTTAAATCAAGCGCTTTTCGGGAGGCAACCCGAGGTACGAGTTTTTCCCTTTCTTGCTTTTGTTTTTTTTTGCTTTTTGCTTTTGCATATCTGCGCGTTTTGTTTCTTTTGCCTTTTCAGGTTTTAGGTAATAAATGAAGAATAGTTGCTTGAAGGAGATTGCACAACTGCTTGTTTCCACTACCACTTCCATTTACATGTGCCACATCACTGATTTTTACACTGTGACTATTCTTTTTCACTTCTATTTATTATTCACATTGAGGACAATGTGAGTTTTAAGTATGGGATGGGATACCCGCAGTCATTTAGCATGTTTCTTTTCTTGTCACACGTTTCCTATTAGCATGCATATAAAAAAAATAAATTGTGCTTCTAGGAATGACATGACCCCTATGATGGTATTGTGCTTGTGAATTAGCCTTTGATTATTACTTTTGAGCTCAATTTGATTTATGGCATATACAGGATATGAATACTTTGCTTGAATTTTATGTGAATTATGAAAATTACCTTGTCTAGTTGAATTGAGTTTGAATAGTTAAAGCTTCATGATAAGTTCTTATACATTGCATAGGGATGATTTAGACAATTCGACTTCATTTTTCTTCTATCTTTATCATGCTTAACCCATCAAACATTGAATCTCTTCTCCTATCCGGGAATTAGGAATGTTTAGTTTGAAGGTGTGTGCTGAAATTTTTGTGTTGTGAATTGTTTGAAGAAGTTTGAAGGATGTGAAATGTGATGTGATGAAGAAAAGAAAATCTTATAAGGGATTGTTGGATGTGAAAGATGAGTAACTCGGTACCATTCACATAGCCGGGTGTTTGTGCCTTGCCAAAGTCTGATTAGTTTTAAAAACATTTCCTTAGAGTAAATTTGGTATGTGCATTTTGGTATGAGGTACGTGAAGGAAACTGAACACCAAGATTTCGGATACTGTGCACCAATGCCTTTCACTCAAGAAAAAGAAAGAAAGAAAAGAAAAGAAAAGAAAAGGAAGAAAATCTGCAGATTATGCAAGGGTGGTGAATGTTGAGTTGAAAAGATGAAGTGTGTTGTTTCGTCTTCCCGGATTAGCACCACATGACCTAAATAACATCCTACCCTTATCACATTTCTAGGCCTTTATTTGCTAAGTCCTTTTGATCTATGTTTACATATATTTGACTTGGCAAGCTTAGACTTGAATTTCTCAATTATATTAGATATTAGTAATTTTGATGATGAACTTGAAATTCTTGTAAAGTATGATTATCCTTTTTATGCCTATTTCATTTGATCTTAATTGAAATATATCTTTGGCTATGAAACTTGCACTATTGAGGATGATCATAATTAGAAGCACTTCGCGTTTTTTTTTTGTTTTGCATAGACAATTCTTGTTATCCTATCTTAGACTTACTACTTGCTTGAGGACAAGCAAGGATAAGTATAGGTATTTTGATAACATGATTTATCGACCTGTTTTACTCATGAATTTAGTTAGATTTTCCCTTTCCGTATTCATGTTTTGGCCTTAGTTTGTGCCATTTATGCTTGTTTAGTGTTACTTTGCAAGAATAGATGTCTACACACACTATTTGTGGCATTGTAGGTGATTCGGCACATTTTGGAGCTAAAACGACGTGTTTGAGGATCAAGCCTCGAAGTGGACGCATTAGAGCAAGCGTACGTGCACGGGAAAGGCTAGAATCGAGCTAAAGACGAGAAGGAACGAAGAAGACCGCATCTCGGACCGAGATGGACCGATCTCGGCAAGGCTCTGCCGAGATAGCCCTAGCTCGGCCGAGATGGTCCGAGCTCGGCCGAGATGGTCTGAGCTCGGCCGAGATTTCTCGATCTTGGCTGAGATTCCCAATGTTCTGATGCGTTGAAGTTTCTGTTGCTGAATCTCGGTCCCGACTGGCCCGATCTCGGCCGAGATTTCTGCCCGAGATTTTCTGTTCGGCGATTTTATCTTATTTTTGGATCGGTTTTGGCCCAGCCCATCCTTTGTAAGGTTGTTGCCTATAAAAGGGAAGCTCTAGGTTATTTCTAAGGGTCGGATTTAGTCCATCTTTTGTGCTGGGAGTCGCCCAGAGCAAGCCCTAGAGGGCTAGCCGCCTCTCTTCCCTTCTCTTCTTCTTCTTCACCATTGTTCTTCTTAGTTTAGTTCAAGATTCATACTTTTGCTTGATGTTTGTTTGGAAGACCTTGTTGGATTCGAGTTTTGTCAAGATTTGCAAGTTTACATTTATTGAAGCTAAGTTCACTTATTCCCTTTTGTTATTTCTTTATTTTGTCTTTGATATGATTGTTATTGGCTAGAACCTTTGTTTCCAAGGTTGACAGGGATTTGTTTATGCCTTTGATTATGATGGTATGATGTGCCTTGGGTTCTGGTTTGTTTAGCCTAGAAATCCTAATGGTTGGCTTGAACTTGAACCTAGTTAGAATCCTTCTAGCTAGTAACCTAAGTTGGAATTGAGACTTACCTGGTGATATTCCTTCTTAGATACCTTAGAGATTGACCATAGGTAATAAAGGTTTATCCTTTATTGGTTGAATATGCTTAGATTCCTTTCTAAGTAGGGTAATACCTGAGACTTACCCGGTAATGGTTTACCTTTTCCTTAGTTTGTAGTCTGGTTTGTTTAGAATTTCCTACCTCCCTACCTTGAGACTTACCTGGTGATAGGTAGTTGGTTTGGAACTAGATAGTCTTGAGACTTACCCGGTAATAGACTGTCAGCCTAGAAACGTTCATCGCTGTGGCTTTTCTACCTTATATCTTTATGAGTCTTCCTGAATCTATATGTATAAACAATGATCTTGAATCCTTGGAATCCAGTTTCTTTCCTTTAATTTGATCATCTTTTGTTTTATTTCCTTTTATAAAACTGCTCTTGATTGACGGTGACATTCAATTGAGAGCAGCCGAAAACCCTTTCTAAAACCTTTTTGATTTCTTTCCTTTATCTTTTCCAACCTCCTGTCTTTAATTGAGATTTATCCTATTTATAATCATTGCGGCATATTAATCCTCTCAGTCCCCGAGATCGACCCTGGAATACTTACCTTTACTGTGATTGACCCATACATTGTGGGTTCATTGCTATTTAGGGAATTATTTTCAAGTTATAAATATAAAATTATCCCTTCCTTGTTTTACTAACTTATAGGTCTTTATCATTATCGATAAAGGTTTATAGGGGTGTAAAATCAGCGAACAAGTTTTTGGCGCCATTGCCGGGGAAAGTTAAAGTCACAATGGACGGGACCTTATGTTGTGAAGAAGATTTTCCCCGGCAACGGCACCAAAAACATGTTCGCTATTTTAACACCCCTATAAACTTTTATCAATAATGATAAAAGCTTATAGGTTAGTAAAAACCACGATATGCTTTAAATTTATAAAACAAGAAATAAATACCCAAATTGTAGTGAACCCACAGTGTATGGGTCAATTACAGTAAGGATAAGTATTACAAGGTCGATCTCAGGGACCAAGCGTCTGAATTGTAAATGTGATCTAAGATAGAGTAAATCAAAGTAAAAGAAGGAGGTTGAAAAAGAAGGGAAGAAAGATCAAAAAGGTTTTAATGGATTTTGTAGAGTTCGCTATCAAATATCGGATTTGATTGAAAATTAAGTAAACAAACGAACGAAAGATATATCAATAAAGAGAAAGAGGATTCCAAGGATTCAAGGTCATTATTTATACGCAATGGACTCAGGACATCTCTCAAAGGATCTATGGTTAACAAGCTTCAGGGAAGAACGTTTCTAGGCTGACAGTCTATTACCGGGTAAATCTCAAGACTATCTAGTTCCAAACCAACCACCTATCACCGGGTAAGTCTCAAGGTAGAGAGGTAGGAAATTCTAAACAAACCAGATTCCAAACTAAGGGAAAGGTAAACCATTACCAGGTAAGTCTCGGGTATTACCCTACTTAGCAAGGAATCTAAGCACATTCAACCAATAAAGATTTTCACCTCTATTACCTATGGTCAGTCTCTAAGGTATCTAAGAAGGGGTTTTACCGGGTAAGTCTCAACTCCAACTTAGGTTACTAGGTAGAAGAATTCTAACTAGTTTCAAGTCCTAACTAACCACTAGGATTTCAAAGCTATTCAATCCAAGCATTAAACACTATTCCATCATAGTCCAGGTATAAATAAATCCCTATTCACCTTGGAACCACAATGGTTCTAGCCAACAATCAACATATTAAAAGCAACAATCAATTGAATTGAAGAATTCATAAAATAAGAACTAAAAGAGAAAATAAAGAAAGTACTCAGCTTTATTAAGGTGAAACCAGCAAAATGACAAATTCCCAGTATCGCGAAGCGTATCTGAATTGAATGAAATCTAAAAGCCTGAATCTTTCCTAAAAACTCAATGTAGTTCAACAATGGTGAAGAGCAAGGGAGAAGAAGAAGTAGACGGCAGTCTCAATAGAAGCCTTAGAAAATAGAATGAAACGGAACCCTGAAAATCATTTAGAGCTTCCCTTTTATACCCAACAACTTTCCACAGAACGGGCCGGGCCAAAACTGATCCAAAAAGAACAAAATATTTCGGCGCACAGGAATCTCGGTCGGAAATCTCGGTCGTCGACCGAGATTTTGGAACGTCGAGACCGAGATTGGCTTCGTGACCCAGCTTTGAGGAAATCTCGGTCGGTGATCTCGGTCAAGTCTCAGAAATCTCGGCCGAGATGGCACAAATCTCGGCCGAGATTGGGACCGAGATGGAGACCGAGATCCTTTGACAGAAACTTCTGATATGTAGTCTCGGTCCAGATGGCTCGGATCTCGGCCGAGGTCCTGTGGATCTCGACCGAGATTGCTCTAATCTCGATCGTTTCGTCTTGGCTCGTCTTTTCCTCCTTTCCCGTGCACGCACGCTTGCTCCAATGTGTCCACTTCAAGGCTTGATCCTCAAACACGTCGTTTTAGCTCCAAAATGTGTCGAATCACCTACAAAGCCACAAATAGTGTGTGTAGACATCTATTCTTGCAAAGTAACACTAAACAAGCATAAATGGCACAAACTAAGGCCAAAACATGAATGCGAAAAGGGAAAATCTAACTAAATACATGAGTAAAATAGGTCGATAAATCATGTTATCAATGCTACATGTCAGATCTTCACAGACCATAAGAGTTTGAAGTACATTTTCACGCAGTGGGAGTTGAATAACCGCCAGCGTAGGTGGATCGAGTTGATCAAGGACTTTGATTTAAAGATTCTGTATCATCCAGGGAAGGCGAACGTTGTCACCGATGCCCTGAGCAGGAAGACGCCTCGAGAGCATGCGGTTGCGAGGCTGACAGTTCAGCATCAGTTGCAAAGGGATCTGAACTGGTTAGAGTTGGACATCCAGTTTCCTGATGAGGATGCCCAGCTGCGTACTTTAGAGGTTCTTTCTGATCTGTTGGGTTAGATCCAACAGAAGCAGGAGACCTGCCCGACACTGAGGAGGATACGAGATAGGATGTCTAGAGATGAGGCACCACAGTTCCTGCTAGGAGCAGATGGAGTATTGAGGCGCCGTGGACGCGTCTGTGTACCCCTTACTCTGTACATCCAGGTACGAGTAACATGTATCAGAATTTGAGACGTTCATATTGGTGGGGAGGGCTGAAGCCCGATGTGGCTAGATTTGTGGCACAGTGTGCGACCTGCCAACAGGTCAAGATAGAGCATTGCAAACCTGGAGGTGACCTCCATCAACTTCCTGTTCCACAGAGGAAGTGGGAGGACGTCACCATGGATTTTGTGACCGGGATGAGACTAACGAAGATGGCACGTTCATTCCTATTAGGGAGACGTGGCCGGTGAGTAGATTAGTTGAGGAGTACAATAGGCAGATAGTGAGACTCCATGGTGTACCGAGGACGATCGTCTCAGACAGAGATGAGCAATTTACCTCGAGATTCTGGCAGCAGATTCAGACTGCTTTGGGGACGAGTTTGGACTTTACTACGACGTTCCATCCTCAGACAGATGGTCAGTCAGAGAGGACGATTCAGACCCTGGAGGATATGCTGCGAGCTTGTGTGTTGGATTGGAGGCAAGTGTGGACATATCATCTCCCACTTGTTGAGTTCTCAAACAATAACAGCTAACATGCATCTATTGGGATGGCCCCATATGAGATACTGTATGGGCAGAGATGCCGTACTCCGTTATGCTGGGATGAGCAGAGCAGTGTTAATGGTTTGACACCTGATCAAATTCAGGATGATGTGGCTAGAGTAGCACTGATTCGAGAGCGGATGTTGACTGCCCAGAGCCGTCAGAAGTCGTATGCTGATAGGAGGCGTAGACCTCTAGAGTTCATAGTTAGAGCCCATGTGTGGCTGAGAATGTCCCCGACACGAGGTGTTAGGCGTTTTGGCATTAAGGGGAAGCTGAGTCCCCGATATGTCGGAACGTTCGAGATTCTGGATCGGGTTGGGAGCGCAGCATACAGATTAGCCTTGCCTCCGATATTAGAGGGTGTTCACCCTGTATTTCATGTGTCTCAGCTGAGGGAGTACATACCAGATCCGAGACACATCGTGAGTTATGATGATCGATTTGGTGGTTGAGCCGGACCACACTTTTGTTGAGCACCCGATTGTAGTCCTTGAACGAGGTATGAGACGTCTGCGTTCGAAGGACATTCCTATGTTTGAGGATACAGTGGTCGAGACGAGGACCTGATGAGGCTACATGGGAGACTGAGGATAGTTTCCAGAGGAACTATCCAGAGTTTTATGCTGAGTTAGATGCACAAGTAGGATCACCGAGTAGATCTTAGTACTATCTTGGTGAGTATTATGTGCTTATATGCTTATATGATAAGATGTGTTTATTTTATACTAGCTTTGATATGATATATGATCTTATTAGATCTTGTTGTGCTAGCATGATTATTATTTATAGCTGGAGATGGCTCTTTCCTCCATGCTTTTTTGATGGACATAGTGTTACTGGAGATGTTTTTCCTCCATGCCTTTCTGTTATGAGTATGATACGGCTAGAGATGTGATTTCTCTATGCCTTGTGATATGTTTATGGTTTGGCTAGAGATGGTTTTCCTCTATGCCTTGGATATTGTTTTGTTGCTGGAGTTGATGGTTTCCTCCATGCTTATGTTTGAGGTTATAGAGAGAGTTGTACCTCGGCTTGTGAGTCCGAGTGGTTTGAGGATTTTACAAGTTTCGGGACGAAACTTGTTTTTAGGGGGGTGAGGTGTAAGAGCCTTAGTCTTTTGGACCTAGTTTACCTTAGCCGCCCGCGGCATGTGTGCCGCCCCAGCGGGTTTCCGCCCCTGCGGCTCAGGGAACCGCCCTGCGGTTTCCGACGGCTGCAGCCGGTTTTGTTGACTCTTTGACCGTGCTTTACCTTCTCCTTTCCTTTCTTCTTAAGCCTTCTTTGGCTCGTGAGCAAGGGTTTCCATTCCTTTTCCCAGCCTTACGTCCTTCTTGCTTCCTCTTTCATCTCCTTGATCTTGTGTGTGAGTTCTCTTGAAGTTTGCAAGAGAGTTGTGGTGTGGCTTTGCTGAGGTTGCTTTTGTGTATGATTGTTGAGCTTGGTGATGCAGCTGAGAGTGTGTTTGTTCTTCCCTTGGGTGATCACAGCAGTAGAGGTGAGCTTCTTGCTTCTCCTTCCTTTCTTTCTTTCTTGTTCTTCCTTCCTTAGCTTAGGATTAGATGAATTGGATATAGATTGATGTTGGAATGTGTATGTATATGTATGTGTGTGAATCTGGAATGAAGAAGACGTGATTTGATCACGTGAAGAGTGGAAGAGAACTCGCGGGACTACGTTCTGCACTGTCGCCGCCCCTGCGTCTGGAATCTGCCGCCCCTGCGGGAACCTAGTCACCGCACCGCGCCCGGATTCTGCCGCCCCCGCGGCCACTGTCCCAGCGCCCGGCCAACGCCTGCGGCTCTGTCACCGCGCGCTCGGCTGAGCTTCTCCGCGCCTGCGGATTGCCTTACTCCGCCCTGCGTCTCTCTTGTCACGCAGGTGCGTCTTGTCCCGGATCTACCTAGAGTTGGTAGATCCTTTCCTTTCCTAGTATGAGCGGGTTAGTAGCATGCTAGGTACGTGATGAGGATGTGATATATCTGTATGCCGGTTATGGCTTTGAGGTTTATGAGTTAGGATATGATCCTTATGGATCCCTTGGGTCTAGGTGTGACCCTTTGATGGATATGAGTGTGATATATTGTTATGCTTGTTATTAGGCAGTGTTGTCCTACAGTTTGGAGTGGACCGTGTTGAGGGTTGATCGTGGTTGAGAACTACTTCAGAGGTTGAGGTAAGTCCATAGGGACTTACTTAACTACCATCCTTATATTGGATGTGTGCATGAGCGGTGTGTGTGTTATCTGCTTTATAGCATGCATGTTGTTATTACCTACCTATGGTTTAGTGACTGCCCACTGTAGGGCTGTGACAGCTTTGCCTTGTCATCCCGCGAGGAGACAGGGAGGTTCTTGCGGAGAGTCCAGATCTGGTACACGGGACGGCACTGTCTCCACTCCCTAGGGTACACGGGGAAGTGATCCCAGATGACCACTCCAGCTGGCCAGTACCAACGAGAGGCGAGGGTTATATTCCTCGTGTCACATATATTCATATTCAGATATATATATATACGCTTGAGTGATTGGACTTTATAAAGATATTAAACCGGGTAAATGTGTGAAAGCATGATGATGTGTTATTATTATTCCTTGTGGTGTGATTGTGCTTATGCTTATCATTTATATATATGTGTATGGTTAGCTAACGGTTTTATACCGTGTTTCAGATCCTTTGCTGGTTAGGAGAGCTGCAGAGTGATCCAGAGTGGATGATCCGCTGAGGGCTCCGTACACTGGGTCGATATCGGGAATATGGGATATTTCATATGTACAATTTATGTTTTATTTTTACTCATCGGTACTTATGTATTACCTTTATATATATATATATATCACTTTGATGTTTTGTATTTAATCTATTTGTGTCTTGTTGTAAGATTCAGTGAACTTGTTGTCAGGCTAGGGTCAGGATCCATTGTGAGATCCTAGCCCAGTACCACCTCGAGTCCTACGGATTTGGGGTGTTACAAGTACATACCAGATCCGAGACACATTGTGAGTTATGATGATTTGGTAGTCGAGCCGAACCACACTTTTGTTGAGCACCCGATTGCATTCCTAGAACGAGGTATGAGACGCCTACGTTCAAAGGACATTCCTATGCTGAGGATACAGTGGTCGAGACGAGGACCTGATGAGGCTACGTGGGAAACTGAGGATAGTATTCAGTGGAACTATCCAGAGTTCTACGCCGAGATAGATGTACCTGTAGGATCGACGAGTAGATCATAGTACTATCTTGGTGAGTGTTGTGATTATGTGCTTATATGCTATGATGTATTTATTTTCGTACAAGCTATGATGTGATTTATGATCTTATTAGATCTTGCTGTGCTAGTATGATTGCTGATTATAGATGGAGATGGCTCTTTTCTCCATGCTATTGTGATACGATTAGGGTCTAGTTGAAGATGGTTATTCCTCCATGCTATTTTGATGGACATAGTGTTGTTGGAGATGTTTTTTCCTCCATGCCCTTCTGTTATGAGTATGATAGTATGGCTAGAGATGGTTTTACTCTATGCCTTGGACAGTATTGTGATCTTGTTGCTGGAGATGATGAGTTCCTCCATGCTTGTATTTGAGGTTATAGAGTGATATAGGTTGATACCATACATGCGGAGATGTGATGCCTCCGATAGAGAGAGTTATACCTCGGCTTATGTGCCTGAGTGGTTTTAGGATTTCCACAAGTTTTGGGACGAAACTTGTTTTTAGGGAGGTTAGATGTAAGAGCCTTAGTCCTTGGAGCTGTTTTGGTCTTAGCCGCCCCTGCGGGTGCTTTGTGCCGCCCCAGCGGGTTTCTGCCCCTGCGGCTCAAGATTCCGCCCTTGCGGTTTCATGCGGCTGCAGCCGGCTTTGTTGACCGAGTGGACCGTACTTTACCTTTCTTTTCTTCCTCTTTAAGCTTCTTCTTTGGATCGTGATCAAGGGTTTTATCTTCCTTCCCAGCCATTCACACGAGTTTCTTCCTCTCTTTCTTCTCCTTGGAGCTTTTTCTAGAGTTTTTCCTTAAGTTTGCAAGAGAGTTGTGGTGTGACCTTGCTGAAGTTGATGTGGTGTGTTGTTGCTGATCTTTCCTTGCTACCTAGGACCACAATAGTACATGGTAAGTGCTTCTCCTCTTCATTCTTCTTCTTTGATTCCTTTCCTTTCTCCTAGCTTAGGATTGGATACCTAGAATGCATATTGATAGTTGAATGTGTATGTATATGTATGTGTTTGGCTGTGGAATGGTGAAGACGTGAATTGATCACGTGAAGAGTGGAAGAGAAGTCGGGAGATTACGCTCTGCACTGTCATCGCCCCCGTGCCAGTGAGACGCCGCCCCTGCGGGACATTGTCACCGCACCCGCGCCTCAGCGCCGCCGCCCCTGCGGCAACGGTCACCGCGCCTGCGCCAGTGTGTCGCCGCGCCTGCGGTTGCCTTTGCTTCTTCTCTGCGTCCCTCTTGTCACGCATGTGCGTCTTGTCCTGGATCTACTAGAGTAGTATTGATCCTTTCCTTCCCTAGTATGAGGGTTAGTAGCATGCTAGGTATGTGTATGAGGATAGGATGATGATGAGTATGATATTAATATATGCCGGGTATGGCTTTGAGGTTTAGTAGAATATCGAGGTTTATAAGTTGGATATGATCCTTATGGGTCCCTTGGGTCTAGGTGTGACCCCTTTGATAGATAGGAGATTTGATATCTCTTTATGCCTTGTTGTTAGGCAGTGTTGTCCTCCATATTGGAGTTGATCGTGTTGAGAGTACTTCGAGGTTGAGGTAAGTCCATTGGACTTACTTAGCTACTATCTTTATATTGGATGTATGCATGAGTGGTGTTTGATATATGCTTGATAGCATGCGATGTTGATTATTACCGACCTATGGTTTAGTGACCGCCCATTGTAGGGCCGTGACAACTTGCCCTTTCATCCCGCTGGGAGTCTGGGAGGTTCTCTGCGGATAGGCCAGATCTGGTACACGGGACGGACATCTACCACTCCCATAGGGTACACGGGAAAGTGTTACCAGATTACCACTCCAGCTGGCAACATCACCGAGAGTTGAGGATTATATATTCCTCGTGTCACATATATTTATATACATCTATTGATACGATTTGAGTGTTGGACTTTATAAAGATAATTAACCGGGTAAATGTGTGACATCATGATTATATGTTTATGATTTCTTGAAGTGTGTTTGTTCTTATGCATTATCTTATATATGTGAATGGTTAGCAAACGGTTTTATACCGTGTTGTAGATGCTTTGCAGGTTATGAGAACTGCAGAGTTATTTAGATGGGGTGATCCGCTGAGGGCTCCGTACCCTAGGTTATGCGTGGGATATGGGATATTTTGTATCTACAATTACCTGTTATGTTTGTACTCAACGGTACTTTTGTGCCTTGTTGTAAGATGGGGTGCTTTGTGCCTTGTTGTAAGATCCAGTGAACTTGTTGTCAGGCTAGGGTCAGGATCCATTGTGAGATCCTAGCCCAGTAGCACACCGAGTGCTACGGATTTAGGGTGTTACAATGTCGAACCCTGGCCATCGCTACCCGCAAACCTTAGCCGCCGTCCTGCTTGGTCGTTGCACCCACCGGAGAAGAAGACCAACGCTAAAGCCATCGGGCCCGCCCGAACGGGCGAGCCCATATCCAACCCTGTAGTGGACCGCCACTGTCTCCTCCCGCCGGAAACTGTGCTCGACCTCCATTTTTTCCAAATCTGCATAAACCTTATCGTTCGAAGAGTTGGGCACGCCGTTGGACTCGCCTTGCGCTGGAGGACCCGGATATGTCACCGCCTTCGACCGCCATTGCTCTTGGTTTCCGGATTCACACAACCTCCATTGAACGAACACCAAAAAACCCTAATCGGGGTTGCCCTATTTTGGGGTAAATTATACAAAACCTCCCATATTTCTAATTTATGTTTATGGCCCAAACTTTCATAAATTACAATTATATCCCTAAATGAATAATTACAGAAAATGGCCCAAGTTTATATTTACGAGAATGACCCACGCATTCTGATTTTGTGAAAAATACCCAGAAATGGATAATTACTTAAAGTCGCCAAAGTTTTCTTTTAGGAGTTTACCCATGTGATAAGATTGGGAATTTAGTAGCTTTTTGGCATTTGGAGACTAACTTGTGTAAGTTGAGTTTAAGTGATTTAGATTTATAGGGTTGGAAATCTTAGTATTTATTTTAGGGATAGAAAATCTATTTTGGAGTTAGAATATGGGTGGAAATGACTAAGGATGAATGTTAAGGATCAGAGGCATCTTGACCTAAATTTTGAGCTAGATTTATGTATGAATTGATTAACTTTTAGGGTTGAATTTTTTATATGTTATAGATGGTAGTAGGTAGTTGATTGGGTTAAAATTTAGGAAAGATCTAACAGTTAGATATAGAGTTATAAGCTTGCAAAGTTGTTACCAAACTCAGTTTTAAAAGCTTTGTGAAAAATTGGTTTAAGTGTTGGAGTAAGGACTTAGCAAGGCAACTTCAAATTTTTTGTGTAGATGTTATGAATAATTGTTTGAGGTTTTGATCGTTCTAATCAAGAATAGGTATTGCATGGTGTGTGTAGGATTTTTTTTCGGAATTTTTAGAATTTAGTAGAGGGTACATATTCGAGGCTAAAGTGGAGTGCTCGCTTGTTTTCTTTTTGAACTTGATTAGGGTTTTTTTTTTATCTAAATCGTGGATTTACGTAATCTCTCATACCGTTATGTATTCCTTGGAGTTTTGATAGGTTGATGGATCATGGGTCTTAAACCGTTTTGGAACTTTTTTAGATTTTAGAAAGGATAAGGGGGTATTTGGTAATTTCCTTATAGGTAGGAGCTCTTTTTCTTTCTTTATGAAGACTTATTTGCTAAGTCTAGGAACCTTCTATAAGTTGTCTAGATGATAGAACATGTTGTTAAGACGTTTTTCCGTTTGATCATGTTTGAGATATCGTATGAACGTATAGACGATAATTAAAGGGTAATGGCCGATCGTCTAGGCAATAATGGGTAGTGGCCGATCGCCGATTAGTTCAAGTAAGTCTTACGGACTTGCTTAGTCAAACCATTTATGTATGAGTGCGTATTATTGTAGTCTTGAAATCATTTTGTGAAGTATTTAAGTAAGATTAGACAGAAAAAAATTCTTCGATCTATGTTAATTGAGAATATGTATGAAATTTAGATATATTTGAAATATGAGAAGTGTGTGTGTATATTGAAACGACATTATTTTTCTTTAGAAAAATCATCCTCAATTCATGGCATAAAAATATCATGATATTAAATCTGTAAGCATTCTTATGGACTGCTTACTCAAATTTGAGAACATTTCGGGCTTGGTTATAAGCCTCCCCAAATCTTTTATATCTCCTGCCTCTGTCTCTAAGACAGAGACAAATGATCTAACCTTGCTCTCGGGATTCACTACGGGAACGGTTTCTTTCCGTTATTTGGGGATTCCGATTGCATCTCATGTACTACGTGTAGCTGATTACTCCGATCTCATTGATAAGATTGGGAAGCACATCTATGCGTGGAACAAGTGACATCTCTCTTTTGTAGGTCTCCTTGAGTTGATCACGACATTCCTACAGGGTACAGAGAGCTTTTGCCTATCACTACTTTTAGCCCCATCTTTGGTTATTGATAGACTGATAGGACTATGCAAACAGTTCCAAATAAGATGGCCCAGAGTCGCATGGTCACGTGTGTGCATGCCGCGGAGAAAGGGTGGTTTGGGTCTCCTTGACCTTAGGTGTTGGAACTCGGCATTTATGTGCAAGTACTTCTGACACATTCATGCCAAGAGGGGCAGTCTTTGGGTAAGGTGGATCCACCATAGATACCTGTAGATGGTTGAGCCAGAGCACTGGGTAGCCCATCGCCGAGACTCACCTCTTTTGAAGGCAGTCATTGGAGCTAGAGATGAGGCAGTCTCATTTATGGATGAGGAGACGATGCTAGAGGAGGTCCTTGAGAGTTGTTGCCATGAAGGTAAATTCAGAGTTATCGAGGCTTAATTATGATATGATCAGGGAGCATGGAGAGATAGTCGACTGGTACCGGATAGTCTGGGATGCGGGCAACATGCCCAAGCACTGTTTCATACTCTAGATGGCGATTCTTAGACGCCTTAATTTCCACCAAAGACATTCTACTATTGATCCTACTTGCCATTGGTGCGGCCAAGAGAGTGAGACCCACGATCACTTGATTTTTGGTTGTACCTATGCGAGAGAGGTATGGAGATATATTTTCCAGGGATTCCGGATGCCCATAGATATTTCCACGAGAGTCGACATCTTGACTTATCTTCTCAACACTGCACCTGCTGGAAGGGGATGGATGAGTAGAGCGCGCATTTATGCCTTATTTGCGACGGTATATTACTTATGGCATTCAAGGAATGCCATGGTGTTTGGCCGGAACACGATTTCCATTGATGTCCTAGTTCGGATGATTAGAGTCCACGTCTACAAATAACTATATGAGGCTTTCCCTTCCAGGGTTAGTGATAGATTTGAGGCTTAGATTCCTTATGTTTTTTTATACCAGAGTTGAATTCCGGTCATGGTTTCTACTACACTTGGTTCAAATTTGATACCGGACTTGAGACTCATTAATTTGATGATGACTTTGCCGAAGGTGAATGATACCTTGATCCGATGGCTAGGCACACTTCTGTTTTATGAGTGTCCCTCTTTGTTGATGGCTTTGCCGAAGGTGGAAGGGCCTTATGAATAGTGCCATGAGATAGATATTTTTTTATATTTAGTGTGAGGTAGATGTTACGTTCAGGAAGTTTGCATACTTACCTGAAATACTTGGGCACTATGTTTTGGGATTTTATGTTTGTTCTATGATGTACTCCTTTGTAATGTGGGTTTGATTAGGACTTTCTGGTCCTAGTTAAGCCTTATTTTCTCTCACTTGAAAGGCTTCCATGACGTTTTTAATATGCCACAGAAAAGTAAGTTTTGTACTTAGTGTTTGCAATTTGTCATTTTTTAAAAAAGTCCAAAGATTAGTATACAAAATTCACCGAAAATGTTTAATATTGTGAAAACGTCTTATCCTTACTCAAATTAGTGTTTGCAATATGTCGTTTTTAAAAAAAATTCAAAGATTGGTATACGAAATTTATCGAAAATGTTTACAAACTATGAAAACGTCTTATCCTTCAAAAAACCGTAAAAATATTTTGTATAAGTTCCATGCATGATGCATAATGTGTCCGTTTACCAATTTCTGGCTGGACATATATAATGATGTACAAGTAAAAATTGGAGAAAATCATGATTGTTGAAAAATGTGTGGCACGATATCATTAAATCTAATTTGATATATATTGTCACCAGGAGGTTTTGGTTTATCTAATATATATTTTATTAACCTTGAAAATCTTGTGTATGTTTAAAATATGTAGTTTATGCTCCTTGATTGGATTATATTCTAATTAAATCTAAATTAGTGGTGCACATTCGATCGTGAGAACATTGCAAAATCAAATATCGATCGGAATCCATGTATATATTTAGACTAGCTCCCAGCCCTTTACATATACCATTCAGTTCATTACCGGTCGAGCAACTAATTTATAGCTTGCGAAGCAATCTGAGAGATCTCGAGAGAGTATATATATATATATAATGGCTTACAAGATAGAGAATATGGCGGTGGTGTTGGCGGTGGCGATGGCGATGATGCTAGTGGCGGCGGCATCAGCATGTGGAGAACACACGGAGATATTTGCGGAGTGTGAAGCAACGTCAAACGTGTTACATGGCTGCCTGGAGCAAAGAGCCGCAACGGGAGATGCGGTGGCACAGGCGCTGTGCTGTGGGCCGGCGATCAAGAGGTGCATTTGCGCTCACTCGGGGAGTTGTTTGAATGTTGTTCAGAGTTTTATGCTCGAAGGGCCTCTCTCGTTTATCTACCACAACTGCCGTGAATACTTGAAGTCACACCATGAATGCTCCATCCTCTGATCATCTATCCAATTAAGTGCATGTTTTGCCTAGCTTCTCCTACGTACGTGCCTAGCTATATGCCTGCATGCAATATGCATGTTATTATTTCACTTCTTCATTTCTAAGTCTTTGCATTCTTAATCAATCCCTCATTTCTCTGAGTTCAACGGTACTAAATTCGTTGAATATATCGTTACGTACGTAAAAGTCTCGTGAATCACTTTGTCGTTACACCTTCGTTTTTTACCTATTTATTTACCTTGCCTTGTCGTCATTCATAATTTATATGAACAATAAAACATTGCAACATGCACATTTAATTAACATTAACCATGGAAGAAGGTTTGAAGTCTCTAGCTAGTTTAATTTGGAGGCAGATTGAGAAGCAGCAAGATCAAAAGGTTTGGAGTCTAGGGTTCGTTCGATGGCCGCATCTACTCGAAATGAAAGAAGAGGGACGGCGTTAGGAAGCAGTTAATAGGGTTTAAAACAACACAAAACCCGATGTAATATTCTCAACTGTCACCTGCATGCATTAAGAGTAGTCCCGATCATATATCTGGGCAGCCCGCCCGTTTTTCCAGGCGGGTATGAACATAGAGAGAAGCCCGACCGGATCGAAAAGCCCGGCCCGTCAAGTCCATCGGGCCTGGTACAAACACCACTACAGGCCCAACCGGGTCGAAAAGTCCGGCCCGTCGGCCCATATAAAAAAAATAAAGGGTAAATTTGGTAAGTATGTAGGTTTTTTATCAAGGAAACATTAGTGTGTCAAAATTTTATAGAAACACTAACTATGCACTTTTTATTTGTGAAGTAACCCAACGTTATACTCTGTTACCCAACTTTGTTATCCAACGTTATACTCTGTTACCCAAATTCACTTATGTTACTCAACTTCGTTGTTATCCGATTTTAATTCTCAACGTTCTACATCCAAATTCACTTATGTTACCCAACTTCGTTGTTACCCGATTTTAATACCCAACGTTCTACATCTAAATCTATATACCTATACTAAAATAACCGTCACTAAGATGACGTGGCGGCCTCATATTTTTTTAGGAGATTAAAACTTTTTATTTAAAATAACTAATTAAGTCAAAAAAATCTTATTTACTAAATTAAAATCTAAATACAATTTTATTTAACGTTTTATCGATCCGAGCAGCCTTTACAAAAATATCAAAAATTAAAAGATTTTGGTAGATACAGTATCTCAATTTTTAACGTAAATAACTAATTGCACGATAATCTTTTTTCTAAACTTCTCAAATAAGCTTAATTCTAACGTAAAAAGATTTGATGATTTACGTTAACAAGAATCTAACTATTATATCTTCCTGAGCAAGCCATACACAATTGGGCTTTACTTTCGCTATATAAACATAGTCATTGAACATCTTCCTTCATCGAATTTTGTTTGTTGATAGTACGTCCGGCGTCATCACTGTTCTCGATCTCCGCCCTCGCACTAGGTAAACTATGCTTCTTAACACAATTTTTATTGCTTATTTTCTCCATTTTTAATTTCTCTATTTTTAATTTGATTATCACCCTGTCAATGTTGGAGGAAACTAAAATCTAGCTATGGGTGGTTCTACGGTCATCATTTTAAGTAACTTCTTGTACTTTCTGTTTTTATTGAATGCCAAAGTTATCAACATAATTTTATGGTATGGAAGAAATGAGGACAGGAGTATGGGTTTTGACTTATTGTTGATGAACAAAACATTGTATTCAATTAGACTAAGCATTTAGAAAAGTGATGTCATGTTAATGTCTGTTTATGCATTTCAGGGCTTCTCTTGGTGAAGCATGTAATGGGGATAATGTCTTTGTTGAATCTGTAGAGACCTTTGGAAATAAAAAAGATGATCTTGTGGAAAAGATGGTGTTTGTATTGCGTTGATTCTTTAGGGTTTGCTCTCATGGCTGCTTTATATATCTTGCGGTGAGGGACGGCGCAACGTGCTTTTGGATGAAGCTTCGGCGCCATTCTTTCCTTTATCCTCATTGCCACCAATTCTCACCGGCAGCGCTTTATGTTGAATCCGACTCTTTGCTGATCATCATTCTACTGCAATCTGGTTTTCAAGAGTGAAGGAGCCTCTTACCTTTATATTTTATGTGCTGATATTCTAGCTTCAATTCCGTCTTCTTTTATTGTCAATATCTTCTATGTATTTGCCTTCATTACCCACAATATGTTATCGACATTGCGGAAATTGTCTTCATATAATTTCAGTTCCTTTCAAAATAAAAAAAAATGAAAAACTATCTTTATTAAATAGTCAAATTAAAAAAAAAAAAACTTATTTAAAATTAATTGGTTAGTAGTTTGTGATTCAATCATCTTCGTAAGCTCTCATTCAAAATTTATTATTGGTACTTTGAAGTCGGAATTTAAAAAATAATTTCAGATCTTTTAACATAAATTTTAACAATACATTTGAAATCGATCATTTATACGATGTGGAAAAAATGAAATTAAATCAATACTATCTAATTATATTGGAGAATACCAGCTTATTTGTTGCAAATGTAATTTTGTATATCTTATTAAAAGTTTATTCTTAAATATTTTATCGTGAGAATAATTAAAGGTAAATGACTATTATAATGTTTCATAAATATGTCATTAGTTCATACGTATACAAGTTTATGACATATTACTCAAAATATTCAATATATAAATATACCCAATATATAAATATACCCGCACAAGGTGCGGCTATATTTAAGGATATAGCGATGCCTGACAGGACCTTATGTCAAATATATAACCAGCATGTGCAAGCAAC
The DNA here is from genome assembly GCA_002319775.1 of Fagopyrum tataricum. Classification (NCBI taxonomy): domain Eukaryota; kingdom Viridiplantae; phylum Streptophyta; class Magnoliopsida; order Caryophyllales; family Polygonaceae; genus Fagopyrum; species Fagopyrum tataricum. The sequence continues at coordinate 49,384,361 of CM008283.1, forward strand.
TGACAAAACATGTATGATATATGCCCACACATTGATATGCCTATTTATTTAACAATCATAATAACATTTGAAACTAATCATAGAAGATTAAGAATAGCCAAAGAGTATCATTTCGTTGGTACATGAATTTGACAAGTTTGTATACTACTAAGGATCTCATAATACATATTTGGTAGCATTTTACTAGTGTTAGTTAGGAGATACCAATAATGCTAGCTTGCTACTTTGCTAGTTAAGATTAAGGGATATACTCTATTGAGCTTGTTTACCCAGTCTGGAGTATAGATTACTGCTTAATTTCTTGGTTTCTTGATGGACTGCAATGCCTTGGCGTCCATGCGCTTCAGGATGGTGTGTGCCTCCTCTTCTGTAGCAGGAACCACTTTCCTGATACTGTATCCGTTTTGAATGTTCTTTGATTCTGGGTGAACCGTGAATGTGAAGTAGAATGTGTTTGACACCTGATACAAAGTTTTAGCAAAAGCAAAGTATAAGAAAAGGATATCAAAAAGTTTTTAATGGAAGATCATCCTTTTCCTCCTATGTTATCTATTCGACTTTTAGATTCCCTAGACGCTCGGCGGCTTCAGATGTTTCTGTTGCAGCACTTTCAGTCTGCTTGGTTTGGGATTTAACAACCTCTTGAAATGTCTCTATAAAGCTTTTGCAATCTGTAATGAATCGCTTGAAATTATTTTACTGTTTATGTAAGATACAACAAGAACAGGATAGAAAATTACAGCGGCAAAGCATTCACACATACACAACATAGTAGGTTGTAATGTACATATGTACTGATGTCCTAAACCCACAAGATAGAAGATTACAAAAAAACAAAGAGGTCTGCAGACTTTTACTTCCTTTAATTTCAGTAGAAAAGAAGAAAGTAACTTATCAAGTTTCTAACAGCATCAAATTATCAACTCCAGAACCCCCCAAACACATTGGTGTTTTAACAGGTTTAAGAGCACCTAGGCTCTAGAATTCAGAAAAATGAATGCCTTCCTATCAAGGCATTCCATTTGGAGACCACAACCGGAACTGAAGCCTCTGCTGTGTTTTAGTCACCTAGGCCAAAAAAGCCTGTTCCCTCTCACCTTCTTATGATAGACTAGAAATGTACTATATGCCTTTTTACATAAATAATTAGTGTAAATCCCTTCATTAGTATTATTATTTAAGAGCTCATTTTTCATACGTTTTCTTGATTTATGAGAGTATAATTTAGTTTTATACAATTATAAGGATATTATGTATTTGTTTCTCTTTTAAAAAATAATAGGGAATTTCCCTAAGCTTCAATGAGGTGAGTGCTTTCAACTTGTTCATTGTGCCTGGACTACAATTGTCAGAGACTCAGAGCACAAAATATACAATTTTGAATCAGAATAGGTGCTATAGTGATATGGTCAGAATCATAATAAAGATAGATAGCATTTATGTTAAGGACTAATCGTATTATATTGAAACTTCCAAGTTCCAATTATATTAAAAAACAAGAACATAGGAAAACCTTATAATTGTAAGAGCCTTAGTCTTTAGGAGTTGAGCAAGGGTTGTCGCCCCTGCGGGTCTAGAGGGCCGCCCCTGCGGCTGGCTCTGTGTTCCGTCCCTGCGGCTCAGGGAGCCCGCCCCTGCGGTTTCCTGCGGCTGCAGCCGGCTTTATTGACCGATTGGACCGTGATTTACTCTTTCTCCTCCTTATAACCTCTTCCATTGCTTAGGGAGCAAGGGTTCTTCACTTCCCCAGCCATCTTTACGTTCCTTCTTCCTCTCTTTCTTCTCCTTTAAGCTTGTTCTTGTTTTTCCTTAAGTTGGCAAGTGATTGTGGTGTGGCTTTGATGATGTGGATGGCGTGTGTTGTTGTAGAGCTTGGGAGCCAGTTGAGTAGTGTTTTGTGATCTGTTAAGTGAGATCCAACAGAACCAGGGACCAGCCTGATACTGATGAGGATCCGAGAAATGATGTCCCGGGATGAGGCACCACAGTTCCTTATAGGAGAAGATGGAGTGATGAGACGCCGCGGTCGCGTCTCTGTACCCGCTTATGCGGATTTGTGACAGAGGATATAACAGGAGGCTCACTGTACGCCTTATTCAGTGCACCCAGGTACGAGTAAGATGTACCAAGATTTGAGACGTTCATATTGGTAGGGAGGGCTGAAGCCCGACGTGGCCAGATTTGTGGCACAGTGTGCGACCTGTCAGTAGGTCAAGATCGAGCATTGTAGGCCTGGAGGTGAGCTCCATCCACTGTCTGTACCACAGAGGAAGTGGGAGGACGTCACCATGGATTTTGTGACTGGGTTGAGACCGAGCAGGAGCTTTGATGTCATATGGGTTATAGTTGACAAACTGACGAAGACGGCACGTTTTATACTTATTCGGGAAACGTGGCCAATGAGCAGATTGGCTGAGGAGTACACTAGACAGATAGTGAGACTTCATGGTGTACCGAGGACGATCGTCTCAAAAAGAGATGGACGATGTACCTCGAGGTTTTGGCAGCAGAAACAGACTGCCCTGGGGACGAGTTTGCACTTCACGACTACATTCCATCCTCAGACAGATGGTCAGTCAGAGAGGACCATTCAGACATTGGAGGATATGCTGCGAGCTTGTGTGTTGGATTGGGGACAAGTGTGGACGGATCATCTCCCACTAGTTGAGTTCTCGTACAACAACAACTGACATACATCGATTGGGATGACCCCATATGAGGCAGTGTATGGACAGAGATGTCGCATGCTGTTATGTTGGGATGAGCCTAGCAGTGTTAGTGGTTTGACACCTAATCAGGTTCAGGATGATGTTGCTCGTGTAGCACTGATTAGAGAGAGGATGTTGACTGCACAGAGCCGTCAGAAGTCATATGCAAATAGGAGGCGTAGACCCCTAGAGTTCAGAGTAGGAGCTCATGTGTGGCTGAGAGTGTCTCCGACACGAGGTGTTAGACACTTTGGCATTAAGGGGAAGTTGAGCCCCCGATATGTCAGACCGTTCGAGATTTTGGATCGAGTTGGGAGTGCAACATACAGATTAGCTTTGCCTCCGATATTAGAGGGTGTTCACCCTGTGTTTCACGTGTCTCAGCTGAGGGAGTATATACCATATCCGAGATACATTGTGAGTTATGATGATTTGGTGGTCGAGCCGGACCACACTTTTTTTGAGCACCCGATTACAGTCCTAGAGCGAGGTATGAGACGCCTGCGTTCGAAGGACATTCCTATGCTGAGGATACAGTGGTCGAGACAAGGACCTAATGAGGCTACATGAGAGTCTGAGGATAGTATTCAGAGAAACTATCCAGAATTTTACGCCGAGATAGATGTACCTGTAGGATCGACGAGTAGATCTTAGTACTATCTTGGTGAGTGTTATGATTATGTGCTTATATGCTATGATGTGTTTATTTTCGTACTAGCTATAATGTGTTATGTGATCTTATTACATATTGTTGTGCTAGTGCGATTAATGATTATAGCTGGAGATGGTTCTTTCCTCCATGCTATTGGGTTGCGATTAGGATTTAGCTGGAGATGTTTTTCCTCCATGCCTTTATGTTATGAGTATGATACATCTAGAGATGTTTTTCCTCTATGTCTTTGCAATGTGATGATGATACGGCTAGAGATGTTTTTCCTCTACGCCCTTGTGATATGATTATAGTTTGGCTAGAGATGGTTTTCCTATATGCCTTGGATAGTGCAGTGATCTTGTTGCTGGAGATGATAATTTCCTCCATGCCCGTGTTTGAGGTTATAGAATGATATAGGTTGATATATACCTTATGAGCGGAGATGTGATGCTAATCCGATAGAGAGAGTTATACTTCGGCATATGGGTCCGAGAGGTTTTGAGATTGTACAAGTTTCGGGACGAAACATGTTTTTAGGGGGTGAGATGTAAGAGCCTTAGTCCTTAGGAGCTGAGCCAGGGTTGCCGCCCCTGCGGGTCCACAGGGCCGCCCCTGCGGCTGGCTCTGTGTTCCGCCCCTGCGGTTTCCTGCGGCTGCAGCCGGCTTTGTTGACCGATTGGACCGTGCTTTACTCTTTCTCCTCCTTATAACCTTCTCCTTTGCTTAGGGAGAAAGGGTTCTTCACTTCTCCAGCCATCTTTACGTTCCTTCTTCCTCTCTTTTTTCTCCTTTGAGCTTGTTCTTGTTTTTTCTTAAGTTGGCAAGTGATTGTGGTGTGGCTTTGATGATGTGGATGTTGTGTGTTGTTGCTGAGCTTGGGAGCCAATTGAGTGGTGTTTTGTGATCATTTCCAGCCTGGTTAGGCTACAACTGTGGTGAGTGTTTTCTTCTTCCTTTCTTTCTTCTTCTTTGATTCCTTTCCTCTTCCCTTAGCTTAGGATTAGATGTTGTAGGCACGTTTTGATGGTTGTATGTATATATATGTGTATGTGTTGGGCTGCTGATTGATGAAGACTTGAAATCGTCGAGTGAAGAGTTGAAGAGAAGTTGGGGATCACGTTCTGCACTGTCCTAGCACCCGCGCCAGAGAGCCGCCGCCCCCGCAGCCACGGTCACCGCACCCGCGCCTCAGTGCCGCCGCCTCCGCGGCCATGGTCACCGCCCCTACGTGAGAGTGTCTCCGCGCTTGCGGCTGCCGTTGCTTTGCCCCTGCGTCCCTCTTGTCACACATGTGCGTCTTGTACAGGATCTACCTAGAGTAGTGTAGATCCTTTCCTTTTCTAGTTTGAGCGGGTTAGCAGCATGATAGGTATGTGTATGAGGAAAGGATGATGATGAGTATGATATCGATATATGTCGGTTATGGCTTTGAGGTTTAGTCGATTATCGAGGTTTATAAGTTGGATACGATCCTTATGGATCCCTTGGGTCTAGGTGTGACCCCTTTGATTGATAGGAGATTTGATATCTCTTTATGTCATGTTATTAGGTAGTGTTGTCCTCCAAATTGGAGTTGATCGTGTTGAGAGTATTCCGAGGTTAAGGTAAGTCCACAAGACTTACTTATCTACCATCCTTATATTGGATGTATGCATGAGTGGTGTTTGATATATGCTTGATAGCATGCGATGTTGATTATTACCGACCTATGGTTTAGTGACTTCCATTGAAGTGGCTGTGACAACTTGCCCTTTATCCCGCAGAGGAGACTGAGAGGTTCTCTGTAGTCAGGCCAGATCTGGTATACGGGACGGGCACTTACCACTCCTTCTCCTTATGGTATACGGGAAGGTGCTCCTATACCACTTTAGCTGGCTATAGCACTCAGAGGCGAGGATTATATATTGCTCGTGTCACATATATTCATATACATCTTCATTTATATGATTGAGTGTTGGACTATATAAAGATGATTAACCGGGTAAATGTGTGACAACATGATTATGTGTTTATGATTTTCTGACTTGTGTTTGTGCTTATGCATTATCTTATATATGTATGGTTAGCTAACGGTTTTATGCCGTGTTGTAGATACTTTGCAGGTTAGGAGAGCTGCAGTGTCATTCAGATGGGGTGATCCGCTGAGGGCTCCGTATACTAGGTTATGCGTGGGATATGGGATATTTTGTATGTACAAATACATGTTTTGGTTGTACTCAACGGTACTTTGTATAGCTTTTGATATGTATATATTACAGTTTGATGTTTGGTTTTAATCTATATGTGTCTTGTTGTAAGATCCAGTGAACTTGTTGTCAGGCTAGGGTCAGGATCCATTGTGAGATCCTAGTCCAGTAGCGCCCCGAGTCCTGTGAATTCGGGCTGTTACAGTAATAATTCCTCATACAATTAGAACATCTCTGAAGTTCTTTCTATATAAGCATTACAAACACAAAGGAAAGCAATGACAAGAAAAAAGCAACATAACTATACAAAAAGCACTAAAACTATATCTTTAGATTACCTGGCCAACTTTGATAGCTAAGTTGATGTCGCGGAATATCTGGATATCCGGTCTAATGGATAGTTGAAGCTGGCATGTTTAAGTTCAATATCTCACTACTAGAGTGAAAATAATTAGCAACTCTTTCCTTCTCCTTCTTCAAGCAATACTCGGCCTACATTTTGATGAAGATCATATAAACTTCAGTAACTTCCATAATATATGTAGTAACAGAATGAAATAACAAAATTATTGAAAAACCTTTATCATATAGGTAGGACATGTATCCTTCAATATCCAGATTGATGCTTTCCTGGAATAATAATTTGTGGCATCCTCTAGCATAGCTGTTTCAAAGTCCTTCCGATAATTAACCAGCTCGCCCATTCCAATTTCAACAAGAATATCAAGGATATTCTTCAATAGTGTTCTATCGATTTGTCCTCCCTCACGTTTTTCATCAATCTTAGAAAATGATCTTAGATTACTTCAACTATTGGTCCACAAAATCATATGAATCAGAGCAAAAGTTGTGGATACCACAACCAAGGAAGATACAGAGAATTAATTGAACTTACTAGAGCTATAAGAACATCCTAGCCCTCACACCCACCTCTTGATAAACCTGACAATAATGAAGTTGTCAACTCATATGCAAACTTGAATTAAATGAAGCATAGTAAGATTTTGTTACTATGGTTAAATATATATTCATTCAAAAAGCAAACAGAATCAAAAAGCAAACAGAATCAAAAAACACAAGAAAATAGTGCATATGAATTACAACCAGATCGCGAAAGCAAGTTAGCCCAATTCAATGTGGGAAGGTTCCTCCGGGCAACGAAGTAGAAGAAGCGAATCAGCCACCTAACCATGAGTTTGTGATCTTTCCACCTTCTGACAAGTTCCCTCAACATAAATTCATCATGCTTATTGAAGGAATTGTGTCCTTTACCCAAAGGTGCAGTTACTGATTATGTTATAGGACGATACATAGAGATATATAATCTGATGATATTAGGTAGTCATAGCGTTTTGCAAGAAGCCAACTATGACTTATGTATTTTATGTGATAAAATATGTTGCTAGTATTATCGGGTCCTACGAGGTCACACCCATTGGGCTGATGGACTAGATTAATTAATAAAGAGATATAATATATAAGAGTATATATTATAATATTATATTTGATATAATATGGGAGTGTGTATTTATTAGATAATAAGGTGTTATTTTCTAATAAAGATTAATGCTAAAAGATAAGATTTCTAGGAGATATCTTATCCAAAAGGCATTATAAATAGATGGGCTTTCTTAGAGAAAACCCTAATTCATTCGAACCCTTCATTCACACACAACTTTGGCCGCAGTATCATACTCAGCCTTCTCCCATTCGATCTCTTGAGTTTTGCCTTGGAATCTTGCACTAGCATTCAAGACTAAGGCGATCTAGATCTATACCCGGGTGGACCAACTAGAGGAGTCACGTTTGAGACTCCCAAATCTCTCCCTGAAGGTTGCGGTTCACGCATCAAAAGGTATTCTTTTTCCTTATACTTGTCTAATCAATTATGCATGTGATCCTCGTTTAGATGTTCAGGAAAGCTTGTTTCCTGCAATTCCGCTTTTACACATCTAAAATCCCAACAGTGGTATCAGTCGCCTCTTGCATAAATTGAGTAGATCAAATTGAAAAGGCCATCTTTGATGCATGTTTTGATTGGTTTTAATTTTGATTATGAAAGAGATTGTTTTTATGGATTAACTTGCATGATTAAAACTACAAATTTGATTTGTATTTGCCTAAAATTTCATTGATTAGTTCATGCAATTGTTGCATATAAGATGAACATACATTAGAAATTTGATTTATAATGCTTGAATCATGAAATAACAATGTTGAATTTTGTTTTCCTTCATTAAATAATGTAAATTGTTTACAAAATTTAAGTGGGAGAAGCCGAAAACTATTTTCGGCAAATAATCAGGGTCGACGGCTAGGGTTTCATCCTATGACGGCTAGGGTTTCATCCTATCGACGGCTAGGGTTTCATTCTAGGGTTAAGTTAATTTCCTAATATGATTAGTTAATTTTGCTACGAGATAATATTTACTTTCCTTAGATAATATATTTGATATCTTATCTAGATAAATTTGATTTATCTTAGAAAATAAGTTATTTGATAACATATTTAATAAATAATGATTTAATTAAAATATTTGATATCTTTATAGGTAAAGATAAAGTTACCTTAATTAAATCTTATCTTAGAATATAAGATTCACCCATAATTTGATATGATGATATCTTATTATATTTATAGGATATTTGATTTCCTGGGCATATTTTAGATTCTGCAAATTAATGATTAGTATATTATATTAATACCATAAGCAATTTAATCATATTAAAACAATGGGAAAGGAGTTTCTACTTTTTATTAATATTTATTTGATTAAATTGTTTAATCAAATTTTTATTTTTATTTTTAAAATAAAAAGAATCTTTGGATAAAATTTGTTTTATTCACAGTCTCGATTTGTTTTTATTTTGAATAAAAATCTTTTCGGGCCTTATCATCTTTAATCTAGTTCCATTACTTGATACTCTGAATCCCCTTCGGTCCTGTCAAAAAACCTGTAAAAATGGTTAAGGTCGGCTTAGTACTTTCCATTGTGAAGTGCTTCCCTTCCTGGGGTCCCCGAAGTGTTGGTGAGGGTACTATTTTGGTTATAAGATTTTAGTAAGGGTACTAAAAATTTTATTGTTATTTTCGAATGCAATTTATTTGAAATTTTATTCGAGAATAATTTATTATATATATAATTGTGTTATGTATATATGCGTACATGATTCGATATTTGATATGTCTTGCATGCGGTGACTAGTATGACCCACGTAGATAAATACGATTTGCGTATCGTTATGGTTTTTATGTACACGATCTGCGTATCGTTATGTATTTTTTGTAAATTTCAATTTCTGCAAGAGTTATTTTCTTTTCATTAAATATGTAATACATCAAAAGACCGGAGACGATGAAGAGCCCGAAGGATGGAGATCCATGAAGAGCCCGAAGGATGAGATCCATGAAGGTTACAAGATTTGAAGATGAGATCTTGTTAGGGGCCATACTAGGAACCACATTTAATTATTGCATTGCTTGAATGTTTTAATTTCCCACTATGCATGAGTGTACGTCATTTTATGTTATGTCGTTCACTTATAAAATGACAAACCGAGCATGCTAATTACGTCCCTTAAAAGAATATTGAGAAATGCCTTCCCATATCATAACCGATCCCTGCCTGGGATTTCGTTGGATAGGTTTCGCCTTCGCGAGGTGTCTTGCTTTGACCAAGGTATATTGCGGGTATGTTCAATAGGGGCATGCTGCCTTGATATGGTTATACTCAACAAATGACCATAAGGGTTTTGGATTTTGAGGCATAAGGATGCGCTCACATTAGATGTGACCATCAAACCAAGAATTATAAGGAGTTATAATTAGTAAAAGAGTTTACTTACCTTGATTAAATGAGATAAGAGGAAGTGCCCAAGTACGCTCGAGTTTCATATAAGATAGGATCTTGGAATTATTTTTACTCTAAAGGGATTTGAAATAACTGAGTAAAATGTGCAAAACTTATTTTTTTAAAGATTGTCTTTAATTTTATAGTTTTGCTTACATCAATCATATATTTATTTGTAACATGTTATCATTCCGTTTTGTAGTTACTAAGTCTACTGAAAACCTTAAGTCACCCTCCTGACTATTCTTGTGAAGAATAAGTTAACACAAATCAATTTCCTAACCAAGGAAAGGAACATGAGAATTGTTCTCAAGTCTGAGGTCCAAGAGGATGTCTTGGAGAAACCAACCTCTTTTGAAGAGGAGAATAAGAACTTGGAAGATGAGAAGCAAGGGATTGTATCTGCTTCAAGTATATATGTTGTCGAAATTTTGTCAACTAATTCTAGTTCATGGGTATTAGATACCGGATGTGGATCTCACATTATTTCGAATGTGCAAGGACTAAGAAATATAAGAAAGCTGCAAAAAGGTGAGGTGGATCTTCGAGTTGGGAATGGAGCAAGGGTTGCTGCAATTTCCATTGGAGACTATAGTCTACCTTTACCTTCTGGCTTAGTTTTAGAACTTAATAATTGTTATTTTGTTCCTTGCATTACTAAGAACTTAATCTCAATTTCTGTTTTGAACCTAGAGGGTTATAATTTTATCATTGATAGTTGTTTTTCTATCTACAAGAATGATATTTTGTATGCCCAGGCTAGCATGAATAGTAGTGGACTATACGTACTAGATCTCAAAACTGAAATATACAACATAAACACGAAAAAGCAAAAATCGAATAAATCAAACGAAGCTATTCTATGGCATTGTCGACTAGGTCACATTAGTAGAAATCGCATGAAGGAACTCCAAAAGGTTGGAATCCTGAAATCATTTGATTTAGAATCTTTTGATACATGTGAGTCATGTCTAATGGGAAAAATGACAAGGTCGCCTTTCACTGGCTTGAGTGAGAGGTCTACTGTTCCTTTAGCCCTCATACATACTGATGTGTGTGGTCCTATGAGTACAGAAGCTAGAAATGGCTATCGATACTTCATTACATTTACTGACGATTTCAGTAGATATGGGTATATCTACTTAATGAAGCATAAATCGGAAGCATTTGAAAAGTTCAAAGAATTCCAAAATGAAGTTGAGACACAAATTGGCAAGAAGATAAAAGCACTTCGATCAGATCGAGGAGGCGAATATTTGAGTCATGAATTCGATCGTTACTTAAGGGGTTGTGGAATTGTTACACAACTCACTCCACTAGGTACGCCACAAATGAATGGTATATCTGAAAGGAGAAACGGGACCTTGTTAGACACAGTCCGCTCAATGATGAGTTTTGCTGAGCTTCCTACGTCCTTTTGGGGATACGCCCTTACTACTGCCGCATTCACACTAAACAGAACTCCGTCCCGCTCAGTTGATAAGACACCATATGAGTTATGGTGTGGAAAAGTTCCGGTCTTGTCATTTTTGAGAGTCTGGGGTTGCGAAGCTTATGTAAAGCGTTTACTATAAGATAAGTTAGCACCAAAATCAAACAAGTGCTACTTTGTAGGTTACCCCAAAGAAACAAGGGGATACTATTTCTACCATCCCAATGAGAACAAGGTGTGTGTTGCTCGGGATAGTGTCTTTTTGGAAAAAGATTCTTTTTCTAAGAAGACAAGTGAGAGAAATGTTCAGCTTAATGAGATTCAAGCTGAGCAACAAACTCAACAAGAAGGGGACATACATGATGTCGTTGAGGAACTTGACTATACTGATGTTCTTGCCCAAAGGGTAGATCCTCATAATCAAGATGCAATTCCTCAAGTAGATAACAGCCTAGTGGGACCACATGAAGATGTGGAAAATTCCACTGCTGAAATCTCTCCTATTGTTGGACCACAATGGAGATCTAGTAGGGTAAGGCAACAACCTGCTCATTTAGATGACTATGTGTTGACTGCTGAGATCGATGTTCTATTTTTAGAGAACGGCGAGCCCGGAAACTACAAACAAGCTATGGCGGATACCAACTCCGAAAAATGGCTTACAGCCATGAAATCTGAAATGGAATCCATGTTTGAAAATCAAGTGTGGGACTTGATAGATTTGCCTAGTGGGATAAAACCCATTGGTTGCAAATGGGTCTTTAAGATAAAGACCGACAAGGATGGAAATGTTTCAGTGTATAAAGCAAGACTTGTTGCCAAAGGGTATAGACAAATTCATGGTATTGACTATGAAGAAACATTTTCCCCGGTTGTAATGATTAGGTCCATTAGGATTATTCTAGCCATTGCCGCATATTATGACTATGAAATATGGCAAATGGATGTCAAGACCGCTTTTCTAAATGGATATTTAGAAGAGGATGTATATATGATACAACCCGAGGGTTTTGAAGATCTGGGAAAATCCTAGAAAGGTATGCAAGCTTAAGAAATCCATTTATGGACTCAAGCAAGCATCCAGGAGTTGGAATCTTCGTTTTGATGAAGTAATCAAACAGTTTGACTTTATCAGATGCGAAGAAGAGCCTTGTGTTTACAAGAAGTTTAGTGGGAGCAAAGTAGCCTTTCTGGTCCTATATGTGGATGACATATTACTCATTGGGAATGACATTCCGATGCTAGAAACAGTTAAGGAATGGCTTAAGAAGTATTTTTCAATGAAGGACTTACCTGTGCAACATGGCTTATATCTCAGCAAGACCTAGTGTCCAAAGACACCTGGTGAGATTGAGAGGATGAGCAAGATACCATATGCTTCGGCAATAGGATCTATCATGTATGCTATGACTTGTACCCGTCCAGATGTTGCATACGCTTTGAGCATGTGTAGCAGATACCAATCTAACCCTGGTGAGGCACATTGGTCTGCGACAAAGAGCATCCTTAAGTACTTAAGAAGAACTAAGGATGATATATTGGTTTATGGAGGTGATGACGACCTAGTTGTCAAAGGCTATACTGACGCAAGTTTCCAGACAGACAGAGATGATTTTGAATCACAGTCTGGATATGTCTTCATTCTGAATGGAGGAGCAGTTAGTTGGAAGAGCCAAAAGCAAGGTACAGTAGCAGATTCTACAACGGAGGCAGAATATATAGCTGCTGGAGAAGCAGCTAAGGAAGCTGTCTGGATTAGGCAGTTCGTAGCCGAGCTCGGTGTCGTTCCTAGCACATCTAGAGCAGTTGATGTCTATTGTGACAATAATGGCGCAATTGCTCAAGCCAAGGAACCTAGCTCTAGCTCCAAGTCCAGACACGTTCTGCGGAAATTCCACATTATCCGACACTATGTTGATAGAGGTGATGTGAGGGTGTGCAAAGTACACACAGATGATAACATTGCAGACCCGTTGACGAAACCCATGAGTAGGCCCAAGCATGATAGTCATACTAGAGCAAAAGGGCTCAACAAGCACATTGAAGAGTTCTTTTCAGAATTTTGTGTTTGATGGATAAAACTTGTTTATCGTTTTCGTAACATTATGTTTGATTTATATATGAGTTATCCATATTCTTATTTGATTATTACTTGAATATCAAATAAAGTATCCAATCATAGTTAACAAATGGGGTCATCGAAACAGTTTTGATGAATGAAACACCATTAAGTGAACTGAAATTATAAAAATTGTTTAAAGTCCATAGTCTGAGTCATTAACTTGGATACAAATGACTATATATAAAAGACTATATTGTGAGATCGATTGATAAACACGAGTTTCATGTGTTATAGGGACATAGAGATGTCTAATCGATTACAAAGATGTGTATGGCGATACATATCGGACATATCGATCTTATGACTTCACATGATCCGATTCCGGAGTCATAAAGATATTCATGATTAGTGAATTCCTTAGACATGAGCGAGATATTGTGACCATTAAAGTGATGGTATATCTTTGACGCTGTTAAACGCTGACCGTAACAGGCAGTTATAAAGGCAGTGATTGGGATTGCCAAAATTTGAGTGGGAGCAATAGTCTTGCAAGATTGGATATGTCCTCCTATTCCATGCATGAAATGATGTATTTGGAAAGGATTGGTGTCTCGGCCACTTGAAGAGTGAAAACTGTGAAATGCGTGCGCACGCTCAGATGGATTAAGTTGTAATCATCATGACTGACAGTTTGATCTCAAGAGTTCAAGAAACATACTTGATGGTAAAGATGGTTTCCATCATATAGTCAAGTAAAGACATTAAGTGACAAAGGAGTTTTAACATTGCACACTTGTTGTAAAGTACAAGTGGGATATTGAAGGAATTGTGTCCTTTACCCAAAGGTGCAGTTACTGATTATGTTATAGGACGATACATAGAGATATATAATCTGATGATATTAGGTAGTCATAGCGTTTTGCTAGAAGCCAACTATGACTTATGTATTTTATGTGATAAAATATGTTGCTAGTATTATCGGGTCCTACGAGGTCACACCCATTGGGCTGATGGACTAGATCAATTAATAAAGAGATATAATATATAAGAGTATATATTATAATATTATATTTGATATAATATGGGCGTGTGTATTTATTAGATAATAAGGTGTTATTTTCTAATAAAGATTAATGCTAAAAGATAAGATTTCTAGGAGATATCTTATCCAAAAGGCATTATAAATAGATGGGCTTTCTTAGAGAAAACCCTAATTCATTCGAACCCTTCATTCACACACAACTCTGGCCGCAGTATCATACTCAGCCTTCTCCCATTCGATCTCTTGAATTTTGCCTTGGAATCTTGCACTAGCATTCAAGACTAAGGCGATCTAGATCTATACCCGGGTGGACCAACTAGAGGAGTCACATTTGAGGCTCTCAAATCTCTCCCTGAAGGTTGCGGTTCACGCATCAAAAGGTATTCTTTTTCCTTATACTTGTCTAATCAATTATGCATGTGATCCTCGTTTAAATGTTCAGGAAAGCTTGTTTCGTGCAATTCCGCTTTTACACATCTAAAATCCCAACACTTATCTCTCCATGATGGCAACACCTTATAGAAACCAGTCCACATTACAATGTTGGTTCTAATTTATTAAAAAAAAAAACATAACAATATATAGTTTAAGCATAAGGAATATGACAGCTATCAGATTCGAAACAGTAAGTAAGTGTTTTGGATGTTTTTCTAATCTTCTCGTTTTGTCACTCCTCTTTTAAAAGGAGGAGTAAAATAGAGCATGGAAAAGCAATAGACCTAATTAAAAAATGGCACAGAATGATCAATATGTAGAGTTCTGCATCTTATGAACACAAAACTAATCCTGGAGAATTATAGAAGACTTTGTATCTTATGAACACAAAACTAATCCTACCAAACTTTTTAAGTGTTGATTACTACACAGTGATGCTCTTTCAGAAGAGCGACACTGTTTTAGACAATTGAGACACAAGAACTATATGAGAAAGCAGTTGTTGTAGTCCACAACATCAACAAGACAAAAGGCTTCCAGCTTTAGATTAAAGGGCCTGAAATGGACTATATTGACATATTCAAATTGGGGAGTGCTGCTGTATAAGTGTACATAAGACACTTTTGTGGTAGAATCACTCACTAAAAGCATCAACACAACATAGAAACATGAGTACGATATAACCTTCTGTGATATTAGCCTTGTCAAAATCAACTTACAATACAACATAACCCATACATTTTATTCCCCGACAATTAATTAGTTGAAGTACCACGATTAACATACTTTCAATTATTTAGATGAACTCTTGCTCCCCTCCATTTTGTTAGTTAATATTACAAACTATGAACATATTTATAAGAAAATTTCGTGACTCTGCTTCATACGTCAAAGTCCCGCTTTCCTCATCAATTTCAGGTATAGTAGTGTGACAAACATACCTCTTTAAGTCTCAAAAAATAACAGCAAGGAAGATGATCAATGGACTGCTGTGGTATGATTTGAAAAAAACCCTAATCGCCCAAATCAAAAGGAGAAGACGAAAAAAACGGCTCTACACAACTCCATTGACGATCCGAAGTATGAAAAGGAAGCAACAAACAAGAATCAGAAGGAGAAGACGAAGAAAGGAGACGAGCGAAGAAGGAGATGAGAGAATCGCCCAAATCGCCAGAGAGAGGAGAGAGAGAGAGGAGAGGGAGAAAAATTAAAAAAAATTAAAAAACCGTATTTATAGGTACACACTTAATACATGTAATTAATCCAGCCTACACACTTTGTACCAATGTTAAAATTAGTGCATTATTGCCCCATTTATCTCCAAAATAAATATAAAAATATATTATATTGTATATATTTAAAATATTAAGTATAATTATAGAATATTTAGCATAATTATCATAAATTTAATGTTTATTACATATAATATCTTACATATGGTATTTCCTGAACACTTCCCCGAGGCAAGATGAATACAAAAAACCGTAGCGCGATTCCCGAGCCAACTCTTTTTGCGGCGGATTCCTCGTTCCTACCCCTTGGGAGAGCCGTCAGTGCCGCCAACCTTTCTGATACGCATCCTCCTCCTGCAGCCCTACGTCCTGGGGACCCACCGGATGCTCCTCCTCCATGGGAGAATAAACTGTTTGCGTCTGATGAATGGAAGGAACCACCTTCTCTGCCATACGACTTATTGCAAACTGGAAAGGTGTGCATTACGTACCCGAAAGGGAAGGATTCCGTCCCTTCTGTTACTGTGGCGGAGGATGTGGTTAGGATGCTTGAAGCGCCGTGGAAGAACTCAGTAGTGATTAAATTGTTAGGGTGTATGATCTCATATGCAGCTTTTGAGAGGATTCTTCGTGTCATCTGGAAACCAAGTGGTGGATGGTCCGTCATCGATCTCCCAAATGATTTTTTTCTTGGTCCGTTTTGAGCTGGAGAAGGTTTTTTTGGGAACCTTAACTAGGGGACCGTGGACAATGTTCGGTCACTATATGATGGTGAAGAGATGGGAACCGACCTTTGATCCGGATTCTTTGATTATTACAACGACGGGAGTGTAGGTGAGAATTTCGGGCTTACCCTTCTCAATGTATAATGGGAAGATGATCCAGGAAATTGCTTCGGCTATTGGAGAACCTATTAAGATCGATGAAAATACACTGCGGTTGACGAGAGGTAGATTTGCACGAGTATGTATTAAAGTTGATCTAACAAAGCCCCTTCAGGGTTAGCTGCTACTTAATGGGAAGAGCCTTAAGTTGGAATATGAGAATTTGCATACTATCTGTCACCTTTGTGGCAAGTATGGGTTTTTGAAAGAGCATTGTCCGGATAGGAGTCGTTACCAACTTGAGCTTGTGGCAACTGGTGACATAGACGGGAGTGCTAATATTACTAATGGGGGTGTAACCACTGCAACTCAGAGCAATCCAACTGCGATTGCAGAGGATAATGGACATGGTCCATGGATGACAGTACCAAGAAGACAAAAGCCTAACAAAGCAATCATGTGCCGAAAGCATTAGCAAAGAGTGTATCTCAGGGAGGAAATATATTTTCATCTTTGGAGATAGAGACACAAGAAAAGAGAACTGACAAGTCTTCTGATAAGGGTAAACAACCAATCTTTCCAGAGGCCAATCCGGGTACTTTGTTTGTGACCAAGCAGAAATACAGAAAGAGACAGCGTAACCAAGGTAATAGGGAGATGACCAACGATACAATGAGGTTAGTGCTGAGAAGTGACCATGGAAAAGCAGAAGTGGGAGAGGGTTCGAAGGCTTATAATGAGAAACCTAGTGGGACGGGTGCCTCTTCATGTTTTCACTTGGTTGAGAAGGAAAATTCAAGTTACAAGGAGACATTAGTTATAACTAGTGAAGGAGCCGATTGTATAATGGCTAATGCAGATTGTGATGAGGAGAGAGCTTTGGTCAGGGATAAGCAGGATGGCATGGTGAATGAGATAGTAACCAGTGGTCAAAATACGAGTATTACTCCCTTGGAGGTTGATGTTGCTATAGGAAGTACTGACTTACTCCTTGTGCAGAAAGATGCGAGTGTGAGTACCGGACCCACCGACATGGAAGATGCTGATGGGGGGTACTACTGTACAGCCCGGCGTTGAGAATTGTTAGGTGTCCGGGGCTTTACTTTTTTGAAAGTTATTAATGATAGGTCTTTACTGGAATTGTTCTGGAACTGTTAAACCAAGTTTTCGGAGATCGATGAGGTATTTGCTCCGAAAGTTTAAACCAGATTTTGTTTCGTTTATTGAAACACACTGCTCCGGTGTTGCTGCTGATGCCATTTGCGGGAAAATGGGGTTTGATTCAGTGTGTAGGGTCGAGGCTGTGGGGCAGAGTGGCGGTTTATGGCTGCTTTGGCATTCGGCTAAGTGTGCTATGAATGTGATTACTCAGGATAGACAGTATATCCATGCTACTGTGCATCTCGGAAACTCCTTGGCTCATCTTATTTTTGTATATATATGTCCGGATCCTCGGCGTAGAGATGGTATTTGGGAGACTCTTTCTAACCTGATGAGTCAGATTACTGATCCAGTTGTTATAGGTGGGGACTTCAATGTCATTTCAGCTGTGAACGAGAGAATTGGAGGGTCCAATAGGTTGTCAAGGAAATCGGTACTTTTTGGGGATTGGCTTAACGATAATAGTCTTATTGATGCGGGATATCAGGGATCACCTTTCACCTGGTGTCGGGGTAGAAATGTCGAAGCCCGGATTGCGAAACAGCTTGATCGTGTTTGCCTGTCTCCTTCTGCTAGATTATGTTGGCCTAATGCTTCGGTTTTTCATCTACCGAGGCTATCGTCGGATCATAACCCTCTGCTATTATCGCTGAATGGCAGGAAGGGAGAGCACCTATGGTGGAGACCTTTTCCTCAAACGAGGATCCATTTGAGGAGGATGTTTCTCCAAGAAGCATGGTTTACCCACCCGGATTTCAAGGACCTGGTATGTGAGTCGTGGGACAGCTTGACTCCTCTTCCGAATGTGCTAGCAAAACATAGAGGTACACTTGTTAAGTGGAATAGGGAGCTTTTTGGAGATATCGAGAGCCGGAAAAACAACCTCATTGCGAGGCTTTCCAAAGTCCATGAAGACCTTGCTGGCAGAATTACCGAACCCCTATTACAGGAGAAGTCACAAACACTTGCGGATATTGATAAGGTGTTGGACCAAGAAGAGATTTTGTGGAGTCAAAAATCTAGACAACAGTGGCTTACCTGTGGTGATAGGAACACTAAGTTTTTCCACATGTCCACGATTATTAGAAGGCAACGAAATCGAATTGATGCTTTAAGACTTCCGGATGGATCGTGGTGTCTGGATAGTAAAATTTTGGAAGACCATGTGGTGGGCTTTTTCAGAGATTTATACGGCCCATCCTCCATGACCCAATTGACTTCTCTTCCAGTGGTGGGATTTCCGCCTCTTTCTGAGACCCAACGGTTGGGGGTGGAGTAGCCTATCTTGGATGTTGATATTCACGCTGTTGTTCGGGCTATGGGTGCATGGAAGGCACCGGGTATTGACGGTTTTAATCCAGGATTTTTCCAGAAGTCATGGGAAGTAGTTGGTCCATCGGTTGTTGCTTTGGTTAAAAGGTTCATGGCGGAGGGAGCTTTACCGAAGGATTCGAACGAGACTTTGATTGTCCTGATCAGTAAGATCAATAATCCCGAGTCGATCTCCCAATTTACAAAATCATTACTAAGGTCTTTGTCAATAGACTAAAGCCACTTATGAATGTGTTGGTGAGTCCGATGCAAAGTAGTTTTATGCCAGGTAGATTGATCTCCGATAAAGTCATTCTCTTGCAAGAAACGGCACATACTATGAGGAAAAAGAGGGGGAAGAGAGGGTCAATGATTGTTAAACTGGATCTTGAGAAGGCTTATGATCGTTTAAGGTGGGAGTTTACGAGGAGACTCTTCGAGCTACTAGTATCAATACGGCTTGGATTGATCGGATTATGGATTATGTCACTACTGGGACTATGAGAATCCTTTGGAATGGGGAAATGACGGATGGGTTTCCTATGAAATGAGGCATCAGGCAGGGGGCCCTCTTTCTCCCTACCTGTTTGTGTTGTGTGGAAACCTATTCAATTATCGAGAGGAGGTCCGAAGTTGTCCCATCTTTTCTTTGTTGATGACATTTTGTTGTTTGCAGAAGCCTCTATCTCTCAGATACAAGTGATCAAGGAGGTGTTTGATAGGTTTTGCAGTGCTTCTGGGCAATGTGTGAGCATGGAGAAGTCGAAGCTTTATGTTTCACATAATGGCAGAGGGGCATCCTAAGAGAGCTTGAGTTCTTGGAGCGGTATTCCAGCTACTAGACATCTTGGTAAGTACCAGGGTATTCCAATTCTTCACTCGGGTTCCAACGCTACTACTTTCAATCCGATTGTTGAGAAGGTGTTGGGCAGACTTGCTGGTTGGAAGCGTCATACTCTCAACAATGCGGGTAGAGTTGCTCTCGCCAAATTTGTCCTCTCCTCTATATCGCTCTATCATATGCAGACTTTGTTGCTGCCTGCTAGTGTTTGTGAAAGGTTGGATCGAATATGTCGTGATTTTGTTTGGGATAGTACAACAGAATCAAGGAGGATTCATTTGATAAAATGGGACAATGTTTGTCGTCCTAAGGATGATGGTGGGTTAGGACTTCGTAAGGCTGCACTGGCGAATAAGGCTATGTTGAGCAAAGTATGCTGGAGATTGTTTGATTGCCGGGATCAGCTATGGTCGAAAATCGTTCTCCATAAGTATAAGGCTAACTATGGAGAGTGGCCTGATTCGCTTGTGGTAAAACCAAGAAGCTCTAAGGTTTGGCGCGGTATAATATTGATTTACAATTCGGTTATCGCGCCCAACCGTTTTTGGAATGTGATTGATGGTCGTGATACTAAGTTTTGGGTGGATTCATGGTTGTTTGATGACGCTCTTATGCTCCATTGCCATGGTCCTTTGTCAGAGGCAGATCTCCACCTTCGGGTTAGGGATTTTTTGAATGCTCATAGTGGTTGTAATTGGAACTCCTTGTGTAGTAGAGTTTCAAACTCATGTTTCTTAAGACTCGTTGCTAAATCATTGTCTAACGAGTTGGGAGTTAGTGACTGCGTGAGATGGAAACTCTCTCACACCGGAACCTTCTCAACACGTTCAGCCTACGATTTCTTGTGTCCTAGGGAGGTTGCTGGACAAGGAGTGTGGAATGGCCTTTTTGATAGAATTTGGAAACTGAATGTGCTAGAAACAGTCCGTTTATTTTTATGGCAAGTTTGCTGGGGAAGAATTTTGACAAATGTTGAACGGAACCGGTGGCATTTAATGGAGTTGTCGCATTGTGATTTATGCCCATATACACCGGAAACTCTTCTCCATCTTCTCAGGGATTGTAGGAGTTCCCTGATCGTATGATCGCAGTTAGTTCCGGCCCATCATCTCACCATGTTCTTTAATCTTTCTTGGGAAGACTGGCTTTTCTTCAACGTGGTTACATATAAGGTTGAAGGAACTCAAATGGTGTGGAGCTCGATGTTTGCATCAAACGTTTGGTGGTTGTGGCGGTGGCGAAACGACAAGGTATTCAGAGATGGTGATAGAGGAATTGATAAAGTGGAATTCCTAATACAGCGGTATACGGAGATGATGAAGGCTGCTGAAGTTTTTCATAGTTTAATTGCCCTCCCACCTAAAAGAGAGAAGCTTATCCGATGGGCTAAACCAGATCCGGGTTGGATCAAATTAAATACGGACGGAGCTGTGAGAGGATCTTCAAATTTTGCTTTGAGCGGGTTGACTTCTACGTTATTCTGGAGGTGACTGGCTAAGTGGGTTTGCGGCAAATTTGGGGTGTGCCACGGTACGAAAAGCTGAGTTATGGGGAGTGTTCTACGGACTGGAGTGTGCATAGAATGCTGGTTTTAGGCAGGTTGTGGTAGAGATGGCCTCAATGTTGGTTCTTGATCTATTACGTAAGGGTGTTGACGTTATACATCCACTTTTCAGCCTGGTTTCGAAATGCCAAGGCTACCTTGCGGGGGATTGGGTGGTTCGACTCGGTCATATTTTTCGGGAAGGTAATAGAGCGGCCGATGCGGTAGCTTCGTCTGCCTTTTCTCATACAGTTGGTTTACACTTTCTTGATGTTCCTCCGGCTAGTGTTAGGGTTTTTTTGTTAGACGGCTTACGGGATGTTAGTCTTTCCCGGATGAAACGTTTGTATTTTTTCCCACTTTTACAAGGCTTTAACCCTTGTTGTACCAAAAAAAAATATCTTAAATATATTTCATTTTTAAATAAATTTATATTTAAAATAGTTTTTTAAATTAATTTTAAAAAAAGAAAGGAAAAAAAACGGGTACCCGGAGGCACGCCCGGCAGCCCGGCCGCGCCGGGTAAGGCACATATTGTAGGCCCGCCAGCCAGGCTTAGCGCAACCCAGGTCCGGCTAAACGGGCCGAAAATTACCAAATGCCCGGGCCGAGCCCGGATATGAACTGGTCTAATAAAGAGCATCTTTGACCCTAATAAATTCATAGAACCCGCGCGCAAGCATCTTTAACTATAAAAAGCACACAATTTAAAATTGCGAGTTTCCGTAAAATATTAAGTTTACAAGGAACTCGCAGTTTGAAACTTCGAGTTCTTTAATAAAAAAAATTAAAAAAGGAACTTGTCGTTTTAAACAAAGGGTTATTCATGTAAACCATCTTTTAAAACAAAGGGTCGGCTCCGACCTAAAGACCTTTCTATTCTAGGAATTTCTTTTTATCATGCCTAAATCATAAATAGTTTTCATTTTCTTGTTATTTTGGAAAAAAATAAAATTGTATTCCAAAGTTGTAAAGGTTTTAAGTAGATCGACATGCTTAATTACATAGGTAGAAGGGTGGAAAGGGATTTCGATTTGGGGATCCGAAGGTAGATGAAGGTTTTGCTTTTGGTTCATTTAAAATAAACCGGTTTAGTTCATTCATAATTCTAATTAAACGAACCACATGGGTTCATTGGAAATAATAATAAAATATTTCAAAGTGGGTCCCATTGACGATAAAATTAACAGATTTTAGAGGGGGTGTTAAAAAGTCGGTTTGATTAACCGACTAGGCATCCATATATAGGCTAAGGTGTACTATCATTTTGTATTAGATCATGTAATAACCCAGATTTTTATCATCCGGGATATTTTTTTAATAGTAAGCTCCTTTGAATTTTGGGATAAATGAACGGTCTTGGAATTTAGTCGGAAATATATCTAAGTGACTAAACGAAACATTCATTTGCGAAATTAGTGATGATAGTTTTACTTAGGGAGTTTTTTAAAAAAATGGAGGATTTAATGATATCAAGTTTGTTTGAGGAAAAATAAAAATAGATAAATAGATCGGGATTTGGATTGACTCTATGTTTAGAGAGCAAGTTAGAAACCATAACACTATTCATCAACATCGCCAGCCGCCACCTGGGAGGACCGACTTTATCGCATCAAACCATTCCGAGCCTCACCTTGAACAAGCATGGCCCATGCGTGCCAAATCGAGCCACTTTCCTCATTTCGAACCCTAGCCGTCGCTACCCGCAAACCTTAGCCGCCGCTCTGCTTGGTCGTTGCACCCACCAGAGAAAAAGACCAACGCCGAAGCCATCAAGCCCGCCCGAACCGGCGAGCCCATATCCAACCCTATGGTGGACCGCTGTTGTCTCCTCCCGCCGGAAACTGTGTTCGACCTCCATTTTTTCCAAACCTGCATAAACATTGTTGTTCGAAGAGTTGGACACGCCGTTGGACTCGCCTTGCGCAGGAGGACCCGTATATGTCGCCGCCTTCGACCGCCACTACTCCTGGTTTGCGGATTCACACAGCCTCCACTCAACGAACACCAAAAAACCCTAATCGGGGTTGCCCTATTTTGGGGTAAATCACACAAAACCTCCCATATTTCTAATTTGTGTTTATGGCCCAAACTTTCATAAATTACAATTATGTCCCTAAATGAATAATTATAAAAATGGCCCAAGTTTATATTTACGAGAATGACACACACTTTCTAATTTTGTTAAAAATGCCCGGAAATTGATAATTACTTAAATTAGCCAATGTTTTTTTTTAGGAGTTGAACCATGTAATAAGATTGGGAATTTAGTAGCTTTTTGGCATTGGGAGACTAACTTGTGTAAGTTGAGTTTAAGTGATTTAGATTTATAGGGTTGGAAAACTTAGTATTTATTTAAGGGATCGAAAATCTATTTTGGACTTAGAATATGGGCGGAAATGACTAAGAATGAATGTTAAGGATCGAAGGCATCTTGACCTAAATTTTGAGCTAGATTTAGGTATGAATAGATTAACTTTTACGGTTGAATTTTTGACATGTTATAGATAGTAGTAGGTAGTTAATTGGGCTAAAATTCAGGAAATATCTAACGGTTAGATATAGAGTTATAGGCTTGGAAAGTTGGTACCAAACTCAGTTTTAGAAGCTTTGTTAAAAATTGGTTTAACTGTTGGAGTAAGGACTTAGCAAGGCAACTTCAATTTTTCTGTTTAGATCTTATGAATAATTGTTTGAGGTTTTGATCGTTCTAATCAAGAATAGGTATTGCATGGTGTGTGTAGGACTTTTTTCGGAACTTTTAGAATTTAGTAGAGGGTACATATTCGAGGCTAAAGTGGAGTGCTCGCTTGTTTTCTTATTGAACTTGATTAGGATTTTTTTTTTATCTAAATTGTGGATTTACGTATTCTCTCATACCGTTATGTATTCCTTGGAGTTTTGATAGGTTGATGGATCATAGTGAGGGTCTTAAACCGTTTTGGAACGTTTTTAGATTTTAGAAAGGATAGGCGATTTGGTAATTTCCTTATAGGTAGGAGCTCTTCTTCTTTCTTTATGAAGACTTCTTTCCTAAGTCTAGGAACCTTCTATAAGTTGTCTAGATGATAGAATATGTTGTTAAGACGTTTTTTTATTTGATCATGTTTGAGATATCGTATGCACGTATAGACGATAATTAACGAGTAATGGCCGATCGTCTAGAGGATAATGGGTAATGGGCCTAATGGCCGATCGTCGATCAGTTCAAGTAAGTCTTACGGACTTGCTTAGCTAAATGATTTATTTATGAGTGCGTATTATTGTAGTCTTGAAATCATTTTGTGAAATAGTTAAGTAAGATTAGACAAAAAAATTCTTCGATTTATGTTAATTGAGAATATGTATGAAATTTAGATATATAAATATAAGAAGTGTGTATGTATATTGAATCGACATTATTTTTCTTTAAAAAAATCATCCTCAATTCATGGCATAAAAATATCATGATATTCAATTTGTAAGCATTCTTATGGACTGCTTACGTAAATTTGAGAAGATTTCGGGCTTGGTTATAAGCCTCCCCAAATATGTTATCTATCTTGCCTCTGTCTCTAAGACAGAGACAAATGATCTAACCTTGCTCTGGGGAATCGCTATGGGAACGTTTTCTTTCCGTTATTTGGAGATTCCGATTGCATCTCATGTCCTACGTGTAACTGATTACTCCCATCTCATTGATAAGATTGGGAAGCACATCTATGCGTGGAACAAGTGACATCTCTCTTTTACAGGTCTCCTTGAGTTTATCAGGACGTTTTCTTTCCATTTTCTTTCCATTCATTGGGTAAGGTGGATCCACCATAGATACATGTAGGTGGTTAAGCCTGAGCACTGGGTAGCCCATCGCCGAGACTCATCTCTTGTGAAGACAATCATTGGAGCCAAAGACAAGGCAATCTCATTTAGGGATGGGGAGACGATGCTAGAGGAGGTCCTTGAGAGCTGCTGTCATGGAGGTAAATTCAGAGTTGTCGAGGCTTATGATATGATCAGGGAGCATGGAGAGATAGTCGACTGGTACCGGATAGTCTGGGATACGGGCAACATGCCCAAGCACTGTTTCATACTCTAGATGGCGATTCTTAGACGCATTTCCACCAAAGACACTCTACTATTGATCCTACTTGCCATTGGTGCGGCCAAGAGAGTGAGACCCATGATCACTTGATTTGTGGTTTTACCTATACGAGGGAGGTATGAAGATAGATTTTCCAGGGATTCCGGATGCCCGTAGATATTTCCACGAGAGTCAACATCCTGGCATATCTTCTCAACACTACACCTAGAAGGGGATGGATGAGTAGAGCGCACATTTATGCCTTATTTGTGACGGTATATTACTTATGACATTCAAGGAATCCCCTGGTATTTGGCCGGAACACGATTCCAATTGATGTCCTGGTTCGAATGATTAGAGCCCACGTCTACAAATAACTATATGAGGCTTTCCCTTCCAGGGTTGGTGATAGATTTGAGGCTTAGATTCCTTACGTTTTTTTATACCAGAGTTGTATTCCGGTCATGATTTCTACTACACTTGGAGGAAATTTTATACCGGACTTGGGACTCATTAATTTGATGATGGTTTTGCCGAAGGTGAATGATACCTTGATCCGATGGCTTGGCACACTTCTGGTTTATGAGTGTCCCTCTTTGTTGATTGCTTTGCCGAAGGTGGAAGAGCCTTATGAACAATGCCATGGGATACGTATTTTTTATATTCAGTGTGAGGTAGATGGTACGTTCAGGAAGTTTGCATACTTGCCTGAAGTACTTGGGCACTATGTTTTGGGATTTTATGTTGTTCTATGATGTACTCCTTTGTAATGTGGGTTTGACTAGGACTTTTTGGTCCTAGTTAAGCCTTATTTTCTCTCATTTATATGAATTTACCATTTACAAAAAAAATATATCATGAAAAATGCAACACATCAACGACGATATTAATGACGGCGTTTGGAACGACATCCAAAAACGCCACTGAAAGGCTTCCTTGACGTTTTATCCTTACTCAAATTAGTATACAAAATTCACCGAAAATGTTTAATATTTTGAAAACGTCTTATCCTTAATCAAATTAGTGTATGTAATATGTCGTTTTTAAAAAAAATTCAAAGATCAGTATACGAAATTTATCGAAAATGTTTACAAACTATGAAAACGTCTTATCCTTCAAAAAACCGTAAAAATATTTTGTATAAGTTCCATGCATGATGCATAATGTGTCCGTTTACCAATTTCTGGCTGGACATATATAATCATGTACAAGTAAAAATTGGAGAAAATCATGATTGTTGAAAAATGTGTGGCACGATATCATTAAATCTAATTTGATATATATTGTCACCAGGAGGTTTTGGTTTATCTAATATATATTTTATTAACCTTGAAAATCTCGTGTATGTTTAAAATATGTAGTTTATGCTCCTTGATTGGATTATATTCTAATTAAATCTAAATTAGTGGTGCACATTCGATCGTGAGAACATTGCAAAATCAAATATCGATCGGAATCCATGTATATATTTAGACTAGCTCCCAGCCCTTTACATATATCATTCAGTTCATTACCGGTCGAGCAACTAATTTATAGCTTGCGAAGCAATCTGAGAGATCTCGAGAGAGTATATATATATATATAATGGCTTACAAGATAGAGAATATGGCGGTGGTGTTGGCGGTGGCGATGGCGATGATGCTAGTGGCGGCGGCATCAGCATGTGGAGAACACACGGAGATATTTGCGGAGTGTGAAGCAACGTCAAACGTGTTACATGGCTGCCTGGAGCAAAGAGCCGCAACGGGAGATGCGGTGGCACAGGCGCTGTGCTGTGGGCCGGCGATCAAGAGGTGCATTTGCGCTCACTCGGGGAGTTGTTTGAATGTTGTTCAGAGTTTTATGCTCGAAGGGCCTCTCTCGTTTATCTACCACAACTGCCGTGAATACTTGAAGTCACACCATGAATGCTCCATCCTCTGATCATCTATCCAATTAAGTGCATGTTTTGCCTAGCTTCTCCTACGTACGTGCCTAGCTATATGCCTGCATGCAATATGCATGTTATTATTTCACTTCTTCATTTCTAAGTCTTTGCATTCTTAATCAATCCCTCATTTGTCTGGGTTCAACGGTACTAAATTCGTTGAATATATCGTTACGTACGTAAAAGTCTCGTGAATCACTTTGTCGTTACACCTTCGTTTTTTTACCTATTTATTTACCTTGCCTTGTTGTCATTCATAATTTATATGAACAATAAAACATTGCAACATGCACATTTAATTAACATTAACCATGGAAGAAGGTTTGAAGTCTCTAGCTAGTTTAATTTGGAGGCAGATTGAGAAACAGCAAGATCAAAAGGTTTGGAGTCTAGGGTTCGTTCGATGGCCGCATCTACTCGAAATGAAAGAAGAGCCGAAAATCCCGATGTAATATTCTCAACTGTCACCGGTATGGACATAGAGGGAAGTCCGACCGGGCCGAAAATCCCTGCTCAACAAGCCCGTCGGGCCGGGTACGAACACCACTATTCGTCCGGACGGGCCGAAAATCCCAGCCTGTTGGCCCGTATTAAAAAAAACATATTATATTGTATATATTTAAAATATTAAGTATAATTATAGAATATTTAGCATAATTATCATAAATTTAATGTTTATTACATATAATATCTTAAATATATTTTATTTTTAAATAAAATTTATATTTAAAATAGTTTTTTAAATTATTTTTTTAAAAAGAAAAAATAAAACGGGTACCCGGAGGCCCGCCCGGCAGCCCGGCCTTGCCGGGTACGACACGTATTGTAGGCCCGCTAGCCGGGCTTAGCCCGGCCCAAGTCCGGTTAAACGGGCCGAAAATTCCAAAATGCCCGGCCCGAGCCCGAATATGAACTGGTCCAACTAAGAGCATCTTTGACCCTAATAAATTCATAGAACCCGCGCCACTACTACATTAAAGTCTTATAGAAACGTTTCAATGCAACGGTGATATCAAAGGAAACGGTTTGATGAAACGGTCATACTGATTGAAGCGGTTTAAGAAACGATTTATAAAATTTTAGGTTATTCAACATAAAAATGAAGCGGTTTATACAAATGAAGTAGTTTCTTGTAACGGTCGTTTATATTGCAACGGTTAATGAAAACCGCTTCAAAAAAAAATTTGCCCACTAAAATAATCTTCTTCGAGCACGCTATTGGTGAAAGTTCCCCCAAATACCCGACTTTAGTCAAGTTCTCACACATGAAACCCTATTCCGTTACTCAATACCAAGAAAGTTACTTGCATGTAGCCTCCTCCTACTCTTTCTCAAAGGTTTCTTCGATTTTATCTTTCTTCCCAAATCTATCTAAATAGTTTCTTCCATTTCTACTATTATTCAAGGTCAAAGTGTACAAATTAGAACTTGGAGCTTCTAAGTCTTGAATTTTTCAGAATTCATCTGATCGTTAATTGGTTCAAGCTTTGGAGTTCAAGTAACATTCAAGGTGACTGTTAACCTCTATTTTGTAAAATTTTTGTCTTTATCATGAGTTCATTTACAAGAAAAGTATTGAGCATTTACATTACCTTTGTATGTATTTTTATCCTATAAATAATTATAGTTGGATATTATGTAGTCTTCCAAGTTAATATGTATGCAAAGTTGTGATTCACTCAAGGTGTTCGATGAAATGCCTACATAAATATATGTATTATCGTTTTATGCTATTTTAAGTTACTTGCTTGTTTAGATTATAGTCTGATTGAAAATTTTGGCTCAAATGACTTATGTTTGTTTCCATCTTACCATAGTGAAAACAAACATTGTACTTTGTGGTTTCATCACTGAGTTTTTTTTCCTTACGTTTCCGTACATGTGAAGTTGATATTGAATGTTCCATGAAATTTCGGTTTGAGACCTGAGGATCTAGATCTATAATTTTTCACAAAGATGTTGTAAATGTAGGTTCAATAATATGCCTCACGTATATGCTTCATAGACTGTCTACATGTGTTTCAAGGTGACCCATTGATGGTGAAGGCAAATAAATTGAATTCTATAAATACTCAACTTTCTTATAAATACCACTCACATCCTTATAGTATGATGTTTGTATCGACCTTTTTGTTATATTATTGCACTCCTTAATAATATAGGAATGTATGTACCTTTTACTAAAATATACTTGTCTAAGATACACAATTGCAGAAAATGCCAAAATGGAATACCGACAAGGCTTATGTGATGGACAGGGATATACATCTTGTTGGACTCAACATATGTGGGGCGGGAAAGGTTCTCCTTAAACGGTAATTGTCATGTAATGTGTGGATGTGAGACTTAGCTTTTCTATTTTGGTAAAAGAGTTTTTGTTGTCATGTGCTAATAGAAATTTAGTTCATTTGAAATTGAGTTTGTCTTCGCGTTTTTTATGTTATTGGTTATGAGTTTGATTGTATTTTCTTTATAAAGAAATAGTTTGTTGTTTTGGTCATTGATATATGAGTCATCTTATGATATTATTGTCACCTAACTATGCACTTATTTTTGGTTCATAAAACTTTTATTATCACCCAACTTCATGATTGCGTGACTATTTATGTGTGTTAGTTATTTTTATACATTTTTGCTTGATTTTATAAG
Organism: Fagopyrum tataricum; assembly: GCA_002319775.1. Lineage (NCBI taxonomy): Eukaryota > Viridiplantae > Streptophyta > Magnoliopsida > Caryophyllales > Polygonaceae > Fagopyrum > Fagopyrum tataricum. Next base: position 49,414,277 of record CM008283.1, read on the forward strand.
ATTTAGGCCTCTGCTTAACTGACAAAAAGCAACCATCTTATGGAACCACACACTAGCAGCGTTTTCGCTTTGATCCATCCACATCCCAAGGTAATTCAGTCCTCAATATGTTTTAGTTTCCTTCTTTATTGCATAATCCACCTCTTGGTGTGACTACCAATAATGAAAACTGATATTCATATATGTGAAAAGGATTGATGGAAACAATGCTCAATCCCTATCTCGCTGAAATAAAACCATTAAATTTGATTGACAAAAACAATTTTACCATTATTTGGTAGAAAATAATTAAGATTCCTTTATTATCATGTCCAAATTTTTTCCATTTTCACTTTGAATATGAATTGAAGTATGTTGCTGAACTTGGTAGAGATGTGTGGAGTATGTATTGATTTTTGTATGGGATGATATTTTTATGCAGGATGATGAACGAGGAATTGGAATATGTAGGTTGATGGTCGTTCAAGTTAATGTATTGCTCCATTTTCATTCATTATGAATTGACAGTATTTTGGTGAATTGGAGTATTGTTATTTTGGAGCTAATGTGTGTGGGTTGATCATGAATTGCTAGTCATGTATATACGTGTCTAACTTGACCATTATCAAGCAAAACATTGTTTATTTTTGGACCAATGTTTGTAATCGTGTAAATGTTAATTATTTATTGATAGTGATCATAATGAAAAAGATGTTATTTTACTTACACCAAAATGTAGCAGATGTTCATTTGGACAATGTATCTTTTATTTATATATATAAATGTGGATATTGTTTCTTATATTAAAAAATCGTTTCCTTATCAAGCATATATGTTACCTTAAAACGCCAAAAAGCACTTCAATAGTCTTAAAAAAAGATTGCATTAGGTAAATTGCAAATGCAGCAGTTTTTGCATCTAATGTAACCATATTAGTAGGTTTGAAAAAACTATTACAAAAACATAAAATCCTTAGAGTCTAGCTCAATTACATCGACCCTCACCGAAACAATCCATTTCTATTTTTGTTGCATCATAGTTATATTACGCGGTCACAAGCTCTTTGATCCCATGGCTAAGGCTGACTTTGCTGGATTTTGGGAATCTACTTTTTATGGTTGGCACCGGCGGAAGTGACGCGGGGAATCTCGAAACTTCACCCAAACGTTTCATTATGTCTAATGCTACACGAGCAGATGAAACGGCATAAAACCGCTTCATTATATATAAGGAAGCGGTTTTTAGAGTTTATGAAACAAATATTAACCGTTTCCATAAAGCTTTAATGTAGTAGTGCGCGCTCGCAAGCATCTTTAACTATAAAAAGCACACAATTTAAAATTGCAAGTTTCCGTAAAATATTAAGTTTACAAGGAACTCGCAGTTTGAAACTGCGAGTTCCTTGTAAACTCGTAGTGTCCATATCTGGTCCGAAACGTCGTCTTGTGCACATCCTGCTCTCTCACCCTCAGCTGGTGATACCCTGAGCGCAGGTCAATCCTGGAGAACACAGTCGCTCCCAGAAGCTGATCTAACAAGTCATCAATATGGGGCAGTGGATACTTGTTCTTGATGGTCACCTTGTTCAGCTCTCAGTAATCAATACACAACCTCAACAATCCGTCCTTCTTCCGTACGAAGAGGACAGGTGCTCCCCATGGGGATACACTAGGGCGGATGAAACCCTTCTCAGCCAACTCCTCGAGTTGCTTCTTCAGCTCCAACATCTCGACAGGCGCCATCCGACATGGGGCCTTCGAGATCGGTCTCGTACCAGGCTCTAGCTCAATACCAAAATCCACACTCCTCTGAGGCTGCAAACTGGACGGCTCAGCAAATACATCTGCAAACTCGCAGACCACTGGGATATCCTCTAACGCTGGACTCTCCCCCTCCTTCATGGCATAACACCATAAGGCCTCACAACCCTGTGCAATCAATCTCGCTGCTCGTATCGCACTGATAACCATGCCTGACTTTCCAAGGTCCCAACCTCGGAAAACCTCTATCTGACCTAACTCGGTAGAGAGGGTCACAGTCCTCCTACCTACATCTAATACCGCCTGATGTCTATCCATCCAATCCATACCCAAAATGACTTTCTCATACAGTAATGGCATGACAAAGAAGTCAACAAGTAAAACACGAGTCCATACAGAAATGGGACAATCACGGATCTCACGGGTACCTCTGACCCTACTACCATCGGGTAACCCTATACTAAAGGGTATCCCCTCAGTCGTATCTAGACTCAGACGCTCAACACATGCATCAGATATAAAAGAATGCGTAGCACTAGTATCAAACAAAACTCTAACAAGTAAACCATGAATCAGAATGGTACCTGTAGCAGTCGGTGCAGTTGGCTCCTTTGCACTCCTCAACTCAAACACTCTACCATGTTCTCCTCTGGTGTCAGTGGTACTCCCACCACGACCTCTAACTCTACTCGGCCCAGGAGCAGATCCCTGAGTGGTAGGACGATCTGGGACTCTCTAGTGTCCATGTGTCTGTTGCTGCTTAGGTGGTCTCTGCCCACCTCCCGCTACACTAGCAGGAGAAGAACCCTGCTGTGATGAAGCTCCACCCCGTCTACAGAAGACAGCTCTGTGACCGGGTCTGCCACAAGTGAAGCAAGTCACTGATGGCCTCGTGCACTCTGATCGCATATGTCCATACTCACTGCAGTTGAAGCACTGTATTCCCTTATCTGCAACCGGTGTAGATGAGGGGTAACTTTGGCGTCTCTGGCCTCTCCCAAAACTAGCAGCTCCACCAGTACCACTGATCTGCCTAGTACGTTGTCTCTTCTCAGACTCCCCGGTCTAAGAAGCTCTCCTTTCCCAACCCGCTCTCGCTCATAGTCAAAGGCTCTGTCCTGGTAGTCCATCAGGGACTCACAGTGAAATCCCGCCATATAGGTTCGGTAGTATCTCTCAGTCGTCGGGAAAAGAGATACACATGCGGATCTGTAGGAGGTGTAGTTGGACCCAGCAAAGCCAGCTCCTCCTAGAATCTATTGATAGCAGAGACTGGTACAACCTCAAATCTAGCCTCAACAAAATCCCACAATTTCACCCTCCTCAATGAGGCAGGGCAGAAACGCTCTCTGATCATAGTCCTTATTTGATCATAACTAGTAACCTGACCCCGTACAGATCTCCACCAGTGTGCCAAATCTCGGAATAGATTCTGCACTAACTCTAAATGTCTGTCAGTTGGACATCTAATAGACTCCAAAGTTGAGCCTACATGTCCAATCCACAGCTCAACCTCTAGCCCCACCTTCCTAGAGAAAGGGGGTACTCCCATCCGATGGAATGCCTTCAACCAAGTATCTAGTCGAGGCCCTCTCTTCTCCTCTGGAACTAGAGGAATCTCAGCAGCACGTGCCGGTACAACTGGCACCTGAGTAACTACATGGGATCTCTCAGATGATCCCTCATGTGCCGGCAGATCAGGGGCACGTCTACCTGCTCTGGTAGCCTCCTCAACTCGTCTGATATACTCGCGGAACGCTGGTCCCTCCATAGAGACATGATCTGAGTCATCTGACTGGACTCTCTGTGATCTCTGTCTCCCGGCTGCACCGTTCCCAGTCTTAGGAGCGACACTCTCCGCAACATCTTCCTGAATCTCCTCCGTTGCACGTGGATCAACAGGGGGAATCCGACCCCGTCCTCTACCTACTGGAGGAAGAGGGGTCTACCCTTACCTCGTCCAACTACAAATAAGGCTCTAATCCGAACCATCTGCAGGGTATAAACCTAACTTAGAAGGCTATATATGCCATATGTATAGATATATAAGTCCATCACAACATCACATAAGTTAATATCTATATATATATCTATACTGTCGAGGTCTTTAGAGGGGTGATGGCTTTCCGTACACACTATCCCAAAACTTTTGTACTCATTTCAAAACCAAAACCTTTTGAAAAGTCAGCCCCTTTCGGGTTCTGTTTATTTATCTATTCGACCTTTATCGTAGATTACAAGTGTCATTGTTGTCAACCTAAGGCTCGGATACCAACTTTGTAACACCCCAAATCCATAGGACTCGGGGCGCTACTGGGCTAGGATCTCACAATGGATCCTGACCCTAGCCTAACAACAAGTTCACTGAATCTTACAACAAGGCACAGATAGATTAAAACCAAAACATCAAATTATATATATATATATCAAAAGGTTTACAGAAGAACCACTGAGTACAAACTAAAACATATAACTGTACATACAAAATCCCCATAACCCTCGCATATCCTAGTGTACGGAGCCCTCAGCGGATCACCTCCTCTGGATCACTTTGCAGCTCTCCTAACCTGCAAAGGATCTACAACACGGTATAAAACCGTTAGCTAACCATACATATATATAGATAAAGCATAAGCACAAACACACTTCAGGAAATCATAAACATAGAATCATGTTGTCGAACATTTACCCAGTTAATTATTTTTATAACGTCAAACACACAACTCGTATATATATGAATATGAATATATGTGACACGAGGAATATATCATCCTCGCCTCTAGGTCCAATAGCCAGCTGGAGTGGTGCCTGGAACACCTCCCCGTGTACCCTATGGGAATGGAGAGTTCCCGAACCGTTTACCAGATCTAGCCTGCCTACAGAGAACCTCCCAGACTCCCAGCGGGATGAAAGGGCAAGTTATCACGGCCCTACAATGGGCAATCACTAGACCATAGGTCGGTAATAATCAATATCGCATGCTATCAAGCATATATCACACACCACTCATGCATACATCCAATATAGGGATGGTAGCTAAGTAAGTCCTATGGACTTACCTCAATCTCGGAATAAACTCAACCACGATCCACTCCACTCTAGAGGACAACACTGCTTAACAACAAGGCATAAAGGGATATCAAATCTCCTATCAATCAAAGGGGTCACACCTAGACCCAAGGGATCCACAAGGATCATATCCAACTTATAAACCTCGATAATCTACTAAACCTCAAAGCCATAACCGGCATATATCGATATCAGACTCAACATCATTATATCCTCACACACATACCTAGCATGCTACTAACCCGTTCATACTAGGAAAGGAAAGGATCTACACTACTCTAGGTAGATCCGGCACAAGACGCACCTGCGTGACAGGGGCGGCGGGTGCGGTGTTAGAAGCCACAGGCGCGGAGACGCTTCCACGCAGGGGCGGTGACCGTAGCCGCAGGGGCGGCGGGTGCGGTGATAGATGTAAAGTCCGGAATTTTAGAAATAAATATATAAAAATGATCGAGAATTTTAGAAATAGATTACCTTTTTATTCTCTTTCCGTAAATTATTCCACGGAAATGTTCGGAATTTATTTCCGACCCGTAGACCGTAAATTATTTTTACGGAAATGAACGGGAATTTTTTTGTCCGACCGTAACGTTCGTTACGGAATTATTTTACGGGATCCGATCCCGATCCTTATTTCTTTCTTTTCTTTCTTCCCTCTTTTTTTTTATGTGGGCCCCACCCGCCCAGCTGGCCAAACAGACCCCTCGGTCTTCCCCTCCCTTGCCCACTGCACCACACCACCTCCTGCACCGCCCAGCTACAGCCCAGGAGCTAGCCCGCCTCCTGCGCCTAGCCCTGCTCCCCTACAGTAGCCGACCCCTCGGTCCGGCTCCCTTCTCCTAGCCCAGCCCCTGCAACTATCTCCCTCATCTCTCTCTCGTTCTTCACTTTTCCAGCCCCGGTCTCCCATCTCCTCTCACTTCCTCCACCGTTGGAACCACCGCCGTCCCCTGCGCCGGACCCGATCCGCCCACTGTCGCCTCTTGCACCACCACCGGATTCAACGCACCCAACCCTAGCTCTCCCTCCTGCGCGAGCCTCCACCACAGTTGCTTGTGCGAGCCCGTCGTCCGCCGATCTGGAGCGAGCCGCCCGCTGCTGCTGCCTTGCCCCACCACCACCTGCGCCGTCCGCTGCTCACGCCACCGCTGGAGCCCAGGACTGTCCGCCACAGGAGCGCCACTTGCCAGGCTGGACCTAACCCACGGCTCTCTTCCTCTTCCCGCGGGTGAGCCCTGCTGCGTTGCCAGCCTCTGCGCGAGCCCTGTTCACCACCACCAGCTGCCGCCTGCAGCTGCCAAGGGAGCCCCTGCAGCCGCCTCCTTTCCCCTGCCGGAGCACCACCCACGCCGGCGTCCAAGGGCTGCAGAACCGGCCAAAACAACTTTTGGCTTATTTACGGTCGGGCCCCCTCACTTTAGGTATAATTACATTCTGCCCCCTCAGCTTTTGGTTAATTACAAAATATACCCAGTTTTGTAGTAATAACAGATTTGACCCTATGCTTTAAGAATTGTATAATTGCCCCGGAAAAAAATACGTTAGCGAGTTTTAACTTCGGAAATTATGAACGAGTTTTATAATAGGTTTCGATATATTATATTTGATGATCAATTTAGCATATGGGCTAAATTGTGTAGTATCATGATAGGTTGGAATTAGCATAACTTAGAGGAAATGCCAAGTAGCGGCTTATGGGACTTTAGGAGAATGTGATGCGTGTTTCGACCTCGTTGGCTTTTACCGTCTTTACTGACGGTAATTATGGTAGACTCTAGGATGCAGTCCTAGGATGTGAGTCAAATGATCTTGCGTGGATCATTTGTGTAGAAGTCCTAGACTTCTCGAGTTGAGCGGGTTTTTATGGATACCTTGTTGTGAACAGGTTGAGTACTTCTTCCCAAGGGAAGCGTGAACGTTTGTGAGTAGCGTTTGGACGAGGTAAGTCTCCGGACTTACTTAGCGTGTATTCTATGTATTAGCATGATGCGTGTTTGGTGGTGTGTGTTTACGTATTTGTCATAATCATTAAACCGGTAAAATAGGACCACCGACTTTTATAAGTAATGTTGGCCCAAGTGTATGATAACGGGCGGTGACATCATCTGCCCAACTCTTGCGAGAGTGGGAGGTTCCCGGCGACTAGCCGTGCGGGTGAGACGGAAGGATACATCCTTACCGTGCCTTGCCGGAAATAGGGACCGGGGCGAGACCATTGGGGTCTCGTGTCACAACCGAAGTTGAATTAGAACGGGATACGAGTTAAGGAAATTAAAGATAATAAACCGGACTTGCGTGATTTATGTTTTGTGATTCTTATGTGTGTTTGTGCCTTTCCCATTATTTTAATGCTTGGAATTGCTAGCTAACGGTTTTAAACCGGTTATGTAGTTGACTTGCAGGATAGGGACGCCGCCGAGTAAGGCGGAGGAGTGGACAGCCGGGGTCTCCGTACATCTTAGGACGGGGATGGGTTTTAGTCATGGTTTTATGTTATCTTTATGGTTTGTGTCATATGTTAGATTTTTGCACCGTATTATGTTGTTTTGAGGACTCGGCTGAGTTTCCAAATTGTACTTTACTTTTCGTCCCGCATACATTAAAAACGTATTTCAGTTTTCCGCCTTTATTCTGTGCTATTGTTGAAAGGTCCAATGAAATTGTTGTCAGGCTAAGGGTCGGGACCCATTGTGCGGTCTCGCCCGTAGCGCCTCGAGTCCCGCGGATTTGGGGTGTTACAATAGAGTCCCGCAAGGTCGGCAGCTCACAGGGGCGGGGGCGGTAACAGTGCAGAGCATAATCTCCCGACTTCTCTTCCACTCTTCACGTGATCAAATAACGTCTTCATCATTCCACAGCCACAATCATACATATACATACACATTCCAACATCAATATAAGCCTAGATCATCTATCCTAAGCTAAGGAAGAGGAATGGAATCAAAGAAGGAGAAAGGAGAAGAAAGGAGCTTACCTACTACAATGGCCTAAGCAAGGAAATGATCACAAAACATCACCAGCTGGCTCCCAATTAAGCTCAGCAATACACACATCATGCTCATCATCATCAACCACATAACAAATCTCTTCCAAAACAAGAAGGATTCAAGAACAAGATCAAGGAGAGGAAAGGAGGCAAGAAGAAGCTCGTGAGGGTATCTGGAAATGAAGAACCCTTGCTCAGCAAGCCAAGGGAAAGGCTAAGAAGGAAGGAAGGAAAGAGAGTAAAGCACGGGACAAGAGTCAACGAAGTCGGCTGCAGCCGCAAGAAACCGCAAGGGCGGAATCCTGAGCCGCAGGGGCGGAAACCCGTTGGGGCGGCACAAAACACCCGCAGGGACGGCTAAGACCAAAACAACAAGGACTAAGGCTCTTACAATTACAACACACTAGCAGCGTTTTCGCTTTGATATATCCACATACCAAGGTAATTCAGTCCTCAATATGTTTCAGTTTCCTTCTTTATTGCATAATTCACCTCTTGGTGTGACTACCAATAATGAAAACTGATATTCATATTTGTGAAAAGGATTGATGGAAACAATGCTCGATCCCTATCTCACTTAAATAAAACCATTAAAATTGATTGACAAAAACACATTTACCATTATTTGGTAGAAAATGATTAAGATTCCTTTATTAACATGACCAAATTTTTGCCATTTTCACTTTGAATTTGAATTGAAGTATGTTGCTGAACTTGGTAGAGTTGTGTGGAGTATGTATTGATTTTTGTAAGGGATGATATTTTTATGCAGGATGATGAACAAGGACAAATTGGAGTATTTAGTTTTTGGGTTGATATTATTATGCAGGTTGATGTCGATCAAGTTAATGAATTGCTCTATTTTCATTCATTATGAATTGACGAAGTATGTTGGTGAATTGGAGTATTGTTTTTGCATCTAATGTAACGATATTAATAGGTTTGAAAAAACTGTAACAAAAACATAAAATAAACGTTTCATTATGTCTAATGCAACACAAGCAGATGAAACGGCATAAAACCGCTTCATTATATATAAGGAAGCGGTGTTTAGAGTTTATGAAACAAATATTAACCGTTTCCATAAAGCTTTAATGTAGTAGTGCGTGCACAAGCATCTTTAACTATAAAAAGCACACAATTTAAAATTACGAGTTTCCGTAAAATATTAAGTTTACAAGGTACTCGCAGTTCGAAACTGCGAGTTCTTTAATTAAAAAAAAAAAAAAGGAACTTGTCGTTTTAAACAAAGGGTTATTCATGTAAACCGTCTTTTAAAACAAAGAGTCTGCTCCGACCCTAAAAACCTTCCTATTCTCGGAATTACTTTTTATTATGCCTAAATCATAAATAGTTTTCATTTTCTTGTTATTTTGGAAGAAAAAAATTGTATTCCAAAGTTGTAAATGTTTTAAATAGACATGCTTAATTACTTAGGTAGAAGGGTGGAAAGGGCTTTCGATTTGTGGATCCGAAGGTAGAACAAGGGTTTGCTTTTGGTTCATTTAAAATAAACCGGTTTAGTTCATTCATAATAATAATTAAACAAACCGCATGGGTTTATTGGGAATAATAATAAACTATTTTAAAGTGGGTCTCATTGATGATAAAATTAACAGATTTGGGAGGGGGTGTTAAAAAGTAGGTTTGATTAACAGACTTAGGCATCCATATATAGGCTAAGGTGTACTATCATTTTGTATTAGATCATGTAATAACTCAAATTTTTATCATCCGGGAAAACTTTTTAATAGTAGGCTACTTTGAATTTTGGGATAAATGAACGGTCTTGTGATTTAGTCGGAAATATATCTATTTGACTAAATGAAACATTCATTTGGCAATTTAGTGATGATAGTTTTACTTAGGGATTTTAGAAACAAAAATATGGAGGATTTAATAATATCAAGTTTGTTTGAGGAAAAATAAAAATAGATAAATAGATCGGGATTTGGATTAACTCTAAGTTTAGAGAGCTAGTTAGAACCGTAACACTATTCCCGATGAGCTACTATTCATCATCCCCTACCTTACTTCCAAACCCTAATCATATCCTACGCATTTCCGTTGACCGCCCATTTGCCGGCCACCAATTAACATCGCCAGCCGCAACCTGGGAGGACCGGCTTTATCGCACCGAACCATTCCAAGCCTCACCTTGAACAAGCATGGCCTACGCGTGCCCAATCGAGCCACTTTCCTCATGTCGAACCCTGGCCGTTGCTTCCCGCAAACCCTAGCCGACGCCCAACTTGGTCGTTGCACGCACCGGAGAAGAAGACCGACGCCGAAGCCATCGGGCCCACCCGAACCGGCGAGCCCATATCCAACCCTGTGGTGGACCTCCACTGTCTCCTCCCACCGGAGACTGTGCTCGACCTCCATTTTTTCCAAACCTGCATAAACCTTGTCGTTCGAAAAGTTGGGCACGCCGTTGGACTCGCCTTGCGCAGGAGGACCCGTATATGTCGCCGCCTTCGACCGCCACTGCTCCTGGTTTGCGGATTCACACAGCCTCCACTCAACGAACACCAAAAAACCCTAATCGGGGTTGCCCTATTTTGGGGTAAATTACACAAAACCTCCCATATTTCTATTTTATGTTTATGGCCCAAACTTTCATAAATTACAATTATGTCCCTAAATGAATAATTATAAAAATGGCCCAAGTTTATATTTACGAGAATGACCCATACTTTACGATTGTGTGAAAAATGTCCGGAAATGGATAATTACTTAAAGTAGCCAAAAAAAAATTTTAGGAGTTGACCCATGTTATGAAATTGGGAATTTAATAGCTTTTTGGCATTTGGAGACTAACTTGTGTAAGTTGAGTTTAAGTGATTTAGATTTATAGGGTTGGAAATCTTAGTATTTATTTAAAGGATAGAAAATCTATTTTGGACTTAAAAATATGGGCAGAAACGAATAAGGATGAATGTTAAGGATCAGAGGCATCTTGACCTAAATTTTGAGCTAGATTTAGGTATAAATAGATTAACTTTTACGGTTGAATTTTTGATATGTTATAGATGGTAGTAGGTAGTTGATTGGGTTAAAATTTAGGAAATATCTAACAGTTAGATATAGAGTTATAAGCTTGCAAAGATGGTACCAAACTCAATTTTAGAAGCTTTGTGAAAAATTGTTTAAAGTGTTGGAGTAAGGACTTAGCAAGGCAACTTCAATTTTTTTGTGTAGATCTTATGAATAACTGTTTGAGGTTTTGATCGTTCTAATCAAGAATAGGTATTGCATGGTGTGTGTAGGATTTTTTTCGGAATTTTTAGAATTTAGTAGAGGGTACATATTCGAGGCTAAAGTGGAGTGCTCGCTTTTTTCTTTTTGAACTTGATTATGGTTTTTTTTTATCTTAATCGTGGATTTACGTAATCTCTCATACCGCTATGTATTCCTTGGAGTTTTGATAGGTTGATGGATCATAGTGAGAGTCTTAAACCGTTTTGTAACTTTTTTTAGATTTAAGAAAGGATAGGGGTATTTGGTAATTTCCTTATTGGTGGGAGCTCTTCTTCTTTCTTTATGAAGACTTCTTTGCTAAGTCTAGGAACCTTCTATAAGTTGTCTAGATGATAGAATATATTGTTAAGATGTTTTTCCGTTTGATCATGTTTGAGATATCGTATGCACGTATAGACGATAATTAACGGATAATGGCCGATCGTCTAGACGATAATGGGTAATGGCCGATCGTCGATCAGTTCAAGTAAGTCTTACGGACTTGCTTAGCCAAAAAATATCATGATATTAAATCATCCTTAATTCATGGCATAAAAATATCATGATATTAAATCTGTAAGCATTCTTATGGACTACTTACGCAAATTTGAGAAGATTTCAAGCTTGGTTATAAGCATCCCCAAATCCTTTATCTCTCTATCCTCTGTCACTAAGAAAGAGACAAATGATCTAACTTGCTCTCGGGATTCGCTACGGGAACGTTTTCTTTCTGTTATTTGGGGATTCCGATTGCATCTCATGTCCTACGTGTAGCTGATTACTCCCATCTCATTGATAAGATTGGGAAGCACATCTATGCGTGGAACAAGTGACATCTCTCTTTTACATGTCTCCTTGAGTTGATCAGGACATTCCTACATGGAACAAAGAGATTTTGGCTATCAATCCTGCCGGTTACCAGCTTTGGTTATTGATAAACTGATAGGACTATGCAGACAATTCCAAAGGAGTTGGCCTAGAGTCGCATGGTCACGTGTGTGCATGCCCCGGAGAGAGGGTGGTTTGGGTCTCCTTGACCTTAGGTGTTGGAACTCGGCATTTATGTGCAAGTACTACTGACACATTCATGCCAAGAGGGGCAGTCTTTGGGTAAGGTGGATCCACCATAAATACTTGTTGGTGGTTGAGCTAGAGCACTGGGTAGCCCATCGCCGAGAATCACCTCTTGTGAAGGCAATCATTGGAGCCAAAGACGAGGCAGTCTCATTTATGGATGAGGAGACAATGCTAGAGGAGGTCCTTGAGAGCTGCTGCCATGGAGGTAAATTCAGAGTTGTCGAGGCTTATGATATGATAAGGGAGCATGAAGAGACAGTCGACTGGTACCGGATAGTCTAGGATGCGGGCAACACGCCCAAGCACTGTTTCATACTCTAGATGGCGTTCAAGGAATCCCCTGGTGTTTGGCCGGAACACGATTCCCATTGATGTCCTAGTTCGGATGATTAGAGCCCACGTCTACAAATAACTATATGAGGCTTTCCATTCCAGGGTTGGTGATAGATTTGAGGCTTAGATTCCGTTTTTTTATTTATACCAGAGTTGTATTCCGGTCATGGTTTCTACTACACTTGGTGGAAATTTTATACCGGACTTGGGACTCATTAATTTGATGATGGCTTTTCCGAAGGTGAATGATACTTTGATCCGATGGCTAGGCACACTTCTGGTTTATGAGTGTCCCTCTCTATTGATGGTTTTGCCGAAGGTGGAAGGGTCTTATAAAAAGTGTCATGAGATACATATTTTTTATATTCAGTGTGAGGTAGATGGGTGTATGAGGTTTGCATACTTACCTGAAGTACTTGGGCACTATGTTTTGGGCTTTTATGTTTGTTCTGTGATGTACTCCTTTGTAATGTGGGTTTGACTAGGACTTTCTGCTCCTAGTTAAACCTTATTTTCTCTCATTTATATGAATTTACCATTTACCAAAAAAAAATATCATGAAAAAGGCAACAAATCGACGACGATATTAAAGACGGCGTTTCGGATGGCATCCAAAAACGCCATTGAAAGGCTTCCATGACGTTTTTAATATGCCACGGAAGAATAAGTTTTGTACTTAGTGTCTGTAATTTGTCATTTTTTAAAAAAGTCCAAAGATTAGTATACAAAATTCACCAGAAATGTTTAATATTTTGAAAACGTCTTGTCCTTACTCAAATTAGTGTTTGCAATATGTCATTTTTAAAAAAAATGCAAAGATTCGTATACGAAATTTATGGGAAATGTTTAAAAACTATGAAAACGTCTTGTCCTTCAAAAAACTGTAAAAATAATTTGTATAAGTTCCATGCATGATGCATAATGTGTCCGTTTAACAATTTCTGGCTAGACATATATTTTGTATAATCACGTACAAGTAAAAATTGGAGAAAATCATGATTGTTGAAAAATGTGTGGCACGATGACATTAAATCTGATTTGATATATATATTGTCACTTTGTCACCAGGAGGTTTTGGTTTATCTAATATATATTTTATTAACCTTGAATATCTCGTGTATGTTTAAAATATGTAGTTTATGCTCCTTGATTGGATTATATTCTAATTAAATCTAAATTAGTGGTGCACTTTCGATCGTGAGAACATTGCAAAATCAAATATCGATCGGAATCCATGTATATATATAGACTAGCTCGCACCCCTTTACGTATATCATTCAGTCCACTATCGGTCGAGCAACTAAGTTATAGCTTGCGAAGCAATATGAGAGATCGAGAGAGTACATATATATATAATGACTTACAAGATGAAAAATATGGCGGCACCAATTTAAAATAATTAAAAATCAAACATAAGTATATATCTTACTCTTTATTATTTTTAAAATTGAAAATGAAATAAACGATCTTTCCCTCTCTGCCGCTACTATGCAACAAAGCAGATGGTTTTCAATCTTCTTCCAGCATACAAAAGTTTACAATATTCACGGCAACAACAATATATGAAGGATTTTAATTTCGATGCTTATAATCAACTCTTTCGATCTTTTCTCTCTATTAAGACCTCTTATACTTTCTCGCTAATTGGATATATAGTTTCCCTAATTTGTAATCCCAATTGAATTCTTAGGTCAGACTTTGGTTATGATGTGATTCGATTCTTTAGTTTTCTATATTTTTTGAATTGCTGTATTCGTGGAGCTTTTGACAGAAGATTGAGTGCTTATAAACTTTTGAAGTATAAAATTAATCTCATTCCCTTTTTTTGAAGCATAAAATCAATCTCGTAAATCTTTGTTTCTAACCATGGAAGAAGAACAACTTTTTGCTTTGTTGTAGGTAGCGGAGAGACCCATTTATTTCATTTTCAGTTTTAACAATAATAAAGAATAAGATAAATTATTTTTACTCACGTGTCATATTCTGAGTGGTGTCTCAGTATATATTACAGCACAAATTTTAGAGGATCTGAACTTAATATTTTAATTCCTCAACCTGCATAAGATTAATTAAAATTAAATAAAAATGCTAAAACAGTAGAGAAATCAGCCAGTATTCACTGGTATTTATGGGAGGTGACTACAAAAAAATGCTAATACATTAAAAATATGACATGTGTTATGCTCTACCATTGCACCCTACAGCTGCAGGCGGGACATTTTTTTTCTTCTAATTATATTGAATTTTATCTTCTTCTCACAGTTTCATACTCATTCCTTCATTCTTTATTGGTTTATCATAGTTTCCCTAATCTAAGCTAAATTCTTGATTTTTATGTGACTAGCTTGTTTATTCAATTTTAACAGACTTTTGTAAATTTGTTTGCTAATGAGACAATATAAAGAAAGGAGCACTCGAAAAATACCTTGATTATATTTAGAACATCAAAAAAGACATTGAATTTAAAACTTCAGCTAATAAAATTTTCACTCATACAGTCATACACCATCAACAGTGATCACCATCAACATTCATAAGCCACAATTTATAACATCAGCAAACCAACTTTGAGTGTTTTACATATTTATTTTTCTCTAATTAGTTTAGTGTTGAGTCTTACTTTTATATATATATATATATAGATTTTAATACGAGAGTAATTGTTATATGTGTATTTTTTTGTTGTTGAATGTATATGTATATTAAAACAGTAGGTCAACGATCCAAAAAAAACAATAGGCCAACTACCCATAAAACAATAGGTTAACTACCCATAAAACAGTACGTTAACTATCTACAAAACGGATGTTACATCAGTGTTAAAGTATACGTTTTAGTAGAGTATATAGATTCAAACCCTCCCTCAGACTTACTGAATAATCGATGTGGATAACAAAACCTGAAAATATTTAACGTTGCCATAAGATCTTCTAAAATTGGTGAGAGAAAAAAAAACAAAAATAATTAACTTTAAAAAAAAAAGATTTATTGGCTTTAATTGTGAGAACTCTATTTCAAAATACTGTTCTCAGCGTTAATGTACACTGCTTTAGTAGAGTATATAGATATATAGATTCAAACCCTCACTCAGACTTACTGAATAATCGATGTGAGATAGCAAAACCTGAAAATATTTAACGTTCCAATAAGATCTTCTAAATTTGGTGGGTGAAAAAAACTTGAAAATACTACTTCTACAGCGCGCCACGTCAGCATTAATGTATACTGCTTTACTAGAGTACTAGTTTTAATACCCGTTCATGCACGGGTTATACGATAATTGTGTGTCAAAATATTTTTTGATAATTCATTTTGTTGAGAATTGTCTTAATGGTTTTGTGATACTTGTTGTAAATGTAATAACTGGATAATTTTTTTTATAATTTACTGGATATGTTAAGAATTTAATTTAATTATAAATAATGCAAGATCCGAATGGAAATTTTAAGTATCAACCAAACTAACCCGTAACGAACCGATGAGGTAAGGAGTACCAAGATACTTCGCTTATATTTTTTTATAAAACTAAAATTACCCTTCTTGCGGGCCAACCCACTTGTTCATCACGTCAGGCCGTAGGCCTTTCTTTCATTTACACTCAGCAGCCCACCTCTTCTTTGACGTCTCGGTAACGATAGTCAACGCGTTTATTACACCAGTAATGCCGACCTTTGAAGAGGCACTTATGGCGTGACGAAGAGCCGCATCACGATTAACGACCCTCTTCCTCCCGATCACGAGCTCTCCGCAACCCCTGCACCTGGACACTTTTCCGTTTCGCTCAGTTATAGCATCTCTCCCTCGACCCGAGATCGCCGCCGCACATCGCTCCCAACCGTCGGAATTTGCTGGAACTCCCTAGTACCGGCAGCCGTCGTTCCACCTGTTTCCGCCTCCTCTACAACCCACTGCCACCAGCTGTGGGTGGCTCCCCTCCTCGAACGACGACCTAGTGTTCCCGCGCGTTAAGTACTGAGATCTGGACTACACTGCGACCGCCACCAATCCTCTGCCAAGAGAGACGAACAACGACCGACGATCACCGAGAAGCGAGATCACGTACCTTGGACTGGCCGTGGTAGATCACGCCGGTAAGTTGATTGTTTCTCCTTATGCCGGAACCTCGGTGTAGGCACTTGCAGAAGACTCAATTTTTCGAGGGGATAACCATTAATCATGTGAGTTGTGTAGGGGACTCGAACCGGATCAGTGAAGCTCTATTGTGTGACGTTGCTTTCCGTAGGCAATCGTGACGCGTGGCCCAAGTCTAGAACGAGAGACCGTGGATTACTTGTTGACCGTTTGCTCGATACTAGGGATGGCAATGGGTCGGATGATGGGTGGATGTACTACATCCGTCGCCCGACCCGTCATCTAAAATCTTCTCCCGACCCATCACCCGACCCGTAACTTTTGTCACCCTACCTGTACCCGCCGGATGAACGGGTGGATCGGGATTTTTCCGGGTGAAATTTAACCCGTTTTTAAAGCTATTTTTCAACTAGAATTTGAAACAAAGTGAAATTGTGTAAGATAAAATTAAATATACAATTTAATCGGGTTTAAGCCTTAACAACTAACATAATTAAATTAAAAATATCTTACATTCCTCCAAAACATAAAATGAACCAAAATGAAAAAATCAAAATCGTTAAAACAAGTAGTTTTACACATAATTGTCTTCAACTCTCATCATAAATTCATAATCTCTAAACTAGTGTTACACCCGCACCTTGTGCGGGACGTTACTTAATAGTTATTCAAAATATTTGTATGATAAAAAATCTTCTATATAACTTAATACTCTAAATTGACACACTCTATTGGACTCGACTTCTTTAGTAAAATTATTTTTGTATGTTACAAAAAATAAATTTATCCTAAAAATTCATGGAACGTGGAAATTAGTAGTATCGACAAGGTCATAAAGACAAATAAAATTAAGAAAAGATTATGAACTATAGTGTTCATGAAATTTTAATGTAAACATATATTATTATTATATTCATGAAATCTTATGTATATAACATAATGGAATTGGTGATGCGTGCGGGTGATGGATGCGGGTGATGGGTGCGGGTGGTGGGTTGGATGATGGGTCGGATGATGGGTCGGGTGACGGGTTTTTAGATGATCACCCATATCCAACCCGCCCCATCACCCGTTCCACCCGTCACCCGAGTTTCACCCGCATGTTAACGGGTTTTCACCCGTTTTTTCGGGGCGGATTTTCGGACACCCATTGGATGTGGATGAGATTGCCATCCCTACTCGATACCAATTGAATTCCGGTTAAATTAATAGAATTTATCTAATAAATTATTTTAATTAATTGTAAAATACGTGGTAGTCGTTTTTACTTAGCGGAAATATTGGAGCAATTAGTGATACGAAATTAAGTGGTAGAACCGGAATAATAATATGGATCGGATAATTGGAGTAACGATGTGACAATTTTATTGCATGTCGAGGATAGAGAAAAGAGGAATTAAACTAGGGTACAGAACTATTTAGAAATGACCAAAAAAGTTGAAATGTAACAAGTGGAGAAGACGCTACTTTAATGAACCGACTCGAGGGATTAATTGGTGAAGAAGTTGGATAAGGATGGATACGTATAGAAATGAGACCCGAAACTTAAGTTAGTGGAATCGAACGAATGTATTCCAGAGACCGGAATAAGATTAGAGAATTGACAAGTTATTCTTGATATTAGAATAATAACGCTTTCTGGGTAGATAATCCTAATGAGAATGAGTATGCTATGATCAAGAGAACGTGATTGGGCGTGTAGGCCTCCGGACAACGATGTTAAAGAAGATCATGGCATTGAGTTAGATGTCATACCCTGATTGTGACAATGTTAAGTGAATAAATTTAAGTCCTAGAATGACTCTAAGGACGGATACTTTGTGGAACAGGATAATCGGATCTTTAGCTGGCAAGATCGCGAGACTTTGATACCAGTACTGTTAAGGTGAGTTCGTAGGACTCACTTAGTTACCGTTTTATACTAAGTGTGCATTTGAGTGGTGTGTGCTATATTATGAAAAATAAAATGAACGGATTAGATCACGGTACTTTGTTGTTAAGTAAGGCACAAGTGTATGATAGCGTGTCGTAACCGTCGGTCCGGGCCGATGGTGCCGGAGGATTGCCCCCCGACCAGTCCAGTAGGTATACGGGAAGAGGTACATATACCATCCCTACTTGTTACAGGGACGGGGGCAAGAGTCGGGAGACTCTTGTGTTACAAGATAAGATGGAAAGTAGAATGGATAAATTCACGTAATTAAAGATAATAAGACGGGATATGTGTGTGCATGCTGAGTGATTTATTGTATATTCCTTTGTGTGTATTTGTGCTCTAGTGACACTTTAGTATTAGAATTGTAGCTAACGGTTTTTACCGTGTTGTTAGATGATGCAGGTTAGAACTCTACCAAGAGATCGAGAGTGAAGTGGCCAGCCGGATTTCCGTACTAGGATCGGTTGTTGTGGTTATTTATTTCAGTTATTTAATTATGCAGTTTACTTTTACCGTTAGAATTATTCGTCCTAGAGATTGGATGTTGTTATCTCTAGTCGTGTCTTTATACTTTGAGTACTTTATTTTAAAGATTTACTGTTTTAATATTTGTGTCTTGTTGCAAGGTCCGTTTTGATTGTTGTCAAACTAAGGCCAGGACCCACTGTGAGGTCCTAGCCAGTAACGCTCCGGATTCCCAGAATTCGGGGTGTTATAGTAAAGTTGTATTTTTTCACAATACGAAGGAAAATCAAACAATAATTCAAATCCTACAATAACAATCGGGAAAGAGTATTCCGGGACATATCCTTTGAGATAATCGAATGTCAAAGTTAGTATCAATCCTAAAAAGAATTAGGTTTTATTAAATTAAATGTTAGATTAGACGACACTATAAAATTGATAAGGTAACTGCACGAAATTACGCTAAGTATCAGTTCACGGGTTGTTTTATTATATAAGACAGATAATAAGTCATGTGTAAAACATATACTAAAAAAAAAATGTAAAACAAATCATAAAATTTAAATTAACAATATTAAATAATAATAATATGTTAAAATGTAATTGAAAGATATTTATATAATATAAGTAGCATATCTAAGTCAAAAATTACAATGTTAAATAGTTCATTACCTAACAATTAATAAGACTAATAGCATATGTTAAGTTATTCAAATAATAAATATTACTAAAAATTATTTTCTTTATAAAAAAATCAAAACAATAAAACCTATCAATTAAACTCAAAATAATACCAACTTTGAAAATTATTAAAAATGATACGTACTATCAACGTATTTATAAAAAATAATGTAACTTTTTTTTTTAGAAAAAAATTCTAATTCCGGTGATGATTGGACAATTGATTTTTTACATCTGATTAAAAAATTTAGGCTTATGAGTGTAATGTGGTTTCTTTTTTTAAAAATAAATTAGTTTGTTAAAACTCATAAATTAAGTATAATATTTTTAATTTTTACTAAAAAAATGAAGAATTCTTTTGTTAATAGTTTTTTAAAAAAACTTATTTTAGAAAAAAAAATAAAGTTTATAAGTTTAAAAAAAATAAAGTTCAATTAAAAATTAGAAATATAAATAAAAAAAATATTAAGATCTTTAAAAGTGTAAATATAAAATAAAGTTATAAGTTATAAAAAAAATAAACGTTTGAACATTATAACTATCAAAATAAGATTAATTAAAATAAAGTTTATAAAATTTCGATTCAATTGAAAATTAAAAAATATAAGTAACAAAATATTAAGATCTATAAAATTATATTGCAAATATTAACTATTTTAATTTTTAAATTATAAATAATTAAAGGTCATTTAATAATATGAGGAACTAATAAAAAAATTAGTTAGTAAAATATTTAAAATTAATTCGTAAATTAAATATTTAAAAGAATTTATTTTAACATGGTGAAACCTAGATCAACAAAAAATTGACACTTGTAAATTTCATGACGTGGATTCACCAAGTTGTGCCAATTGTAAGTTCCAATAAGCTCTTCTAAAATTTAAAGTATACTGCTTTAGTAGAGTATATAGATTCAAACCTTCACTCAGACTTACTGAATAATCGATGTAAAATAGCAAAACCTAAAAATATTTAACGTTCCAATAAGATCTTCTAATATTGGTGGGTGGAAAAAATACAAAAATAATTAAGTGATTTAAAAAAAATGATTTATTGACTTTAATTGTGGGAGCTCTATTTCAAAATATTGCTCTCACATCGCGCCACGTCAGCGTTAATGTATACTACTTTAGTAGAGTATATACATTTATTGGCTTTAATTGTGGGAGCTCTATTTCAAAATACGTAATGTATAGTGCTTTAGTAGAGTATAGATATATAGATATAGATTCAAACCTTCCCTCATACTTACTAAATTATCGATGTGGGATAGCAAAACCTTGAAAATATTTAACTAATTTAAAAAAATATTTATTGGATTTAATTAAGGGAGCTCTATTTCAAAATACTGCTCTCACAGCGCGCCACGTCAGCGTTAATGTATACTGCTTTAGTAGAGTACTAGTGTAGAACCCGTGCATGGCACGGGTCTTTGTTAGAAAAAATGTATTGACAAAATAAATAATTGTATAATCTAAAATTGATTATTTTCATTAGTGAGTAATTTTCATTGATTTTTTTAAAATAAAATTCCATAATTTATGGAAAAATAAAATAAATTTGTTCAAAAATTAAAAAATATATAAAAAATATACCATCAAAATAAACACGGTGGAAGAAGAAAATATATTTGTGCAACAACCTCAAACATATTCAAAATATATTATTTAAAATAAGAGAAATAAATATTCAAAATAAATATTTATTTAAAAAAAGATAAAATAAAAAAGAGAGAAATCAATTTGCATTCCAACTGTGAAATTGAGCAACTTTAATCCATCTTGATACGGACATCCATCACGGGTCCATGTACGAAAATAATCTAAAAGACTTTCATTTCGGGTCCCAAATGCAAAGTTGATAAAAATTTGGGTATGCAAGTAATGGAATTAGGGTTAAGGATAAAAAAAAAATTCATTTAGTACATTAGAACAACGACTTACATAATGTAAAAACTAGAATTTTCGAATCCTAGTTAATGATGATTAAGCCAAATTAAACTTTATCATCAATAGTAATTGACTTATAACTCGCGAATAATGCGTAAATGGCGAGTATGAATTTCACCGTTATGTTTGTGGTGTAATTTTGAAGTTATGAGGAAATTTTTACTTTTTTCTCCGGAGAATAATTTTTACCCTCTAGTGTTATTTGGAACATTTGGGAGCTCCATTTAATAAAATTGCAGTTGAGAAAAATGATCACGACATCGGGTATGTCCTAGATTTGAAATAACATGAAAAGGCAAAACGGCCAAAACAGTCGCTATTTTGTTTCTTAGCGGCTAAGAAAGGCGGCTTAGGAATACGTGTTTTCCGAGAAAGTTGTGGAATAATTATCGAGACAATATTCCGGATTTATCACTCCAATTTTGAGAAATTTGAAGAAGGGGCTCAAACCGCCTTCAGAACGGTAAATGAATAATTATTGACTTCGCTAAAGAATAATTATCGTATTCGCTATAAATAGCGGAAATTCATTTATTAAGATTTCGTTTCACATTTCTTCGTAAAAGCTTTGATTTCTCTCAACCTTCAAACTAAGATTTACTCTTCGTTTGTAATCCGATTTCAATTCCGTTTGAAGTTTCGGATTCCTCTCTTCATTTCGGTACCAACATTTTGCGTTTCCGTCGAAGTTAAGGCCAGGTCGTGCATATTCCTTTTCTGGCCGGTTCCGTCGCTCTGTTTCCGGTGAAATTGGTGGTGTCCGAGCGTAGCCTTCGTCCCTGTGATTCCGAATCTTCTTTCGGTTCGTCAATCGGGTTAGTAACGAATAGGTTATGAATTTATTCGTTTTCCGTATTGAGGGTTGCTCTAATATGACCTAAGGCTTTTCAAAATGGATGAATGGAAATTCCATTATGCTCGTTATATTATTCTGGTGAACTTTGGCTATTTACTTGATGAGATCTGATAACAGGTTGGTTCAAAAATTGCCTTCGGGCAAAATGTAACGCTGCCGAAATTTAATTAATTAACTAAAGGATTAATAAATTAATTAAATTAAGATTCGGGAAATGTCGTAAAGCTAATTAAATTCAAAGAAATGAATTTAATTGATGTTTGAAGCGAGAAGTTTAATACGAGGAATATGATATTCTTGACAGGTGTTGTGGAAGACTTTGATCAAACAGTAGCTTAGTATGCCGTGTGAGCGTATCCAGGTAAATCTTCGGACTTACTTAGCTTCGATCTGCAGAACTCCCGTACCCGAGAGATTAGTGTGATATGATATGCTTATTATGCTTGGCTGGTATAATCTGACATAGTCTTATTTAATATTACCCGACTTGATGAAGTTAAGAATCTCTTGACGAGTCATGAGCATGATAACAAGTTAATAGATGAAATGGAAATGTTACAATGATGAGCATGCATGAGTTAGTTAATATGGTATATTGGTAAAGTGATTTTAGGATAGCTCACAATTGTTAATGTTAAAAGCCCGGCTTAAATGGCGTCTTTTATTATTCAAAGCCCGGCTTATGTGGCGGCTTGTTATTTGAAATCCCGGCCCGCAAGGCGGCTTGTTATTTGAAAGCCCGGCCCGCAAGGCGGCTTATTTTGTAAAGAGCTCGGCTATAATGACAGCTCCTATTACTTAAAGTCTACTCTTATGGAGGTTGAGGAAAATTAAAATATGGCTTAACTATTTTAGTGAGTGATGTTCGGAAGAATGTATCAGCAAGTTTTTCTTATAAGATAGTTATTTATTAAAGGCCTAATTGGTTATGAGTAGTTTATTGATTATAAATGAAATTTTAGGGAATTGAAAATTGATTTGATAATATGGTTATGTATTATGTGATTGTGTGATTATATGATAATGTGATATTGATATGTTATTTGTTTTATTGGGATTCTCTCGTGGATAGATTATGATCGGTGGCTAACAGTTTTAAACCAATTCTTTTTAGGTAATGTTGATCATAGGAGCGCTACAAGGACATCAGTTGTAGGATGTGGACAGTCGGGGCACTGTTAACCCAAGGTTTGGTTGAAATTCTTTTGAAACTAATCGCTTGCAAGCGAGTCTTTTGTTGCATGTGTGCAACTGTGTTAAAGTGTTGTTTTCAAGCTGATGTTTTAAGAAAATTGTTCATCTGTTATGTTTGAAGTGTCGTTTTGGGATAATACTAACTACATGCATGATAATCTTATGAAAATGTTTTCTATATGACAGGTTGGATATTTTCTTTATTTTATCGTGCTTCTTGTTGCAAGTCCTATTTGTGAAGTTGTTGTCAGGCTAACTGATGGGACCCATTGTGTAGTCCCTAGCCTAGCCTAGTGACGTCCTGAGTTATTAAAAACTCGGGTTGTTACAAATTGGTATCAGAGCTTAGGTTGACAACAAGGGCACATGTGACTTAAGATGAGACATGATAGTTCAACCTAAATACAACCTAGTTCGGGTTGATTTTGAAAGGAGATTTGATTTTTGAAAAGAGTTTGAAAATTACTGACATATGGTTTTAATGATTTAAAATCATATGCATAGTTGGGATTGTGGGAAAAGACACTGCCTTCCACTCCTTAGCATGACTCTTTGTAAGTGATAGTTCTCTCTCTAATTCTTAAGATTCTTAGTACTCTGTTTAGTGTCGATCACTACTACTATAGGTAGTAGACATGTATGAGGAGAGAACAATTTCGAATGTTCTCGTTCGTCAAAGATAAAAAGGGAAACGTAGAACAATTCGGCTAAGAGACAAGGAACTCATAGTGAATCTGCGAGTATGATAGTTAAGTCACCATGTGCTAAAGGAACACGAGAGGATTTTGTTGATAGTATGAGGTCGAGATCAAGTGTTTCAACTAATCAATTTGCACGTGATAAGCATATGCAAGAGATGGTTGCTACTACCATGAAAAGAGCTATACCTGCTATAATGTAGGATACAATTGTTGTAGCAATGAGTAACTCATTGCGATAAAGGATGGAACCACGGGAGACTCAAACTGTTGTACCCCCAACGCATGTGAATCATTATGTGGAACACGAGGGACATGAACTCGGAGAAGTGGTTAAAAGCATGACGAAGAAGGAAAGTATGGCATAGTAGTAGATAGGTGGTTGACCACATGGAAATGGTCTATGAAGAGATCAAAGTAGCTAAGGATTACAAAGTGAGTTTGGCATGGAATTTTATGCAAGAGGTTGTTATGAGTTGTTAGATTAGGAACCGCAACAACATCTCTGGCTTTGATACATTCAAATAGTGGATTTTAACACACTTTTGCCAAACAGTATCTCGGGATATCTTGTCGAGTGCGTTTATGGAAGCTCCAAAAGAAGATGCTCCAATAATGAAAGTAATCAATATGTTCCATGTATAATGCACTTTGTTGGGAGATAGAGATCCACATGAAGATTAGTCGGTTCACTTTTTGTCAATCGGTTGAAGGGACATCTTCGTCAGATGCTCGAACTATTTTTTAGGATTGACCACAACTAGAGTATCAAGAAAAGGCTTAGAGGCTTGAAGCTATGCATCCTCATAAAAAGGAAATGGACTCAGATTATATACCGTTGAAGGTATAATTGTAATACCCCAAATCCGTAGGACTCGAGGTGCTACTGGGCTAGGATCTCACAATGGATCCTGACCCTAGCCTGACAACACGTTCACCGAATCTTACAACAAGACACCGATAGATTAAATACAAAACGTAAAACTGATATATAAATCTCAAAAGGTAGTACATAAGTACCGTTGACTACAAAAGAAACATATAACCGTACATCAAATATCCCATATCCCACGATAACAATCCCAGTGTACGGAGCCCTCAGCGGATCACCCCTCTAGATCACTCTGCAGCTCTCCTAACCAGCAAAGGATCTACAACACGGTATAAAACCGTTAGCTAACCATACACATATATATAGAGATGCAAGAGCACAAACACACATCAGGAATCATAACACATCATCATGCTTTCATACATTTACCCGGTTCATTATCTTTAATAAGTCCAATCACTCAATCGTATAAATATATATATCTGAATATGAATATATGTGACACGAGGAATATAACCCTCGCCTCTCGGTCCTACTGCCAGCTAGAGTGGTCAACCGGGACTACTCCTCCGTGTACCCTAAGGGAGTGGAGACAGCGCCCGTTCCGTGTACCAGATCTGGACAATCCGCAAAGAACCTCCCAGTCTCCTAGTGGGATGACGGGGCTAGGTTCTCACGGCCCTACAGTGGGCGTGTACTAAACCATATGTAGGTAATAACCACATCACATGCTATCAAGCATATAACACATACACCACTCATGCATACATCCAATATAAGGATGACTGCTAAGTAAGTCCTATGGACTTACCTCAACCTCGAAGTCTCAAACCCAAACAGCTCCAACTCTAGAGATCAACACTGCCTAAACAAGGCATAACAACATATATCCTCATATCCATCATATGGGTCACACCTAGACCCAAGGTATCCATAAGGATCGTATCCTAACTCATAAACCTCAAAGCCATAACCGGCATAAACGATAATGACGTGGCTAAAAACCTATGTTGTTGTCTTTTAGCTTTAGTCAAAGTAAATTACCTAGCGTTACACTTAACCAATTAGTATAGTGTAAGCAAGGGTCGAACCCAAGAGAGTTTTATCGAGTTTCTATTAGATTTAAGTATTGATGTGATAACAAAATGGGGGGGGGGGGATTTGGATTGTAATAAAACAAGACAAAGACATTTATAAAGTTGGTGAAAATAAGATTGATTTAAGAACTACACTAGGTAGGATCTTAGCATACATATAGATTGGTTGGTTCTTTTTAGAAGTATTCAACATTTGTTCTCATCTTGATCATATTTATGCATTAAGCCAACCCCATTAACACAACTTAACAAGTTGCTAATCCGTAAACCTACAAGACCAAACAACAAGTTAGCATTTTACCAAAGATAAAGAGATACATAAAAGAGAAACAACCCGTTAATCTTATTATATAGTTATATTCCTTTTATACTTATATATTCACAACCCGTTCATACCTAAGAGTTTGCTACTGGATTAATGACCCGAACCCGGAACCAATTAACCTTAGCCTTTTGCATGCAATTATACAACTTAGGTGATCAAACTAAGTGGAAAATAAACATACAAACTACGTTAAACATAAGGAATATAACACAAATATATATTAAATTAAACTTCTATTTAAAAGAACTTACAACCAACTTATATGAAGCTTCAATCCACCCAATGTAGCAAAGGAAGACTTAGCACTCCATACAAAAGACACTTAGAACTATAGAGGTTTTTGTGTGGAAAATGAGATGATTTTAGCCTAAGCCAAGGGCTCTATTTATACTACAAAATGCATTAAAAAGGAGTAAAGAGGTTGTGCAAACATCCACCATAAAGAATGGAGTAAAGAGGTTGTGCAAACAACCACAATTAACACCATAAAGTCGACGAAAACAGCCGGAGTAAATTCCTCTGACGCTAACCTGCACCCGCGGCCAAGGGTGCCGCAGGGGTAGTTTAGGCCAAAACGTTCCATCTTCTTCGTGGCCGCGGGAGCGGCTAGACATTCCCGCGGGGGCGGGTTCTTCAATGCTCTTTGAACGTCTGACTCTTCAACTTCGTGGCGTTTCTGATGAAAACCCGCAGGCACAGTTCAGAGTCACCGCAGGGGCGGTGACACTAGGTCTTCGGCTTCACAGGGCCGCTAGCAAGGGCGCAAGCACTAGCACTGGGGCGTTGTCTTCGCTTCTTCAGGATGGGTCACCGCAGGGGCGGCCAGAGGCTGCCGCGGGAGTGGTGACATGTCTCATCTTGGGCGCGGGCGAAGACGCTGGTTGCGGCTTCGGCGTGGGTCTTTAGGGTTGTCACCGTAGGGGCGGCCAGAGGCGGCCGCGGGTACGGTGACAACTTCTCTCGGCGCAGGTGATGCCGCTGGTTGCGGCACTCGGCAAGGGTGCCACCGCAGGGGCGGTGACATTTCTCCGCGGGGGCGGTGTGGCACCAGAAACTTGCCTTCGACGCTTTACTTCAACTCCTAAGTGTTGCTAACACCTTGTTTTGCTTCATTTAGACTCCTTTATCTGGATCAAAGCATTAGCAACATAATATGACTCAAAAACATAAAAAAGGACTCTAAAAACTACCTAAATGATAGTGATTCCATCACCTATCAAATAACATGATCATCCTCATTCTATCCTCATACACATACCTAGCATGCCACTAAACCGCTCATACTAGGAAAGGAAAGGATCTACCTGATAACATGATTTATCGACCTGTTTCACTCATGCATTTAGTTAGATTTCCTCTTTCCGTATTCATGTTTTAGCCTTAGTTTGTGCCATATATGCTTGTTTAGTTCTACTTTGCAAGAATAGATGTCTACACACGCTATTTGTGGCTTTGTAGGTGATTTGGCACATTTTGGAGCTAAAACGACGTATTTGAGGATCAAGCCTCGAAGTGGACGCATTGGAGCGAGCTACGTGCACGGGAAAGGTGAGGAATCGAGCTAAAGACGCGAGGAATCGAGCTAAAGACGCGAAGGAACGAAGAAGACCGCATCTCGGACCGAGATGGACCGATCTCGGCCAGACCATGCCGAGATGGTCCATGATCTCGGCCGAGATTTGGCCTAGCTCGGCCGAGATAGCCTTGGCTCGGCCGAGATTTGGCCTAGCTCGGATGAGATGGCCTTGGCTCGGCCGAGATCACTCATGGCTCGGCCGAGATTTCCCTAGCTCGGCCGAGATTTCTCGATCCCGGCCGAGATTCCCGATGTACTGACGCGTTGAAGTTTATGTTGCCAAATCTCGGTCTCGACTGGGATAATCTCGGCCGAGATTTCTGCCCGAGATTTCCTGTTCGGCGATTTTATTTTATTTTTGGATCGGTTTTGGCCCAGCCCGTCCTTTGTAAGGTTGTTGCCTATAAAAGGGAAGCTCTAGGTTATTTCTAAGGGTCCGATTTAGTCCGAATTTTAGGGTTAGGTTACCCCATAGGGGGAGCCGCCTCCCTTCCTTTCCCTTCTTCTTCTCCATTGTTCTTCTTCTTTCATATTCAGTTTTGTTTGGAAGACCTTGTTGGATTCAAGATTGAAGGTTTCCATTTAATGAAGTTGAGTAGCTTTTTCTCTCCATTTTTGTTATTTATTTATTTGTCTTTTTTTGATATGATTGTTATTGGCTAGAACCTTGTGGTTCCAAGGTTGACAGGGATTTGTTTATGCCTTTGATTATGATGGAATGTTGTGCTTTATGTTTTGGCTTTGAATTGCTAGAAATCCTAATGGTTGGCTTGTTCTTGAACCTAGTTAGAATCCTTCTAGCTAGTAACCTAAGTTGGAATTGAGACTTACCCGATGATATTCCTTCATAGATACATGAGAGACTGATCATAGGTAATAAAAGTTTATCCTTTATTGGTTGAATGTCCTTAGATTCCTTCCTAAGTAGGGTAATACCTGAGACTTACCCGGTAATGGTTTACCTTTCCCTTAGTTTGTAATCTGGTTTGTTTAGAATTTCCTACCTCTCTACCTTGAGACTTACCCGGTAATAGGTAGTTGGTTTGGACTAGATAGTCTTAAGACTTACCCGGTAATAGACTGTCAGCCTAGAAATGTTCATCCCTGTGGCTTTTCTACCATATATCTTTATGAGTCTTCCTGAATCTATATGTATAAACAATAATCTCGAATCCTTGGAATCCAATTTCTTTCCTTTAACTTGATTATCTTTTGTTTTATTTCCTTTTATAAAACTACCCTTGATTGAAAGTGACATTCAATTGAGAGCAGCCCAAAACCCTTTCCAAAACCTTTTTGATTTCTTTTCCTTATCTTTTCCAACCTCCCTTCTTATTCGAGATCTATTCTATTTATAATCATTATTGCAATTTAATCCCCTCAGTCCCTGAGATCGACTCTAGAATACTTACATTTACTGTGATTGACCCATACACTGTGGGTTCTGATGCGTCCTTGGAATCGTTGAAGGACGAACGCCGGATCTAGACCAAGCTAGAGTTTGGACTACTCGTTGTTGATGTGCAAATGAGAACTTTGATAGAAGTTTGATAGGGTGGAAGCGATTGAGATGGAGGCGGAAGCGTAGGTTTGATTCGATCTAGAGAGATCGAGCAAACGTTGTAGTGGATTTGAGAGTTTGATTCTTTAGAAGAATCCTCGAATGTGAGTTCTTGGATCTAGGACTTGATCCAAGGAAGAACTTTGAGGGGATGGAAGAGGAAGTGATGCCCAAATCAAGAAAGAGGATTTTCCTTCAAATAACTTGATTAATATTGAACATGATCTACAAGTGAAGCCAAGCATCCCTTATATAGTGGGTGAAGGCTACACCAAAAGTCGGAAATAAAGGCGGGAAATAAAGTCGGGGCAACTCCCGAAACCAAAGGTCTAGACTATCAATGCCGGAAATTAACTCACGGAATTAAGTTCCGGAATTAATGTTCCGAAAATTAAAGTCTATTATTATTTAAAATGCAAAATATAATAATAATAAAATTTGCTAGCTTGATGACGTGGCGTCGGAAGCCTATGCCATGGTGGAGTGGTGACATGGCATGCCACTAACGGGTCCAGGTGATGTGACGGTGCATCGGATGATTGAGCCGGTAGCTTGGGCGATGGCTTTGGCTCGGGAACGAGTGAGCGGTCCATCGGAGCGAACCCGCAAAGCATCGTCCTCTTCATCCGCGGTCATAGTGGTCAAGGGCGCATCAGTCCCCCCATCTTGGATGTGAAACGTCCCCGTTTCACCGTTGTCAAATAAGGGCTCAACATAAGGGGCTAGATCCTTGACATTGAACATTGGGTGCACGCCGTAGGAATCCGGAAGCTCCAACTTGTAGGCATTTGGACCATGTCGTGATAGGATCCGGAAAGGGCCATCACCTCGATCCGATAGCTTGCCCTTGCGTCGAGATGGGAAACGCTCCTTCCTTAAGTGGAGCCAAACAAGATCGCCGGGCTCGAAAGATATGCTCTTGTCCGCTCATGAAGTTGGGCGGCACGACGTTGGAGTTGTGCTCTTGTCCGCTCATGAAGTTCAATGATTGAGGCGGCTCGACTTGCGGCGTTGATGTGTTCACCGTCCTTGAGTGGACGTGGTGTGAAGTCCAATGGCATGTGTGGATTAAGGCCGTAGACAACTTCAAATGGTGAGAGTTTAGTTGCCGAGTGCCTAGACCTGTTATATGAAAACTCCACAACCGAAATTAAGTCCTCCCACTTTCGTGGGTTGTTCCTAAGCGTTGCTCTAAGTAGAGCACCGAGAGTCCGATTGGTCACCTCCGTTTGACCATCGGTTTGGGGGTGATAACTACTTGAGAACAACAAGTTGGTTCCAAGTTTTTCCCACAACGTTCTCCAGAAGTGACTCACAAATTTCACGTCCCGATCACTAAGGATGGAACGTGGTATCCCGTGTAAGCGCACCACATTGTTAAAGAATAATGTGGCAACATCGCTAGCATTTTGGGTGCTCTTACACGCGATAAAATGAGCCATTTTGGAAAAACGGTCAACTACCACAAAAATGGAGTCGTTTCCTCGTTTGGACATAGGTAGGCCAACTACAAAGTCTATAGAAAGATCCTCCCAAGGTCCCATTGGTATAGGCAAAGGAGAATACAATCCGTCCGGACCTTGACGCGATTTGGCATGATGACATGTTATGCAACTTGTGCAAAACCGTGTCACATGCTTGCGCATTTTCGGCCAAAAGAAGTTCTCTTGGAGAGCGGCGAGAGTCTTGGTAGCACCGAAGTGACCACGACCCTCATGGGCTTCCTTTATCAACAAGTGGCGAATGGACGAACGCGGAATACAAAGTCTTCCCGCGCGGAACAAATAGCCATCATTAATAAAGAAGGTCTCATGCTCTCGGAGGTCAAGGCATTTGGCAAATATATCCTTGAAGTCAAGATCCGTGGCATATAACTCTTTGATAAGAGCAAAGCCATGGATCTTGGCGTCCATATGCACCAAGAGGATATATCGCCGAGAAAGGGCATCGGCTACCACATTCTCTTTTCCTTTCTTATGCCGAATGACATAAGGAAAGGTTTCTAAAAATTCTACCCAACTTGCATGGCGCCGACTCAAATTAGTTTGACTCTTGAGATACGAAAGAGCCGCATGATCCGAATGAATCACGAACTCCTTCGGCCACAAGTAGTGTTGCCATGTCTTTAGACAACGAACTAAAGCATATAGTTCCTTGTCATAGGTTGGATAGTTGAGTGGTGGACCGGAAAGCTTTTCGCTAAAGTAAGCAATGGGCCGATTCTCTTGGAGAAGAACCCCCCCAATGCCAACATTAGATGCATCACACTCCACCTCGAAGGTTTTCGAGAAATTTGAGAGTTGGAGTAGTGGTGCATTGCAAAGTCGGTCTTTGAGCGCATCAAACGCTCGAGCATGGGTATCACGCCACTCAAACGTGACACCCTTAGTAGTGAGCTCATGAAGCGGAGCCGCTACCGAGCTAAAGTCTTTGACAAAGCGTCGGTAGAAGCCCGCTAAGCCGAGAAAGGCTCGGACCATGGTGACCGTACTAGGTGTAGGCCACTCCCGAATAGTGCGAACCTTGGATTCGTCTACTCGGAGTCCGTCCTTAGACACGACATAGCCAAGAAATATAGTTGTGTCGGAACAAAAGACACATTTTTCAATATTGACGAATAATTGTTCTTGTCTAAGGCACTCGAGCACTTGGCGAAGGTGCCCGATGTGCTCATCCAAAGACTTACTAAAAATTAAAATATCGTCAAAATAAACAACTATGAAATTACCCAAAAACCGGCGAAGGACATGGTTCATGAGGCGCATGAACGTTGATGGGGCGTTGGAGAGTCCGAACGGCATAACAAGCCACTCATATAAACCGTACTTTGTCTTGAAAGCCGTTTTCCACTCGTCACCCTCGGCCATCCGGATTTGGTGATACCCGCTCCGGAGATCAATCTTTGAGAACACGGTGGCGCCGTGTAGTTCATCCAACATGTCGTCGAGGCGCGGGATCGGATGCCGGTACTTGACGGTTATTTGGTTGATGGCTCGGCAATCGACACACATCCTCCAAGACCCGTCCTTCTTGGGCACCAAAATGACCGGCATGGCACATGGTGAAAGTGACTCACGAACATATCCCCGGTCTAGGAGCTCTTGGACTTGACGTTGTAGCTCCTTAGTTTCTTCCGGACTTGCACGGTAAGCGGCACGGTTGGGTAAAGACGCGCCGGGCACCAAATCGATTTGGTGCTCAATTCCACGGATCGGTGGCAAGCCGGGTGGTAGTTCATCGGTCAAGACGTCCTGAAAATCAGACAACAAAGTAGACACCTCGTGCGGCATATTACTAAGGTCATTGGAAGTAGATAAGCAAAAAGGAACAAGTAAGAAGCATGGCAACTTGCCTTCCTTGACCGGTGTCACATCATGTTTCCGGGCGAAAAGTACCCTCGGCTCACACCGGCCTTTGATTATTGGTTCCGGAGATGGTAAAGTTGCATTCGCTGGGACGATGCTTCCTCTACTACCTCTAGACTCAATAGCACGGTTACTAGAGGCGGTGTTCCGGGATCCGGAAGTACTAGCACCCACAACATCGGAAGGCCCTCTTAGGAGGGTCCGATGTTGGCGGCGTAGTGGTCTCATCAATGGTTTGTTGCCTCTTCCGTTCCGCATAATCAATTAATATTTCATGTGGAGTCATAGGCAACAATGTGACCCGTTTTCCATTATATTGGAACATGTATTTATTAAAATAACCATCATGGAATGTACGGCGATCGAATTGCCATGGTCGTCCTAATAATATATGTGTGGCGTCCATCTTGATAACATCACAAACGATCTTATCACATAGCCGCCTATGGAAAACGTCACCCAAGCTTGTCGTGTGACGGTGTCACACGCCTTATCGAAAATCCATTGGATTCCATAAGGTGTTGGGTGGGGGGTTGTAGGCAACTTAAAGTGTTTTACCACTTTTTCGTTGATAATATTACAACAAGAACCCCCATCAACTATGAGAGAGAGACTAGTGTTATTGACCAAACAACGAGAGTGAAAGAGATCCTCGCGTTGGTCAATAGGGACAAATTCCTTAACGGCTAAAATTCTACAGGGACAAATTCCTTAACGGCTAAAATTCTACGAGATACAAGGGCGAACTTACCGGGTTGTGCCGGCGCAAGCCATTTGTTCGTCGCATGGTTCCATGCCGTAGTAGGGGTCGGCGTCTTGGTCATCCTCTATGATGATATCGCCGTCTTCTTCATCTTCCTCATCTTCATATGAGGGATTGGCAAACAACACACGCTTTGTGTTCGGGCAATCACGTTGGACGTGACCGAATCCGCTACATTTATAACACACGGGCTCCCTTGGCCGTGCCGCCGGTGGAGGTCCTTGAGGGTGCGGGCGGGAGGCACTTGTGCCGGGACATTGGGACCACGTTGTGGTGCCCTCTCGGTATCCGCTTGTCGGGTGGATTGGACCATCCGTTGGGCTCCTTTGGTGGCGCCGGACTCTTGATAACTAGATACATCTCGAGCACGGGTGTTAGTAGAATAAGCGTATTGATTTGGAGAGGAGTTATACCTTGAGTATTTTGGAGTCTCTTGTTGTTGCTTGTGAAGCTTCATGGCCGCATGACACAAAGCTCCCAAGTCCCTATATGGAACGATCTCAAGGGGTCGTCGGATTGATGGATTGAGGCCACTCATGAACTTGGTGCGTAAGGCGGAGGGCGAGGCCGAGATGCCGGCCTTCATATGCATGTCCTCGAGCTTGGCCAAGTAGGCCACCGGAGTGAGTTTGCCTTGTTGGAGCTCGGCAATTTGCATCCGCATATCATTTTTGAAGTCGTCGGGGACATACTTCTTTGTCATGACGTAGATCAGTTGATCAAACGTCGCAACCGGTTCCCATCCTCGGTTCTCACGGACGTGTTCATACCGGTTCCACCAAGATTTTGCATCGCCTTCAAAGTACAAGGTTGCCGCTTCGATCTTCTCGTACTCCTCATAGTGGCAATGCTTCAAAGCCCTTTTCATGTCCTGTGCCCAATCAAGAAACACACAAGGATCATATTCCCCATAAAATATTGGAAATTTAACTTTACCTTCCCTACGAGCTTTGTAGGGATCCGGGCGGGGGCGGTGGCATATCATCATGATGGGCTCGTTGATGTGCATGCCTTGGTGGGTTAGGAGGAGGCAACCATTCTTCTCCTCGGTCTTGGTTCTCAAATGGATCTCGGACGGGTGGGTGCCATGGACGGACATGAGCCACCCGTTCCAAGTTGGCTTCATCGTCGGAAACTCATCAAAATCGTCCCTCTCGTCATACTCATCATAGTCGCGGTATGATGAACGCCGGCTACGTCGTTGGTGGCGTTGCTCATATCGATCATTACCGGAACGTCGAGGATGACGATCTTGTTGATTGGTGTGCCGATATTCTTCCTGTATGGGACGGTTAGTATTATGTGCATTAGATAAAGGTGGGGGCGATCCGTACCGTTTACGATTGCGCTCGAAGCGCTTGTTCCGATCCATTGTATCTACATAAAGTAGATCATCCGGAGTCGGGCCATTATTGTTCTCGGTCTCATTGAGGTGGTGCCTGCCGTCTTGTTGAGTTTGGCTTTCGATGACTGAGGCAAGCCTAAGACCTTGAGATGGGTCGGTTCCCAAAAGACCTTTGCCCTTCCGACGAGCGTCGGACGTGGAAGTCTCGACCATGGTGTCATTTGGATTTGGGCGGGGCGGAGTGGTCGTAAGGCCAAAAGTTGTGCCCTCATCTCCTCCATTTGTTGCTTTAGACTAACAACTTCCTCGGATAAGGAGGCATTTTCTCGTTCACGAGCATCCTGTGAGTTTTCTATATCCACGTTAGTCATGATTCCAAATGAATACAAACAAATGCAAGCAATCAAATGAGCAAGGTGACGAATTAAGTCAACGTTACCCAAGTTCAAGTGCGTTAAGGTTCTACTTTTGGGAAGGCCGTTTGGCGGTTAAGCAAGGTAGGCAAATCCAACAAAATTTGAACCAATTCACACAAATAAACAAGTGATATTTTGCACGTATGTAAGAAAATGGAGAGACAGAAGATGGACGGATTGTTCACTCGGCAAGCTTTGCTTGCTTTCGGTCTTTGACCGTTTTGTAAAATCCGATTTTTCGGATGGACCGGTTTGCCGGACGTCTTTTCACTTTGTATTTTTTTTTTTTTTTTTGAACTTTGCAACTTTTTTGATGCAAGAGATGAAACACTTTGGAAACAAATCCGCTTTGTTGAAGAGTTTTGATTTTTTTTTTTTGTTTGAATATCAAAATGCAAGATATCCGAATTTGTTAACAAAAAAATCCCAAGAAATTTGGTAAAATCGATTAACAAACTTGTCGGATTGGGTCGTTGAAGAACAAATTGTTTTTGATAGATGGTTTGATGGCAAACCAACTATCTCCTAAATTTGTTTGGTGAGAAAAAAAAAAAAAATTCAAGAAAACTTCGAAGAACACGAAACACGAAGAACAAGTTGAAGATCTTCAAGAAGGGAAGAACAACAAAGGCAAAGAAGGATAAAAATATAACGCACAAAAACAAGAGTAAAGAGAACTTAGCTTCGGTCCCTTTGCTCTGATGCCAATTTGATGCGTCCTTGGAATCGTTGAAGGACGAACGCCGGATCTAGACCAAGCTAGAGTTTCGACTACTCGTTGTTGATGTGCAAATGAGAACTTTGATAGAAGTTTGGTAGGGCGGAAGCGATTGAGATGGATGCGGAAGCGTAGGTTTGATTCGATCTAGAGAGATCGAGCAAACGTTGTAGTGGATTTGAGAGTTTGATTCTTTAGAAGAATCCTCGAATGTGAGTTCTTGGATCTAAGACTTGATCCAAGGAAGAACTTTGAGGGGATGAAGAGGAAGTGATGCCAAATCAAGAAAGAGGATTTTCCTTCAAATAACTTGATTAAATTGAACATGATTTACAAGTGAAGCCAAGCATCCCTTATATAGTGGGTGAAGGCTACACCAAAAGTCGGAAATTGAATGACGGAAATAAAGGCGGGAAATAAAGTCGGGGCAACTCCCGAAACCAAAGGTCTAGACTATCAATGCCGGAAATTAACTCACGGAATTAAGTTCCGGAATTAATGTTCCGAAAATTAAAGTCTATTATTATTTAAAATGCAAAATATAATAATAATATATTTGCTAGCTTGATGACGTGGCGCCGGAAGCCTATGCCATGGTGGAGTGGTGACATGGCATGCCACTAACGGGTCCAAGTGATGTGACGGTGCGTCGGATGATTGAGCCGGTAGCTTGGGCGATGGCTTTGGCTCTCGGGAACGAGTGAGCGGTCCATCGGAGCGAACCCGCAAAGCATCGTCCTCTTCATCCGCGGTCATAGTGGTCAAGGGCGCATCAGGTTCGTTGCTATTTAGGGAAATTATTACAGGTTATAAATATAAAAACAATCTCTTCCTTGTTTACTAACTTTTAGGTCTTTATCATTTTTGATAAAGGTTTATAGGGGTGTAAAATCAGCGAACACTACCCCACTCTAAGTAGGCCCGGGACAAGACGCACCTGCGTGACGGAAAGACGCTGGGGCGGAACAGGTAACCCGCAGGCGCGGTGACCGTGGCCTCTGGCAACCGCAGGCGCGGGGAGAACGCGGGCGCTGGCGCTAGAATCGTTTCCGCAGGGGCGGTGTCTTCTAGCCGCAGGCGGGTGACAAGTCACCCGCAGGGCGGCTACGCTGAGGAGCAGGGCGGCGACTCTGTAGAACGTAGAGTCCCGTCTTCTCTTTCACTCTTCACGTGATCAAATCACGTCTCTCCATTCCAAAGCCACATACAACCATATACATACACAAACCCATATCAACAAACATCTATACATACATCTAATCCTAAGCTAAGGAAGATGGAATCAAAGAAAAGAAGAAAAGAAGCAAGATCACTTACCACACTTGTGGTCCTAGGCTGCCAGGAAGATCAACACACACAACTGGTTTCCAAGCTTAGCAACAACAACATCCATCATCAACATCATCAAACTCACATCAATTCTCTTCCAAACTCAAAGAGAAAACAACACAAGATCAAGAGAAGAAAGGGAGAAGCAAGGAGGACGTGATAGGTCTGGAGAGGGAATGAGGGAGAAGCAAGCCAAAGCAAGGGAAAAAAGGTAAGGAAGTGAAAGAGTAAAGCACGGGTCAAAGGTCAACAAAGCTGCCTGCAGCCGTAGGAAACCGCAGGGGCGCGGTTTCCTGGCCGCAGTGGCGGATCATGGGCTCAGCCGCAGGGCGTGGCTCTACAAACCGCGCGGGGGGCGGCTAAGGCCAAAGTGGCTCCAAAAGATCAAGGCTCTTACACCTCACCCCCCTAAAAAACAAGTTTCGTCCCGAAACTTGCTAAAATCCTCAAACCACTCGGACTCACAAGCCGAGGTACAACTCTCTATATCAAACATAAGCATGGAGGAAACCATTAACTCCAGCAACAAAACACTATCCAGGGTATAGAAGAAAATTATCTCTAGCCAAACCATAAACACATCACAATAGCATGGAGGAAAGAACCATCTCCAGCTATAAACAATCGCACTAGCACAACAAGATCTAATAAGATCACACATCACATCACAACTATGGCATATAAGCACATAAGCACAACATCACCAAGATAGTACTAAGATCTACTCGTCGATCCTAGTGGTGATAACATCTATCTCGGTATTAAACTCTGGATAATTCTTCTCTGGATACTATCCTCAGTCTCCCATTAGTCTCCCATGTAGCCTCATCAGGTCCATGTCTCGACCACTGTATCATCAGCATAAGAATGTCCTTCGAACGCAGGCGTCTCGTACCTCGTTCTAGGACTGCAATCGGGTGCTCAACAAAAGTGTGGTCCGGCTCAACCAACAAATCATCACAAGTCTCGGATCTGATATGTACTCCCTCAACTGAGACACGTGAAACACAGGGTGAACACCCTCTAACCTCGGAGTCAAAGCCAATATGTATGCTGCACTCCCAACCCGATCCAGAGTCTCGAACGGTCCGACATATCGGGGGCTTAACTTCCCCTTAATGCCAAAAGGTCTAACACCTCGTGCCGGGGACACTCTCAGCCACACATGGGCTCCCACTCTGAACTCTAAAGGTCTACGCCTCCGGTCTGCATACGACTTCTGACAGCTCTGTGCAGTCAGCATCCGCTCTCTAATCAGTGCTACTCGAGCCACATCATCCTGAATCTGATCAGGTGTCAAACCACTAGCCGTACTAGGCTCATCCCAGCATAACGGAGTACGACATCTCTGCCCATACAGTGCCTCATAGGGGGCCATCCCAATAGATGCATGCCAGCTGTTGTTGTACGAGAACTCAACTAGTGGGAGATGATCCGTCCACACTAGTCCTCAATCCAACACACAAGCTCGCAGCATATCCTCCAGGGTCTGAATGGTCCTCTCTGACTGACCATCTGTCTGAGGATGAAACGCAATAGTAAAATGTAAACTCGTCCCAGGGCAGTCTGAATTTGCTGCCAGAACCTCGAGGTAAATCGCCCATCTTTGTTAGAGACGATCGTCCTCGGTACACCATGGAGTCTCACTATCTGCCTAGTGTACTCCTCAGCTAATCTGCTCACCGGCCACGTCTTCCGAATAGGAATGAAACGTGCCGTCTTCGTCAATTTGTCTACTATAACCCATATAGCATCAAAACTCCGACTCGGTCTCATCCCAGTCACAAAATCCATGGTGACATCCTCCCACTTCCTCTGTGGAACAGGAAGTGGATGGAGCTCACCTCCAGGTCGGTAGTGCTCTATCTTGACCTGTTGACAGGTCGCACACTGTGCCACAAATCTAGCCACATCGGGCTTCAGCCCTCCCCACAAATATAGACGTCTCAAATCCTGATACATCTTACTCGTACCTGGATGTACAAAGTAAGGTGTACAGTGAGCCTCCTGTAAAATCCTCTATATCAGCTCTGCATCAGCAGGTACACAGACGCGACCGCGGCGTCTCAAAACTCCATCTGCTCCTAGCCGAACTGTGGTGCCTTATCCCGAGACATCCTATCTCGTATCCTCAGCAGTGTCGGGCAAGTCTCCTGCTTTTGTTGGATCTCACCCAACAGATCAGGTAGAACCTCTAAAGTACTCAGCTGGGCATCCTCATCAGGAAACTGGATGTCCAACTCTAACCAGATCAAATCTCTCTGTAACTGCTGCTAAACTGTCAGCCTCGCAATCGCCTGCTCTTGAGGCGTCTTTCTGCTCAGGGCGTCGGCGACAACGTTCGCCTTCCCCGGATGATACAAAATCTCCAGATCAAAGTCCTTGATCAGCTCCAACCACCTACGCTGGTGGTTATTCAATTCCCGCTGTGTGAAAATGTACTTCAGACTTTGATGGTCTGTGAAGATCTGACATGTAACACCATACATGTAATGTCTCCAGATCTTCAAGGCATGAACTACCACTGCCAACTCCAGATCATGAGTCAGGTAGTTCTCCTCATACGTCTTCAACTGTCGAGACGCATAAGCAATCACTCTGCTTCGCTGCATCAACACATATCCCAAGCCTAGCTTGGATGCATCACTGTAAACCACAAAATCATATGTGCCCTCTGGCTGTGCCAAAACAAGAGCAGAAGTCAAACGTCTCTTCAGCTCCTCAAAACTCTACACACACTAATCAGACCACACAAATCTGGTAGTCTTCCTCAGCAAACTCGTCAGTGGACGGGCAATCACAGAGAATCCCTCCACGAAGCGTCTGTAATAACCGGCTAGGTCAAGGAAGCTACGTACTTCCTTGACGGTTTGGGCATTCGTAAGCCCAAATGGCACAATCTTGGCCGGATCAACCTTGATCCCCTCGGCGGAAACAATGTGACCCAGGAATGCCACCTCTGGCATCCAGAATTCGCACTTAGAGAACTTAGCATAAAGTTCTCTATCCCGTAAAACCTGCAATACAGTCCTCAGCTGTCCTGTATGCTCCTCTCTGCTACGAGAATATACCAGAATGTCATCTATAAAGACCACCACAAATTGATCTAGGAAGTCGATGAAGATACTGTTCATCAACTCCATAAAGACGGTTGGGGCATTCGTAAACCCAAATGGCATCACTACAAACTCGTAGTGGCCATATCTGGTCCGGAATGCTGTCCTGTGCACATCCTGCTCTCTCACCCTCAGGCCTCAGCTGGTGATATCCTGAGCGCAGGTCAATCTTGGAAAATATTGTCGCTCCGTGAAGCTGATCCAACAAGTCATCAATACGA
The DNA here is from genome assembly GCA_002319775.1 of Fagopyrum tataricum. Taxonomy (NCBI): domain Eukaryota; kingdom Viridiplantae; phylum Streptophyta; class Magnoliopsida; order Caryophyllales; family Polygonaceae; genus Fagopyrum; species Fagopyrum tataricum. The sequence continues at coordinate 49,455,256 of CM008283.1, forward strand.
GGCAATGGATACTTGTTCTTGATGGTCACCTTGTTCAGCTCTTTGTAATCTTCACACAATCTCAACGATCCGTCCTTCTTCCGTACGAAGAGGACAGGTGCTCCCCATGGAGATACGCTAGGGCGAATAAAACCCTTCTCAACCAACTCCTCGAGTTGCTTCTTCGGCTCTAACATCTCAACAGGCGCCATCCGATATGGGGCCTTCGAGATTGGTTTCGTACCAGGCTATAACTCAATGCCAAAATCCACACTCCTCTGAGGCGGAAAACTGGACGGCTCAGCAAACACATATGTGAACTCACAGACCACTAGGATATCCTCTAAAGCTGGACTCTCCCCCTCTTTCATGGCATAACACCAGAAGGCCTCACCACCTTGTGCCATCAGTCTAGCTGCTCGTATCGCACTGATAACCATGTTAGATTTTCCAAGGTCCCAACCTCGGAAAACCTCTTTCTGTCCTAACTCAGTAGAGAGGGTAACAGTCCTCTTACCTACATCTAAAACTACAAAATGTCTATCCATTCAATCCATACCTAGTATGACTTCTTCATGCTCTAATGGCATGAAAAAGAAGTCAACTAGTAAAACACGGGTCCCTACAGAAATGAGACAGTCACGAATCTCATGGGTACCTCTGACCCTACTACCATCGGGTAACCCTATACTAAAGGGTACCCCCTCAATCATATCTAAACCCAGACGCTCTACACATGCATCAGATATAAAAGAGTGCGTAGCACCCGTATCAAACAAGACTCTAACAGGTAAACAATGAATCAGAATGGTACCTGTAGCAGTCGGTGCAGCTAGCTCATCTGCACTCCTCAACTCAAAGACTCGGCCCTGTGGGCCTCAGGTGTCAGTGGTGCTCCCACCACGACCTCTGCCTCTACTCGGCCCAGGAGCAGATCCTGAGCAGTAGGACGATTTGGGACTCTCTGCTGTCCCTGAATCTGCCCACCTCCCGCTACACTGGCAGGAAAAGAACCCTGCTGAAACGATCCTCCACCTTGTCTACAGAAGACAGCTCTGTGTCCTCATCCACCACAAGTGAAGCAAGTCACGATCTGCCTCGTACACTCTGGTCGGATATGTCCATACTCACCACAGTTGTAACACTTTACTCCCTTATCTACAACTGATGCAGAAGAGGGATGACTCTGGCGACTCTGACCTCGCCCTACACTAGCAGCCCCACCAGCACCACTGGTCTGCCCAGTACGTTGTCTCTTCTCAGACCCTCCAGTCTGAGAAGCTCTCTTCTGACTAGCCCGCTCCCTCTCATAGTCGGAAGCTCTGTCCTGGTAGTCCATCAGAGACTCACAGTGGAAACCCGCCATATAGGTCCGGGTAGTATCCCTCAGTCGTCGGGAAAACAGATACACATGTTGATCCACAGAAGTTGCAGCTGGTCCTCGCAATGCCAGCTCCTCCTGGAATCTCCTGATAGCCTCTGAGACTGGTACATCCTCGAACCCAGCCTCTACAAAGTCTCGCAGTTTCTCCCTTCTCAATGAGGCAGGGCAGAAATGCTCTCTAATCATGGTCCTCATCTGATCATAACTGCTAACTAGTACTCGTACTGACCTCCACTAGTGTTGTGCCAAATCTCTGAACAACGTCTGCACCAACTCTATCTGCCTGTCAGCGGGACACTTAATGGACTCCAGGGCTGAGTCCACATGCCCAATCCACAACTCAACCTCCAACCCCACCTTTCTAGAGAAAGGGGGTACACCCATCTGGTGGAATAACTTCAACCAAGTGTCTGGTCTAGGCCCTCTATGCTCCTCTGTAGCTCGAGCAATCTCAACAGCAGGTGCCGGTGCAGCTGGCACCTCAATAACCCCGTGGGATCTCTCAGATGATCCCTCATGTACTGGAAGATTTGGGATAGGTCTACCCGCTTTGACAGCCTCCTCCACTCGCCGGATATAGTCACAAAACTCTGGTCCTCCCATTGAGACATAATCCGAGTCATCTGAATGGACTCGTTGTGGACCCTGTCTCCCAGCTATGCCGTTCCCAGTCTCAGGGACGACACTCTCAATAACATCAGCATGAACCTCCTCTGCTGCACGTGGATCAACAACAGGAATCCTACCTCGTCCTCTACCTAGAGGGGGTCTACCTCTACCTCGTCCAGCTACAGGTAAGGCTCTAGTCTGAACCATCTGCAGAGGACGTAAACCTAACTCAGAAGGCTACATATATGCCATATGTATAGATATATATCAAATCAATCACAACAGAATATCTATATATATCTATATTGTAGAGATCTTCAGAGGGGCGATGACTCATGTACACGATATCCCAAAATATTTGTACTCATTTCAAAACCAAAACCTTTTGAAAAGTCAGACCCCTTTTGGGTTCTGTTTATTTATCTTTTCGACCTTTATCGCAGATTACAAGTGCCATTGTTGTCAACCTGGGCTCTAATACCAACTTTGTAACACCCCAAATCTGTAGGACTCGAGGTGCTACTAGACTAGGATCTCACAATGGATCCTGACCCTAGCCTGACAACAAGTTCACCGAACCTTACAACAAGACACCGATAGGTTAAATACAAAACGTAAAACTGATATATAAATCTCAAAAGGTAGTACATAAGTACCGTTGAGTACAAAAGAAACATATAACCGTACATCAAATATCCCATATCCCACGATAACAATCCCAGTGTACGGAGCCCTCAGCGGATCACCCCTCTGGATCACTCTACAACTCTCCTGACCTACAAAGGATCTACAACACGGTATAAAACCGTTAGCTAACCATACACATATATATAGAGATGCAAGAGCACAAACACACATCAGGAATCATAACACATCATCATGCTTTCATACATTTACCCGGTTAATTATCTTTAATAAGTCCAATCACTCAATCGTATAAATATATATATATGAATATGAATATATGTGACACAAGGAATATAACCCTCGCCTCTCGGTGCTACTGCCAGCTGGAGTGGTCAACCGGGACTACTCCTCCGTGTACCCTAAGGGAGTGGAGACAGCGCCCGTTCCGTGTACCAGATCTGGACAATCCGCAGAGAACCTCCCAGTCTCCTAGTGGGATGACGGGGCTAGGTTGTCACGGCCCTACAGTGGGCGCGTACTAAACCATAGGTAGGTAATAACCACATCACATGCTATGAAGCATATAACACATACACCACTCATGCATACATCCAATATAAGGATGACAGCTAAGTAAGTCCTATAGACTTACCTCAACCTCGAAGTCTCAAAACCAAACAGCTCCAACTTTGGAGATCAACATTGCCTAAACAAGGCATAACAACATATATCAAACTCATATCCATCATAGGGGTCACACCTAGACCCAAGGGATCCATAAGGATCGTATCCTCACTCATAAACCTCAAAGCCATAACCGGCATAAACGATAACATGATCATCCTTATTCTATCCTCATACACATACCTAACATGCCACTAAACCACTCATACTAGGAAAGGAAAGGATCTACCCCACTCTAGATAGACCCGGGACAAGACGCACCTGCGTGACGGAAAGACGCAGGGGCGGAACAGGTAACCCGCAGGCACGGTAAGGCTCGGCCGTAGGCGCGGTGACCGTGGCCGCTGGCAAGGGCAGGCGCGGGAGAACGCGGGCGCTGCCGCTGGAACCGTTGCCGCAGGGGCGGCTACGCTGAGGCGCATGGGCGGCGACTCTGTAGAATGTAGAGTCCCGTCTTCTCTTTCACTCTTCACGTGATCAAATCACGTCTTCTCCGTTCCAAAGCCACATACAACCATATACATACACAACCCATATCAACAAACATCTATACATACATCTAATCCTAAGCTAAGGAAGATGGAATCAAAGAAAGGAAGAAAAGAAGCAAGATCACTTACCACACTTGTGGTCCTAGGCTGCCAGGAAGATCAACACACACAACAGCTGGCTTCCAAGCTCAGCAACAACAACATCCATCATCAACATCATCAAACTCACATCAATTCTCTTCCAAACTCAAAGAGAAAACAACACAAGATCAAGGAGAAGAAAGGGAGAAGCAAGGAGGACGTAATAGGTCTGGAGAGGGAATGAGGAACACTTGCTCAGCAAGCCAAAGCAATGGAAAAGGTAAGGAAGTGAAAGAGTAAAGCACGGGTCAAAGGTCAACAAAGCCGGCTGCAGCCGCAAGAAACCGCAGGGGTGGGTTTCCTAGCCACAGGGGCGGATCATGGCTCAACCGCAGGGGCGGCTCTACAAACCTGCGGGGGCGGCTAAGGCCAAAGTGGCTCCAAAAGATCAAGGCTCTTACAATAACGTATGTGATAAAGTTAGCTAACGGTAATTGGGAATGGTGATCTAAGGAAAATTCATCACTAACCTTTAAGGTTAGGCCAAGTGGATTGATAAACAGATTTCCTTATAACCGGAATGGATAGTGATGATGTAATCCTAGGAATGGATTGGATGATCAAGTACAAGGCTAAGATAGATGCGTAAACGCTAACACACATCTCCTAACTGAACAAAAGTAGGGCAATACAATAATGTTGTTATCCAATGATGGTACTTGCCATGCGTTCAAAAGAAGTGATTTTCAAGAACCACTAGTGGTGATCTCTGCGATGAAAGAAAGTAAGGTGATAAGGAAAGGATGTGAATCATATTCATGTTATGCATTGGAGAAAGAAGTAAATAATCAATTGAAAGATATTCCAGTTGCATGCGAGTTTAAGGATGTTTTTCAAGATGAATTGCCTGGATTGCCACCTACAAGACAAGTTGACATTAGAATTGATCTAGAACCTAGAACTAGACCAATTTCTAAAGCTCCATATAGAATGACACCCGTGGAAATGCTTGAGTTGAAGAAGCAACTGGAAGAATTGACGGATAAAGAATTTATTCGGCCAAGCGTATCACCTTGGGGAGAGTCAGTGTTGTTCGTGAGGAAGAAAGATGGTACATTAAGGTTATGTATCGACTATAGAGAATAGAATAAGATGACAATCAATAACAAGTATCCTTTGCCACGGATTGATGATTTGCTAGATCAGTTGCAAGGAGCAAAGGTGTTCTCCAAGATAGATCTGCGGTCAGGCTATCACCAGTTGAAGATTCAAAAAGAGGATATCTATAAGACGGTAGTCAGAACTTGGTATGGACACTACGAATTTGTGGTTATGTCATTTGGATTAACTAATGCATCAGTTGCGTTCATGGAGCTTATGAAACGGATTTTCATTGAGTATTTTGACATATTTGTAGTGGTCTTCATAGATGACATATCGGTCTATTCACGAATTAATGAGGAACATGTAGAGCATTTGAAAGCATTTCTCAAGTATTGAGGAAAGAAAAGCTTTATGCCAAGTTGTCCAAGTGTGACTTCTGGATGAAAGAAGTAACATTTTTGGGATACGTGATTACTGTAGAAGGAGTCAAAGTTGACCCACCCAAGATCGAAACCGTTTGAGCATGGGAACCACCAAAAACGACAAAGAGATACGTAGTATTCTAGGATTAGCGGGATACTATAGATATATTGAAAAGGTTTTCCATCATAGCTAGACCTATGATCAACCTACTGCAGAAAAGGGAAAAGTTTGTATGGACTAATAAGTATCAATCGCGCTTTGAAGAGATAAAGAAGAAATTGACTATTGCACTTGTCTTAGCTTAGTCTATTGGAACCCTAGTGTTCATTGTTTACAATGACGCTTCTAAAATGGGTTTGGGATGTGTGTTCTAATGCAGAAGGACAGAGACATAACCTATGCATCAAGGCAGTTGAGGCAATATGAGACAAAGAAGATGGTTGGAGTTGATAAAGGATTATGACCTAGAGATATTATATCATCCTAGTAAGGCTAACGTTGTGGCAGATACTTTGAGCATAAAGTCGGTTCAAGAAAAAGTGATCATCCGATTAACTACACAAGTGGAGATACAAAAAGATTTGATTTTGTAGTGGCATTGACATATGGGTTCAGAAAGACCAAGGATAATTGTGTACCTTGGAGACAGTGCCTCGTTGGTTGGAAGAAATTCAACAGAAACAACTAAGTTATCCCGAATCGACCAAAATAAGGTTAGTGATCGAGAGTGGTGAACCTTCAGATTTCCATATCGAGGTCAACAATATAATAAGATATTAGGGAAGAGTATGCGTGCCTTAAGACAATGAAATCAGGGGCTTTTTGAAGCTCATGCAACACCATATTCCAACATCCAAGATCGAATAAGATGTATCGGGATATTATACCCTGCTTTTGGTGGCAAGGTATGAAGAAGGATATTGCTGAGTTCGTGTCACGATGTTATACATGTCAACAAGTTAAGATTGAACACCAAATGCCAGGAGGAAAACACCAATCATTGGAGATACTAGAGTGGAAATGAGAACACGTCACCATAGATCATAAGCACTCTACGTAGCAACAAGGGTTATGATTCCATTTGGTTGTTGGTAGATCAATTAACAAAGACCGCAAGATTCATTCCTATCAAGGAAACTTGGGTTGTGAACAGATTAGCGGAGGAATTCATGAATGCGATAGTCAGATTAAATGGAGTTCCTATGACCATAGTTTCAGACAAAGATGGATGGTTTACTTCCCGATTCTAGAGTCAAGTATAGATAGTAATGGAAAAAAAGTTGAATCTTACAACAACGTTTCATCCACAATCGGATGGTCAGTCAAAAAGGACTATTCAGACCTTGGAAGATTTGTTGAGGTCTTGTGTACTTGATTGGGGCCCAGTATGGCCAGAGCATTTAGCATTGGCCGAGTTCACCTACAACAAAAGTTGGTACGCATCCATTGGGATGACACCATATGAAGCACTATATGGAAGGAAGTGTCAAACCCCATTGTGTTGGGATGAGCCTACTGATGTCATTGATACGGATCCAAACAAAGTTAAAAGTGATATTAAAAAAGTTGCTTTGATCCGAGAAAGGATGTTGGCTGCACAGAGTAGACAAAAATCTAAAGCTGATAAGCGCTGACATCCATTAGAGTTTGAAACAGAGACGCAAGTTTGGCTGAAAGTGGCACCGACTCGTGGAGTCAAACGGTTTGGTATCAAGGGGAAGTTGAGCCCTCGATTTACTGGACCATTTGAGATTTTGGAAAAGATTGGTAAAGCGGCATATCGTTTAGCATTACCGCCAACTATGGAGGGAGTACATCCAGTGTTTCACGTATCACAACTGAGGCAGTATCAACCAAATTCGAGCCATGTACTCAGCTATGAGCCTATTGAGATAGAACCTAATCAGACCTATGCCAAGTTTCCTTTGGTTGTGTTGGACAAAATGATAAAGAAGTTAAGGAATAAAGAAATACCATTAGTAAAGATTCAATAATCCCAAAGAGAAATGTAATAGGCTACATGAAAATTAGTTGAACACATGGAGAGGAATTATTCAGAAGTGATTAACTCTCTGCTCGATAACTGGGAAAGAGTTGAAGAGTGATATCTAACTTTTCCTCTAACTTATGTGCTTAGGTGAATTATGTGTCTGTTGTGCATTGATTTGTGTTTGCTAACTTAGGAAGTTATATACTTCCCTAGTATGACCACGATGACCCCGCTAATGTGGTAATAATCTATGCTTGCATAAAATGCAGAGATATACTAATTGGGTAACAGATAGATTCAGTCCCGCGATGAGCCGTGTACTAAAGTTTCGGGACGAAACCTTTCTTAAGGAGAGTGAGATGTAAAAGCTAAGATTTTCGAATCCTAATTAATGATGATTAAGGCAAATTAAACTTAATCATCAATAGTAATTGACTTATAACTCGCAAATAATACGTAAATGACGAGTATGAATTACACCGTTATGTTTTTTGTGTAATTTTGGACTTATGAGGAAATTTTCGCTTTTTCCTCCGGGGAAAAAATTTTACCCTTTGGTGTTATTTGGAGCATTTGGGAGCTTCAATTAATAAAATTCCAGTTGAGAGAAATGATCAGGACATCGGATATGTCCTATATTTGAAATCACATGAAAAGGCAAAACGGCCAAAAGAGTCGCTATTTCGTTTCTTAACGGCTAAGAAAGGCGGCTTAAGAATACGCGTTTTCCGAGAAAGTTGTGGAATAATTATCAACACAATATTCCGGATTTATTACTCCAATTTTGAGAAGGGACTCAAACCGCCTTTGGAACGATAAAAATTGATAATTATCGACTTCGCTAAAGGATAATTATCGTCTTCGTTGTAAATAGCGGAAATTCATTCATTAATTCATTTCCATTTCACATTTCTTCGTAAAAGCTCTGATTTCTCTCAACCTTCAAACTCATATCTATTCTTCGTTTGTAATCCGATTTCAATTCCGTTTGAAGTTTCATATTCCTCTCTTCATTCTCTTCATTTCGGTACCAACGTTTCGTGTTTCTTTCGAAGTTAAAGTCAGGTCGTGCATATCCCTTACCTGGCTGGTTCCATCGCTCAGTTTCCGGTGAAATTGGTGGTGTCCGAGCGTAGCCTTCGTCCCTGTGATTCCGAATCTTCTTTCGGTTCGTCAATCGGGTTAGTAACGAATAAGTTATGAATTTATACGTTTTTCGTATTGAGGGTTGCTCTAATATGACCTTAGGCTTGTCAAAATGGATAAACAGAAAGTCCATTATGCTCGTTATATTATTCTAGTGAACTTTGGCTATTTACTTGATGAGATCTGATAACATGTTGGTTCGGAAATTGCCTTCGGGAAAAATGTAACGCTGTCGAAATTTAATTAAGTATTTAAAGGATTAATTAATTAAATTAAGATTCGGGAAATGTCGTAAAGCTAATTAAATTCAAAGAAATGAATTTAAATGATGTTTGAAGCGAGAAGTTTAATACGAGGAATATGATATTCCTGACAGGTGTTGTGGAAGACTTTGATCTAACAGTAGCTTAGTATGCCGTGTGAGCGTATCCAGGTAAGTCTTCGGACTTACTTAGTTTCGATCTGCAGAACTCCCGTACCCAAGAGATTAGTGTGATATGATATGCTTATTATGCTTGGCTGGTATAATATGACATAGTCTTATTTAATATTACCCGACTTGATAAAGTTAAGAATCTCTTGACGAGTCATGAGCATGATAACAAGTTAATAAGTGAAATGGAAATGTTATAATGATGAGCATGCATGAGTTTGTTAATATGGTATATTGGTAAAGTGATTTTAAGATAGCTCACAATTGTTAGTGTTAAAAGCCCGGCTTATATGGCGGCTTGTTATTTGAAAGCCCGGCCCGCAAGGCAGCTTATTATGTAAAGAGCTCGGCTATAATGGCAGCTCCCTATTACTTAAAGTCTACTCTTATGGAGGTTGAGGAACATTAAAAGATGGCTTAACTATTTTAGTGAGTGATGTTTGGAAGAATGTATTAGCAAGTTTTCCTTATAAGATAGTTACTTATTAAAGGCCTAATTGGTTATGAGTAGTTTATTGATTATAAATGAAATTTTAGGGAAGTAGAAATTGATTTGATAATATGATTATGTATTATGTGATTATGTGATTATGTGATTATATGATAGTGTGATATTGATATGTTATTTGTTATATTAGGATTTTCTCGTGGATAGATTATGATCGGTGGCTAACGGTTTTAAACCAATTATTTTTAGGTAATGCTAATCATAGGAACGCTGCAAGGACGTCAGTTGTAGGATGTGGACAGTCGGGGCAGTGTTAACCCAAGGTTTGGTTGAAATTCTTTTGAAACTAATCGCTTGCAAGCGAGTCTTTTTTTGCATGTGTGCAACTGTGTTAAAGTGTTGTTTTCAAGCTGATGTATTAAGAAAATTGTTCATCTGTTATGTTTGAAGTGTCGTTTTGGGATAATACTAACTACATGCATGATAATCTTATGAAAATGTTTTCTATATGACAGGTTTGATGTTTTCTTTATTTTATCGTGCTTCTTGTTGCAAGGTCCTATTTGTGAAGTTGTTGTCAGGCTAACTGATGGGACCCACTGTGTAGTCCCTAGCCTAGTGACGTCCTGAGTTATTAAAAACTCGGGTCGTTACACATACATTAGGTCACCGACCCATATAACGGTAGATCAAAAAAAGAAAATTCACATAGTCAACGACCCACAAAACAGTAGGTCAACGACAATATGAATAAAAATTATACTTGAAATTAGTTAAAAGTCCAAAAATTGTATGATTTGTTCAATCTTCAAAACTTCTATTTATAAAAGTTCTCAAACCATCAATCTTACATATAGTCGATGTGGGATAACAAAAGTCTTGAAAATATTTAACATAAATGGATTGAGATTATAATCCTTTAAAAAAATTAAGAAAAAAAAATTGTACCATATAATATTCTTAAAAAAAGAAAATTATTTAATAAATATTATGACAAAATCATTAAAAAGATAAAAATCTAAAAAATATATCTAATCGTTTCGAGAAGAATAAAAAAGTAACATGAAATTTAATGAGAAAGATGTATTTCAAAATATTCGCATCACAACGCGTCACGTCAGCAGTCAAACACTCTACTTTAGTATATTTATATTGATTAATTGATTTAGTATATTTATATTGATTGATGATTAATAGTTCAACAATCTACATATCAATAGGTCAACGACCCACGCATTACATTATATCAACAACCCACATATCATTAGGCCAATGACCCACATATCATTAGGTCAACGACTCACATATCATTAGGTTAACGACTCACATATACATTAGATTAACGACCCACATACACAAAAAAAGTAAGTCAACGACCCACAAAACAGTAGGTCAACGACCCACATACTATTACGCCAACGACCCACGTATCAATAGGTCAACGACCCACATATCATTAGGTCAACGACCCACATATACATTAGCTCAACGACCCGCATACATCAAAATAGTAGGTCAACGACCCACAAAACAGTAGGTCAACGACCCGGTAAAAATTGTAGATACGACCCACAAAACAGTAGGTCAACGACAATATGAACAAAAATTATACTTGAACTTAGTCAAAAGTCCAAGAAATGTATAATTTGTTCAATCTTCAAAACCTCTATTTATAAAATTTCTCAAACCATCAGTCTTATATTCGATGTGGGATAGCAAAATTCCTAAAATATTTAATGTAAATAGATTGTGCTTATAATCCTAATAAAATTAAGGAATAAATTGTTCCATATAGTTGAAAATAAGATTTTTGTGCTTTTAATGAGAGAGAATGACAAAATATTCGCACCACAATGCGCCACGTAAGCAATCATACACTCTATATTAGTATATTTATATTGATTGATTTAGTATATTTATATTGATTGATGATTGATAGGTTAACAACCCACGTATCAATAGATCAAGCACCCAAATATCATTAGGTCAACGACCCACACACATCAAAATAGTAGGTCATCGACACACAAAACAGTAGGTCAACGACCCACACATACATTAGATCAATGACATACATACATTAGGTCAATGACTCATATAGTGGTAAATCAAAAAAGAAAATTCACATAGTCAATGACCCACAAAACTGTAGGTCAACGACAATATGAATAAAAATTATACTTAAACTTAGCCAAAAGTCCAATAAATGTATGATTTGTTCAATCTTCAAAACCTCTATTTATAGAAAATCTCAAACCATTAACCTTACACATAGTCGATTTGGGATAACAAAATTCTTGAAAATATTTAACGTAAATAGATTGGACTTATAATCCTTAAAAAATTAAGGAAAAATTGTTCCATATAGTATTTTTATAAAAAAAGTAATTCTTTAATAAATATTAGATCAAAATAATTAAAAAGATCGAAATCTAAAAAATATCTCTATTTTTCGAGAAAAAAAAAAGTAACGTGAAATTTAATGAGAGAGATGTATTTCAAAAAATATATCTAGTTCACGACCATTAAGCTACTTTGAATTATCTGTTATAATTTTATTTATTTTATATTTTTAATATGTATATTTTTATTTTAAAATAGATATGTATAATAAAAAACGGGTCCGGCCCGAAGCCCGCTCCGGGGCGGGTACGGAGAAGACCTTAGGCTCGAAGTTCGGGCTCGGCCCGAGTCCGGCCCACAAAAACTGGTAAAAGTTTTATGCGAGCCCGGCCCGGGATGCCCAGGTCTATTGATAAGTCGCTCAACTACACGCACATGGAATGCGTAGTAATAATTAAAACATTTCTTTTGTTAAATTTTTTTCTACTATGTACGCGTAGTTCAATTTTTTTTAATTTTTTTTCCATCAACTCCAACTACATATTTCATATGCATGAAGTGTGTAGTTATGACAACATTTAGTGAATTCGCTACGTCTAGCAATGGTTTGCTTCATCAAGTAACTGTTCCTCAATTTCAGAACCAGCCTCAATGTTCGTGGACCTCACTAGGAGGTTTGATAGAATATATGCAGGGGCGGAGACAAGGGGGTAAGGGAGGGGAATGTGCCCCCCTTGCCGCGGAATAATTAGTATGTAGACGGATCTAAATCATAATTCTTTGTAAGCTCATTTGGTAGATGGTGGAAAGGAGGGGCCTGAAGTGCAGAGTTTAAGTCCTTGGAACAGCAAAAATGTACTTTTTGTTTTTATTTTTGCTTAACTCTTAATTAATACAATCAACTCATATAAATTTTAACATACTATTTTAGCAAACATTAATTAATTTTATTTGACAACTTATTTATAAAACACAACTGTAAAATTAATATACAAAACAAATCTTATTTTTAAATTTCATATTTTTTAAATTAGCTTTTAGTTAATCGAATGTAATCAATACAATAATTCAAGTCCTTGGAACACCAAAAATGTACTTTCTGTTTTTATTTTTGCTTAACTCTTAATTAATACAATCAACTCAATATAATTTTTAACATACTATTTAGCAACCATTAATTAATTTTATTTGACAACTTATTTATAAAACACAACTGTAAAATTAATATACAAAACAAATCTTATTTTTAAATTTCATATTTTTTAAATTAACTTTTAGTTAATCGAATGTAATCAATACAATAATTCATCAACTACTATCTAATTTATTTGACAATTTATTTATAAAAACAAACTAAACATATAAATTAATTTAACTATCATCTATATATATATATATATATATATATATATATATATATATATATAGATAGATAGATAGATAGATAGATAGATAGATAGATAGATAGATAGATAGATGATAGTTAAATTAATTTATATGTTTAGTTTGTTTTTATAAATAATTTGTCAAATAAATTAGATAGTAAATATATATATAACGAAAAACTCTAATTTATAGTAAGAAAGCTTTAGTATAATTTTTTTTTAATTTATAGATTTTAGTGTTTAATTTTTAACATAATAATATTCAAATTAATATGCAAAATATCTTATATGAAAAGAAAAAAAAAAAATTATACCCCTTCGAAAATTTTCTGGCTCCGCCACTTAATATATGTATATCGAGACAACCCTGGGGTATTTTTCCTATTTTGGATCATCAAAATATGCAATATTCTGAAGATTAAAAAGAAATCTTGTTTCATCGGAATTAAGAGCTCATACTTTGTATCAACATCGTAATTTCTCAGGATGAGTGAAACTGAACAATACAAATCAAGATTTTCAGAGTTTCAAGATTGACCGAAAAATGGCGAAACTCCTCGTTCTTTACTGTCAAAATCACGCAGGTAGAAGTAAAGCAGAAGCATACCAAATCTTTCCGCGCGCTCTGAGCTCTTCCAATAATGTAAACAAAACAAGTATGAAAGAACGTGAATAACTTATCGGAAGATTCATCAAACTCTTTCAATCAATTCAAAGAACGGATGAACCCTAATTGCAGCGCAACAAGAGTGGAGATAGGAAAGAAAGAAAAGAGGACACCATAGAGGAAAAGTACGATCTGAAATGAGAGAGTCGCAAGCACAACACTGCAAGGAGCTCCAGAAAGAAAACGTAACAGCGTTCATTACAAGTCGCAAATGCAAGAAATTGGAAGTAGTTACACGAGTTTATTCATTAGTAGTATGCAAACTCGCTTAAAATACGCAAAAAAAAAAAAAAAAAAAAAAAAAGTGAAAAAAAAAAACCAAACAAAATTCTACATATTATATGTACACATGCAGGTCAAGTTCGGAAACAATCAACCACTACAAACTTCACACACTCAAACCAAATAGCTTCAAGAGCAAATTAAGCTCAATTCAGTAATTAGACAAGAAATCACACAAATCTCGCTTAATTTCCATGCTAACATGCAATTTTTCCAAGGAATTAGAATTAGAGCCTAATACGAGAGAAATGCCGCCACAACCAGCGCGAGCATGATGTACCAAACATTCATTCCTGCAATAAATTAAAATTTATCGACGTGTTCTTCAAGAAAATAATAACTAATTTTGGAAATATATACGATTAAGTACCTGAAGAAGAAGAGGGAGTTCCATGATTTGTAACTTCAAATCCCAGTTGACAGCTTGAAAGGAAAGTCGTGATAGACATCCTATTAGTCCGAAATATCGAGTCAAGACAACAACCCGGCATAACATTGAGAGCTTCTTCGAGACAATCTTGACAGTGACTTCCAAGAATATCAGGAGAGCATTGTACAAGCGTATGCAACCTTTGAGTTGGCAACGACAATCTTGCATCACCAGTTGCAAAGCCTTTAGAACTAGGATCATTTGCAGCCTGATGGATAAGTGACATGAACGCTGAATAAACAGTTTGATTGATGCCGAGAAAAGGTGTAAGACTGTACAACCAACCGGCTGTGTTGTCAACAACACCATATACAGTATTATTCGAGTAACGCAAAGTGCATTCCTTTTCAAAGACTATGGCTGCCTTGTATTTGTTACAGTTGGCTTCAACTTTGTTGGCTGCCTTTTGGACACAACTTTGACATTTCTTTGAGTCGACGTTACCCGTGCAATAGAATTGACCATAAACTATATTGTTTTGGCCACTTGCATTGCTTGAAGAGCTGTAAAAGGTTTGTGTGGACGATTGAGCGATGAGTTCAGATAGAAGTGAGGTGACACCGAGTGTGTTTTGTTGGCTCAATTCAAAGGTTTCATTTAGACAGATATAACTTGTGTTTGGGGAAGGAATAAATACTGCATTGACATGTTTGGAGAGGAAGATGAAGAGAAATATGCCAAGGATAGACATATATCTTCTTACTAATTAAGTATGGTGATTGACAATATTCAAAAGCTGTAAAGGCTTTAAATAGACATGATTACTTAGGTAATTTGTGCAAACCCAACCTTAATCCTCAATGAAAGAGTCTTGAATGATAGAATGTATGACCAATTAAGCTTCGTAGAATGATGAATTGAAGCCTTGTCAAAAAGGATAAAAGAAAACTTCTTGTCAATGAATGAGTTGTTGAATATCTTACTATTCGTCTTGATGATATCATTTCTCCCTTTTAACTCTCTCTTCAATTGGCTTGCAGGATATTTATGAATACTGACTTGTTGTTTATCCATGGAGAGGTTCATTTGAAATATTCCGGCTTTCAATGAATCCTCTATTATATGCTGTCATATTTACAGAAAGTCCAGATGATCTTATGAAGTATATGATAAGTTTGTACATTAGACTATCTCCTGGATTAGAATCCTACCGGCTGATTATGTTTTTGTTTGAATTGAAAGTTCTAACTTTGAATTCAAAAGCATAATGAAATACTAGAAGAAATCAAAGCAAAACTAGGCGGATCCATGAAAGATGCGGAAGATACCTCATACGTCACATCCAATCTCTAACCGGAGAGAAGTCTTGGCTCTTAGCGGATATGCAAGATTATCTCACATCGAATACTCGGCCTTGCCACCTTTTATGGAGAACGCTGTGATAATTTTGGCGATCTCCATCTCAGCGCCGACAGCCATCTTGCGACGGCGGGACGGTCACGATGCCACTTGGAACTTTATCGGCTCCACTTCAAAGCCGGCCGGTGGTTGATGAAGACTGTCATCCGACGGCAGGTCTTTCTCTTTTCTTCATTTGAGCATTCACATTTGCATTCTAAATTGAAAAGAGTATTTCGATGCTTTATGCTTTTGCGATTGATCATGAATCATCTCCGTTTGAGGAACTAATTCATAATCAATTATCATTGAGATTGAATTGGTGAGTGGCATTACTTTTTACTCTCTGTAGCAATGGCTGCTTTGCTCCAAATTTTTATTACCCTAAAGTACATACTGGAATTCTGGAAGAACGAAAACAATGGAAATAAAATGCAGTACATATTCATATTTGACATTCCGAATCTGAAATTGTTGTAGATTAGCCCTTCAATCAACCTTCCCATTGGAATTCAACATTCATATTATATATTATACATTATCCACAGTAAGCAAGATATTAGAGGAATATTGAGATTCAGTTTCTTGCTGCTGCTGATATTCATGGTTTACATTCATATTGGGCGTAGGAATGTTGTAGCTTTGGGACAAAGAAGGTACATATGGAGATGGCAGCTCCACAGAATTGGTATTAAGCATAAGTAGCCCTGCCGGCATTCTAGGTCTACTCTCTGGTTCATCTTGAACACACAACAATGCTATTTGGATGCATTTGATTACTTACAGTAAACATTCTTGTCCAAAACAGGGTCTATTAGTTGTTCTATTGCTCCTTGTTTCTATATTCTCCATGCCTGTGCCCCAAAATGACTATTGACATTGGTTTTTAGTTAATGAGATTGAATGATAGGAATCAAAGTCAATAACTTACTCTTAATTGAAGTCTCTCAGGTTGCTCTGATTGATGGGTAATGATATTTCTTTGACCACATACAGTCTCCAACAGCATGACTCCAAAGCTGTAGATATCTGACTTAACTGAGAATCCTCCTGTCATTGCATGAACTCGTAGAGTAGTAGTCTTTCTTCGCCTTCAAAACAGAACCCTACAAGTTTAACCAGATTTCTGTGCTGAAGCATTGCTACCAAACGTACCTCATTAGTGAACTCATTAACACCTTGTCGAGAGTCTTGTGAAAGTCTTTTGATGGCCACTTCATGACCATTCGGGAGCTTGCCCTGTTAATGAGAATACCCATATTGTGTCTTAATAGTGCAATCAGTAGATGGGCATATGAGAAGTTTGTGGTAGCAGCTTTAATTGTTGCGAGTTCAAATTGCACTAAACCTTCTATCTCATATTCTGCACTGTTATCTGGCATAAAATATCTTCATAGTCACTTGAGTTTGTGCAGAAAGGTTCTAAATTATCATAGTTAAGAATATGCAGTAACGTCTAGGTGGTTACTTTGTTTGTAATTGTATATTTCTTTGGTTAATGTCACTCTTAACAGAAAGCAGTGTAGCTGATATAAAAAATATCTAGACTTCTTTGATTTCACATTTACTTATTTGTTTGTAATTGAAAATTATCATAGTTAAGAATCTGTAGTTTGATTGATGTTACTCTTAACAGAAAGCAAGGTTGGGTTCAAGTGAAAGGTGTCGTAGGGTCTAAGGTAGGAAGTATATACAATTATTGGATCAAGGAACAATTCTTCAAATATAACATGTATTTGTTCGACTAAAAGTAGTTCAAATATATTCGAAATTGTTCAACTATATTTGAAATTGTTCAATTATATTCAAAATTGTTCAACTATATGACCAATTATTCAAGTGTTAATTTATATTTTCAATTGTTCAACTATATGACCAATTTATATGTCTAACAATTTTTTGGTTGAATAGATACATGTTATATTTAAACAATCGTTATTTGATGTAGTGGTTGTAGATCTGCTAGAGTAAGAAGGCAATTAGTACAGAAGAGTTAAGAACACGTTTAATATAATACTCAAAGTTTATATTACTCCCCCAAAGAGGTATAATCCTCAGAGGGTCACTCACCAGGAGCCACCAATGGAGAAGCAAAGCTCTCTCACAAAGACCAAAACGGCAGAATGCCTTACAAGTTCTAGAAAATGAGATCCTCGTGTAAAGAGGGTGAAATCCTTTATTTATACTAGAGTAGGCTGTGACTGACATTCCCTCACAGCAGCGTAACCACAGCAAAACCCCTCTAACGGCCTGCCTGTAGCCTTTTACCCTCTTACCCCTTGATATGCCTTTTTGTCTTTTCTGTAATTCTTCCTCACATAAACCTTCAAAGGTTTAGGTGAAACATTCGTAACATTGCCTTCCCCTTCAAAGCAAGCCTTGTCCACAAGGCTGTTTAAAGGAAATTGTTGTTTGAATTCTGAGCAAGTCATCCACTTGCATGATCAACTCACGGGGTAGATCAGTGATTGCTTGATGATGGCCAACCACCCTTTTAAGCTAGGACACATGAAAAACTGGGTGTATTTTAGCCAAGATTGACAGTTCAAGTTTGTAGGACACAGCACTGAACTTCTGTATGATCTTGAAAGGACCATAAAAATGAGGGGCCAACTTCTGATTAACTCTTCTTAGCAGAGTGGTTTGCCTGTGAGGGCGAAGTTTAAGAAAAACCAAATCTCCTACTTGAAATTCCAGCTCCCTTCTTTTCTTGTTTACTGCAGTAACCATTCTCTTTCTAGCCTTATCGAGATTATAATGTAGCTGCCTTAAGATTTCATCTCTATTCCAGAATTCGTCAGCGACTGCTGTAACCACAAACTCTCCTGGGAGGTATTGTTTAAGGACAAGAGGAGGTCTGCCATAAACACACTCAAACGGGGTCATTCCTGCAGCTCCTTGGAAGTTGGTATTGTACCAATATTCAGCCCATACTATCCATTTAGCCCACTACTTAGGCTGCTCAGAAGCAAAACATCTCAAGTAAGTTTCAAGGCATCTGTTCAAGACTTCAATCTGAACATCTGATTCTGGGTGATATGCACTGCTCATATTCAGTTTGGTTCCTTGCTTAGAAGAGCTCCTTCCAAAAATTACTGAGAAATATCGGGTCCCTGTCACTCACCATTGACCTAGGGATTCCGTGTAATCTGACCACTTCCCTTATGAACACCTCGGTGACCGACTTTGCTGTGTATGGGTGTTTTAGCAATACAAAGTGTCCATATTTCGTCAATCTATCCACCACCACCAAGATGCAATCAAAGTCCATAGATTTTGGAAGTCCTCCGATGAAGTCTAAAGAAATGTCCTCCCAAACCCTTTGAGGAATAGGAAGAAGGTGCAACAATCCTGCTGGTGATAGAGTATCATACTTGTTTCTTTGACAAATCAAACAGCTGGCTACGTACTGTTGAATGATCTTGAATATGCCCGGCCAATACACATTGGCTGCCATCCTCTTATAGGTTCTCAATGCTCCAGAGTGCCCCCCAGTTGAAGCAACGTGAAATTCGTCGAGCAACTTAGTAATCCAAGGAGAGTTGACAGGAATTACTATTCTCCCTTTATAGAACAACTTATCATTGGTGAGTGTGTAGGGTTGATTCAATTTCTTCCCTTCTTTCAACTTCTGAATTATCTCCGCCAGCTTCTCATCTTTCTCCACTTCCTCTTTAATCTCATCCCACCAAACCATGTAAGGGACTGAGATGGCTGCCAACTGTCCTTCTTCTTCTTCTCTTCTTGAAAATGCATCTGCAACTTTGTTGGTGTTCCCTGGTTTATACTCAATGGTCATGTCATAACCTATGAGTTTTGCAGCCCAATTTTGCTGTGCTGGGGAGGTAATGGGTTGTTGTAACAAATGTTTAAGGTTCCTGTGATCAGTTTTGACTAAAAATTTACTTCCCAACAAGTAAGGCCTCCAATGTTGTACTACTAGAACCAAAGCCATCATTTCTTTTTCATAGGTGGATCTTGACAAGACTTTTCCATTAAGCCCTTTACTAAAGTAAGCAATAGGTCTTCCCTCTTGCATCAAAACAACTCCAAGTCCTGAGCCTGAAGCATCACACTCTATCACAAACTGTTGGAGAAATCTGGCAAGCATAATATTGGAGCAGTCGTGATGGCATTTCTCAAGATCTCAAACGCATCTTGGGCTTCGTTGCTCCATTGGAATTTTCTCAACCGATCCTTTTTCAATAACTCGGTAACAGGCCTTGCAAGCTTCCCATAATCTTTAATGAACTTTCTGTAATACCCGGTAATGCCTAGAAATCCTCTCACACCCTTGGTCGATCTTGGTGTCGGCCATGTTAATATGCTCACCACCTTTGCAGGGCCCATGGCTACCCCTTCAGCTGAGACGAGGTGGCCTAAATACTCCACCGAAGACTGGCCGAAGGAACATTTCTTTTTGTTGGCAACATAAGCTTGATCTTTCAGCAATTGCAGCACCATTTTCAGTTGTATCAAATGATCATCCCACTCCCGGTTGTACACCAATATATCGTCAAAGAATACTAGCACAAACTTCCTGAGGTATGGCCTAAAAAGGTCATTCATAGCTGCTTGGAAAGTGGCGGGTGCGTTGGTGAGACCAAAAGGCATCACTAGGAACTCATAATGTCTTGTATGAGTCCTAAATGCAGTTTTTGGCACATCGTCGACTGCCACCCTAATCTGGTGATACCCCGATCTGAGATCTATCTTAGAGAACACCTTAGCTTTGCCCAACTCATCCAACATCTCTTGTATAACTGGTATAGGGTATTTGTTAGGGATAGTTACCTGGTTCAAGGCACGATAATCTACACAAAACCTCCAATTTCCATCCTTCTTCTTTACCAAAAGTACAGGGCTAGAAAATGGACTTTGGCTGGGTTGTATGGTTCCCGTTTTGAGCATTTCTGCCACCATCTTCTCAATTTCATCCTTTTGGTGGTGCCCATATCTATATGGCCTCACATTCACTGCATCTTTCCCTGCTTGTAACTCAATTCGATGATCTACATCTCTCCTTGGTGGCAATCCTCTAGGCTCTGCGAAGAACTCTTCATCAATGCTTTGAGTCCCCTTGGTTGGGATTCATTATCATTTACACATAGGTTGAAATTCTCTTTCTCCGTTGGTCCCCAAACGAGTGCACTAATCTCACAATTGCTAATTTTCTGGAGAGATTGATAGGAGATCTCTGTAATTGCCAGAGTCGGATCCCCCTGAATAAGAACTTGCTCCCCTTCCTTGTCAAAAGATATTGATGGGCTTTCCCAGTTTATCAAGGTCTTTCTCAGAGAAATAAGCCAAGCATATCCCAACACAACATCTATTGTCCCCAAGTCGAACGGGTAACAATCCACAGACATTTTACATGTCCCAAATTCTAATGGAAGTTGCCTGCACATACCACTGGTTTCTACCTTCGACCCATTTCCAAGTCAAACCCCAAATTTCCCTGTCTGTTCAACTGGTAGCTCCTCTACTTCTACAATCCTTCGGTTCACGAAGTTGTGGGTGGCCCCACAGTCGACCAACACCACTATTTTTCTGTCACAAAGCTTGGCTCTGATGCGGAAATAACGGGGATTACAACTCCCTCCCATGGTGTTAAGGGGTAATTTCATCCACTGCCATGCTTGCTCCTCTAGTTTCCCCTCTTCTCTTCCTCCTTTTTCACTAATCTGCACCAATTCAATCTCTAGACCTTCTTCAATTTGCTCATCTTGGTGGACTTCGACCAATTTGAACACTTTCTCTGTACATGTGTGGAAAGGAGAATATGGCTGCTTACACTTGAAACAGAGCCCCTTAGCCTTTAGTTCACTAACCTCCCTGGGATTTAAGGTTTTTGAGAATCGAGGTTTGAAGTTTTTTTATTCCAGTTTGTTGAAGGACGATGACGATGTTGATGTTCCCCATCCAGATCCAGATTTTGTCACCTCCTGATTTGATTTTGGGCTTGAGTTGTTATATGCCTTATTAGGCCAAGGTTTTTGGGTCAGCCCATGCCCCGTATTTGCTCTTTTCCACGGACCTCTTCCCTGTCCTTTAGCAAATTCAAGCTTTCTCTCAACCCTTCTAGCCCCATTCATGGCAGACATGAGCTCTTCTTCTTCATTTGTTTGTAACTCCATTCGAATCTCACCCTTGAGTCCAGCTAAGAAATACCTCAGAAGTTGCGGGTCTCCCAACCCAGTGGTGTGCGCATCACAAGCGATGAGGTCGTCTATAAGTTCTTCTACAGTTGACGTTTGTTTCAACAAACACAAGTCCTCAAATCTGTTACCTGCTCGAGATCCCAGAAATCTCTTTACCAATTCTGTTTTAAGGTCCTCCCATGTGAAGGTGGAGGCTCTTTGTTGGATCCATGAGAGCCAGTTGAGAGCATCGCCATCCATGCTCAACATCGCAATGGCAACTCGCTCATCGGGATGGGTTCCCTGAATCGTGAAAAACTGTTCGGCTTTGGAAATCCATGTCAATGGATCATGTCCTTCAAACGCTGGCAGTTCTACCCTTCTTGTTGTGAGAGGGGAGTCTCCAGAATCAGATCTGGTCTTAGCGTAGGTCCACTTGTCAGACTTAGCAGAAGACAAGTCCTCCATGGTCGATTTCGAATTCGACCCTCCCATTCCTCCGGTGTTTGACGGTAACTCCTTCTTGAAGTTATCAATCTGCAACGAGATCGCTTTCAACAACTCCGTTTGGAATTTTTCAAGGCCGACCTCCAGATTACTCAGCTTCTGGTTTGTCTCCTCTTGTCCTTTTTGTAACAGCTCGATATCTTCTACCATTGTCGCTACCTTCGTCTCCAGCTCAGAACTTGATCGAGTCATGATTCCTCTCAACGAGAGCACCAAATTGCTAGAGTAAGAAGGCAATTAGTACAGAAGAGTTAAGAACACGTTTAATATAATACTCAAAGTTTATATTACTCCCCCAAAGAGGTATAATCCTCAGAGGGTCACTCACCAGGAGCCACCAATGGAGAAACAAAGCTCTCTCACAAAGGCCAAAACGGCAGAATGCCTTACAAGTTCTAGAAAATGAGATCCTCATGTAAAGAGGGTGGAATCCTTTATTTATACTAGAGTAGGTTGTGACTGACATTCCCTCACAGCAGCAAACCACAGCAAAACCCCTCTAACGGCTCGCCTGCAGCCTTTTACCCTCTTATCCCTTGATATGCCTTTTTGTCTTTTCTGTAATTCTTCCTCACATAAACCTTCAAAGGTTTAGGTGAAACATTCGTAACAAGATCCTCCTACTTTTTACCCTAATATCCCTTCTCAGAAGATTAATTAATTGCTTACCTGTAGCCCTTGTTGGTGTCTTTTCTGCCTTCTTCTTGTGCAAACAAAACAAAATACCGCCAATAAGCAACGCTGCAGCAGCTACTGGCACAGCTGCTACTATTGCGTAGAATTGTATGCCTTTTCCTGTGAAAATCGCGCCACATTTCTTATGTCAGGTTTTTTTTCCTAATGCAATCATAGTTTTAGAGAACAAGTTCTGAGATGTTACCTTAATCACCTGGTGGATTGTTTTCAGGTGCTTGAGGTGGAGATATTCCAGGTGCAGGGGGAGATATTGAGTTTGCTTTTCCTATAGGACTGAGATCATACATTAGCTGACAACTTGGAAAATTAATCATTGACCTGATGCTTCCTGATCCACAACATGCTGGGATGTCGATCTTTTAGAGCTGATTTTAGACAATTGAAGCATGGTCCACCAATAAGATCAGGTTAACACTGCAAGACAATAGACTGTCTGAAATTGAGTAACATCAGCTTGTCCCATTGCAAAACCTGTAGAATAAGCTGATTGCTGGATAAGAGAATTCATGGTGATCGCAAGTTTGTCTGTGAACGCTCTGGATTTGACACGTTATCTTTGCTCCAATACCAATACTTTGGAAACTCCTCAAAACCTGAGAATATTGATGTTATAGAAGCTTCTGGAAGATGCTTGAGTACTGAGACCGGAGAGGGCTAGAAACCGTGGTTCAGCATGCACTGTTTCTGCAAGTAGTGATGAGAAGCAGAAATATATCAGAATTGAACTGGAAATTTTTGTAACAGAAGATCATCTTTCTTTCTGAAATCTGGGGGCTTCAAACCAAAATCTATGGAAGTTGTGTACAAACGGAGGTAATAATAAAATGATTATGTAGCATGTCATCCTATTGATTATTGTCTTGATTTTGACCAAGTGAAGGGACGACTGTGATATTAGATTGATCAGTTCTTCACGAAAATGAGTGCTATAACATGACATAAACCCGTGAGCCAATATATGCAGATAGCATTTTGTTAAATTGATTTAGTTTTATTGTCATTGACTCTAGTTGTTTTCGCTGTCAGGACTTAGTATGTTAATTCTAGCAATTTATTGAGCCAATATATGCATATAGCATTTTGTTAAATCGATCTGTTTGAATGTAATTCAGTGATCATTTAAACTCTTTCTTGTTAAATTTTTTGCAAGAGTTGTTTGATCATTGGTGCAGGTTGTGTCCAAAGCATATTGATCCATCTGATTATATTTGATAAAGTCTATGCTGAAGTTGGAAATCAGTTTATCAATCAAGCAGGTGCGTAAATCAAATAGAGCATTGTCTTGTATGTAATTAAGAATTTCATTTGTTTATAATCGATGTAGGATAGTATAGTTTTCACAAATATTTAATTATAAGATGATTTTTTAAAACTATGTTCATATATGCCCAGCAGAAATTTGAATAAGCTCCTGCCTTCCAAAAACGGAAAAAGAAAGAGATTTCAGGTTATATAGAAGGCTTTGAATGCTTCACTCCTGATGAACATGTTTTTAAGGTTGGTTATATATAGGTTTGTTTGTTTAGTTCGAATAACAGCTCTAAAGATGGCATTAACTCTTTAATCTATTTACTCAAGCTCGGTTCAGACTCGATTTGCAAAAACTCAACTTGGGCTTTTTTAATTAACGAAACAACCCTAACATGAGCACAATTTTAAGATCAATGTATCACAAACTTGGCTCGAGTCGAGTTCGGCTCATATGTAAACAATCACGAACGTATTAAAACTCGGCTCGTTCAGCTCAAAACAGTCTACGCCACTCTAGATTTTACAACAATCTCTACAAAATGCTAGGTTTTATATGGTGAAAAGACATAGTTTAGCTAATCAATCTGATGAGCTTCTAATCAATATGCAAACTATGGCTAATTACTCCATTTGGAAGTTAGTAAATACATTTGACAGATCATTTATAAACAGTTTATAATAGCAAAACGTACGTCTATTAATTAGGGTTCTTGTACGTACTGACCTTGTCTCACAACAACAAGAAGGTATAAAGACTTGAAAAGTCTCCAGAAAAACATATGTAGCAGTAGATCACTGCTGCATGGCTAATAGTAGAAATCGTCTTAAAACATGCAAGAAGAAAAACAGGAACTTGGATTCGATCTTAACTTAATAGCGTCTCGATATTCTTGGCATCGAACATTTTTGCTTCCTATCATAGTATAACCTCAATATGACGGCTGCTGTTTCTTCAATTGCCTTCCCAGTTACCTCTGCAAACAAGAACATTACAGTTCAGCATTGGAAAAGAAAAGAAAATTCAAAAAACAAACTTCACTTAAGTAATCAATCAACTTACCGATCACCGGCCAGATGGGATTCTGAGCAAAGATCTTACCAGCATATTCAAGCTCATCCCTAACATGATCCATTTCTGAGTAAGTACACTCAATCTCATCCCCAAATCCTAGAGTCCTTGCTCTAGCTCTCCTAATGGTACGTAGAGTAACTGGATTGATGGTGAGCCCAAAAACCTTACTCGAATCAACCTGAAAAATCGAAGCTGGTAAGTCAATTCCCTTCACGATCGGAACATTTGCAACTTTGTATCCTTTTTGTGATAAGTAGATCGACAATGGCGTTTTCCCGGTGCGAGAAACTCCGGCGAGGATGATGTCAGCCTTTTTGAGGTTCTGAGGTAAAGCTCCGTCGTCTTGCTTGATAGTGAACTCCACGCAGTCGATCCTTTTGAAGTACTCGTCGCTGAGAGGCTCTGGACGAGCGCCACGTGGAAGTCCGGTGGGGGAGACTCCGAGGTGAGAGGCGATTAAATCTCTGACTGGACCTAACACGTCGGTTGATGGAACCCCCCAGATCCGAGAGGCGTTGCTAGCGGATTCCGCCATGGATGGATCTGCGAGCGTGTAGAAGAGTAAAGCTTGGTCTTTCGCTGCTTGCTTTATGATCTCCAATAGTCGATCCACGTCCAACACCTGATTTTGAAATTGAAATCGTGAATGAGGATATTGAAGAAAGGGTGATCAGAATCGAGGAAATTAGGGTACGTTTAATTGCTATATACCCCGGAGAAGAGATGAGTGTTAACAGGGCAAACGCGATCGATCAAGCAACGCTCGAATTGTCTTAATGTGGCGGTTACGCAGTGCTCCGCCGTCCATCCCGTGCCGTCGGAGACTAAGTATATCGCCTTACCTCCTGTTTCCGGCGCCGACGTGTATGTATCCTCCTCCACGTTGATATTCGCTTCCGACACGTTCCCTTCACCGTTCCACGTGTCAACCGATCGTTGCGAGTGTTGATTTGTAGTGTCCGGGTTTCGAGTTGTGTCAGACCGGTCCAGCTTCTGGCCGGACCGAATTCTTCGAGATATAGACCATTTCTGAAGCTGCGCGCTTGCTGTAACCTTCGCCTTTTCCGGTCCGGCGGCGGACATGGTGGGTTTAGTGTTGGATTCTTGGTGGGTCCCGGTTGCTGGCGGCGGCATTGTGTTCTCAGCTGTCTTTTAACTCGGCACTCGCGCCTTCTCAGCTGATAAAAGTAGAAAGGAGAAATTTCTAACAAAAAAAAAGTAGAGAAGTGTGGCTTCCAAGGGAGAGCCGTTGGATGGGCTAGTTGATAACTTTTTAACAATTTTGGGGTCCAGCTAGAGTGAAGTTCTTCAACTTAAATTATATTAAATTTATTCGTTTTATAAAAAAAATGGGTTTAACTTAGCTCTAGAGTAATTCTAGTAGAATAAGATTGGACTAATTCAGTGTCCGCATCTTATACGAGTTTTACTGAATAAAAATACTATATTATAATTTTTATTATGTATTAATATAATTCTAAATCTAATATAATTATTGGTTAGAAAAATTAGAATAATTAATACTACGTCCTTAAGAAACGTGTAGTGTAGTATAGAATTGCTTGAGTTGGGATTTATAATTTTAACACTATTCTACTTTCATTATCTATCTTATAAGTATTAAAGGAGAGACCTTCTTTGCCTCACAATTCACACAGCTCTCAAAAATATTTTAAAAAACTACTTTTAAAAATCAATAATTTTGATATTTACAAATTTAAATCTTAATAATTTGCAAATCCGTAAATAAAATCAGGTTTTTCAAAAATCAATAATTTTGATATTTACAAATTCAAATCTTAATAATTTGTTAATCCGTAAATAAAATCTAGTATTTAAAAAATAAATAATTTTGATATTTACATATTCAAATCTTAATAATTTGTAAATCCGTAAATAAAATCTGATAATTCCGATCTTATGTAACCGATTTCAATTTGCAAATCTTCTTAAACATGCTTCTTTTGAGGATAATCTGCACTAATTATATCATAGTTATAATTATAATTTTCGACAAGATTTGTTTTATATTATATAAATATAACTTGAATTTTTTACTATATTATACGTACAATAAAAGATAATTCATAGTGAATAAGTGAATAACTAATATTATGCTTTAAAGAAAATCATTTTATTCAAATGTTTAGAATAAGTATTAAATCACGTCCCGTGCAATACACGGGTAATACACTAGTTGTTTAATTATGAGATTCGATTTTAAAATTATTTTTGTTAGAATATAAATTAATTTAAATTTGGTATTTAAAGTAACTAAAAATCCGTTTTGATTCTGTTTTGATAATAATTTATTTTAAATTAATAAGATGACGTGTCATTGTGATATATTTGATGAAAGATAATGTGGTAGGTTGATTGTTTAGTAATTTAATATAAAAAAATTATAATAGATTTAATGACAAATCGGTAAATATATTGTGGCAAATCTGTAAATAACTCAAAAAAATCTCACGTGGCATGCCTTAAGATGCAACATGTAAGCAAAATGTGGTCGGTTTTAGTAATATACTATGATGCACGGAAGCCTATGGACATTGTCGTTTCCCGTGTCCTCCCGTGTCGGAAACTTGGAAGCTTCCGGAAACTTTTCGGGCACGGTCAAAATAGTGAGGACACTGTCAATACACGTTTCCAACATCGGGAACGACCGAAAACATCCAAACCATGATCATGAATGACGGCTCAATGTGGGATCAAAGAGGGATACAAAAGAGATGAACAAGACATTCATGATCGTTACATTTTGTTTTCTTTTTTGGAATTTAAGCTCATTCATGACTACTACCTCCTCAATATTCTTATTTATCAATACTTTTACAACTAATGACACATTCATGTGTCATTGGTTATATCATATATGCATCTCTTCTTATTATATATAAAATTTTCTTCGCAAGAACTTTAAAATAATATATTATTTATATTTTTTCGTCATGTCGCTGTTTCCTACGATATTTAGGATTGCCGCTTTCCCGTCTCTTGTCGTGTCCGTTTCCGTGCAACATAGTTAATATATATAGATTCATTTTTACCGTTATCCTAAAATAGAAGATGGCATTGCCTTAAACAAGTTAATTGTTAATTAAAAAATAGATTAATTGCTTATAGCAAATTTCTCTTACTTTATCGTACTTATATATTTGCAAATAGATTCGCTCCTTGTCGGGTGTAAAGGTGTTGGGTTATGAAAAGTAGTGTTATTTTTACGGAGTTGGATTTACTAATAAGAACCTCACGTGTACTGAGATTCTGCATCAATTTCTAAAAATAAAATTATTAATATTAAAATTAGTTGGATTTATAAAAGGGTGTAGCACATTACGCTTGTGTGTTGGTGTAGCGACCAACATGTAATTACGATACGCGTAATTAAACATTAGTAAATTCATCACCAAATAACAACTCAGGAGGTTAAAAATAAAGAGGTCGATAAGATATATTCTTTTTTTACGAATATCTCATTCCAATCTCCAACGGAAAAACGTGTAGGAACGTCAGAGACCTACAAACCTATATAACCTTCGACCTTTGTTATTTTTTATTTTTTTTTAGTAACAAGGTAGGTGACTCGATCATGAAACAACGTGAAATGACGGTGAAACGAGAGACCGTGAAAAGATGGCAGACAAAAGCAACCATCAAAAGGACAGTACAAGAAACAAAGACATGAGAAGACAAGAGCCGACGGAGAACAGTAAGGGATAACCAGGATGATGAAAGGAGAACTCAATGAAGACGAAGCAAGTGAGACAACGAGCCAAGCACTACCGAAGAAGCACCGTCGGAAGCATATACAAAAGAAAACGAACTCATGGGGGCGTGAAGACGAGACTTCAAGGAATCATGTTCCATCAAAAGGAGTTGTCGGAAAGCACACGGCCACGACCGCGATCCAAACACGACTCAAATTACTCACTAACATCAACATAAGAACATAGTACATAACCACATTAAATCTTCATCCTCAAATATACCATTAAAATTGGAAACATGAAATTTTGTTCTATATTTCAATGATTCATTGGGTTCCTGCAAACACACCAAAAGTATGTGGTGGACTTCACCCAACAAGCTGTTCTTTTTGGCCAGCGACCATTTATTCCGTGTTACGATTGTTTTCCTCCGGCTAATAACCATATCACGCACCTTCTCCAACCAGCCATTGAGTAGCTTGGAACAAAGGTAGTTGTCTGAAAAATATTCCCCTATTCCAACGAGGATGTGAAAAGAGATTAGTAGAAAGCCCATAGTTATTAATTCTCTCATAACACAGTTTTTTGTATAAATAAAATAAGAATTTTCTAGCATAATAACCATATTGGTATAGTTAGTGTTTTCTTGCTCCGTTTTATTGTTCTCTAGATCGTATAAAGCTTTCATCCGCCAAAATGCCTTCCTACAGTTCAACCAAGATTTAAAGGCATGTATAGATAAAGCTTTATAGAATCGTATTTCAAGTCTATGAAAATAAACCAAGGTAGAGTTATGTTCAAAGTTGTTAAAGAAAATAGGTATTCTAAAATTTGTAGAATAATAACGGTAGGAAAGTAGCTTACAAAAATGAAGTCTAGTTTGTTCAAATGTTTGTTAAGAAAGAGTACATGCGTTGAGGTTATGTTCAAATTTAACAGAGAGGACATATATACTCATATTCCTCATTAACTTTAGTTTGGTTCTCCAAGGTATCACAAGAAGTAATGGTAGAATCCACACATATTTACACAAAAACATGTAAAAGTATATACAACATGGAAAACCTAAAGTTGAATACTTGATTATAATACTTCCACAAACAAAAAGTTCATTAGTCTTGAAACATTGGAGCAGAAGCTCCATGATACATTCTAAGGGGGTTCCATTAGTGTTAAATAAAGAGGGTTTTTATAACCTTTTTTCTCTTATTCATTGTTGGTGTACCACGCTTGTTGTTCAGCAGATTTAACATCTTCAATGTTCATATGGGCCTGATTATGCTTTTTACATACAACTTCTCTAAAAGAAGGTTTTTGTTCGTCCATAATGTATTTATTAGGAGATAGAGGGTGTGAAAGGTGATGAGGAGCGGGAGAACAAAGTTGAGTTATGGAGTGGTGTATCGAGATGCATCTAACATATAGACTTTTGTTCGTAATTTCTACATCTTCTAAGTTTTCAACAGTAAGCCATATTCGAAATAAGGAACGCAAAATTTCGAATATTGTTCTTTTGACTATATTTTCCAAAAAAATGCAAGAAAACGTTGTTTTGAAATATCTATGGGAGTAGAGGTGTTTACCTTTTCGATTATTAGTCTGTATCATGGTCTTCCCCTAGAAGGTTGATCAGTTTCATAAAGAGGGGAGTTCTTCAACAACTCACCTATTGAAACCACGCCTAGTGTCTTCCCGATTTGAAGCTTGAGAGCGATCTCCAACAGTAAATGGTGGACTATAGTTGCCTTCCTACTTGTCATGTCATCACAATCCTTTTGTGGTACCGGCATCCTTTTGTAAAACACCATAAGTGTTTTTTTTCTCCACTCTTTGTCAATTGATCGAGCATCCCAGGCATCCTTTTGTAAAACACCATAAGTGTTTTTTTTCTCCACTCTTTTTCAATTGATCGAACATCCCATCGGAGGCTTTTCATCTGATCTTAACTTTCTTCTTTTGAGTTTTGGACCTTGTCATCGTTGTCTGCTACAAATTTCCTATTCTTCTCCTATCCTTAGTATCACCCGAACTTTCAGACTTCTTCCATTAAGATCCTTAATTTCTTTTTGTTAAGAGATTAAATTCCTTTAAGTTGGAATGCAAGTTTTGGACGAATTTTTTCTTTAATTCGCTTCAGTAAATAAAAAAATAATTTATAGTTTTCACCCGAACTTTCAGCTTGTCTTCCTTGTAAGGTTAGGCCACGATACAGAGACAGAACAAGCACCGAAGTTTGTCGCAAACAGCAAAGATGATATAGTACAAAGAAGCTGGTAATTCAAATTAAGATCACAATAACATTACAACAGTGATACCCGCAGTTTGTTTGCAATATTGCAAGCAGACAATTACCTATCCATGATGACCAACTAGGCATAGGCCTTGAGCAACGCTAAAAGGTCAGGTGGTCGAGAGTTAATCATTTGAGATGTAGCATCCTTTAATAAGAGCTGCTATTGTCTCTCCATATTATACATTGCTCTGCTTGTACAGCTTTGTGTCCAGTACTTGCTTACCGCACATTGCACATACACCTGAAAAGCATGCAAATTTAACATTAGAACACATTCAAAAAATATCTTTTGGTTATGCTAGTTGAATTGGTGATTTGTGACACTACCTTTGCTATAAGCACATGTATGACAATACTTGCCGTCTTGATGGACCTGCTGCTTACAGATGATGCACTTGGTGGTGCCATATGGTGTCCACCTGCAACCAATCAGATTGAATATGTAACTAATTGGTATAAACGAGACAGAAAGATCGCTTGAAAATAGTCGGCCAGATTCTACACCAACAAGCAAGTGAACCTCAATATTCCCAAACAAAGCAAAGGAACCATGTGAACAAATGAACAAAATATAAGCAGTCATTCTGCAAACTCGTATGCTACTAGCTAACTTTTCTCAATACAATGGTTGGCTGTGTTGCTCACAGTTCAACAAGCCTCACGTCAACATGTCTCGTGAGAAAATAAGAGGATAGAAACTATATATTCCCACACATGATCAGAGCTATCAAAGTGCAAAAGTAACGAATCTGCCATTCAAAAAAGATCTTTACTGAACAATTGTAGATTGATACAATAGTGGTTTTGAAAAATAACAACTTTTGACATGCAGAACAATTTATGAGAGTGAAGCTATATGTGCATTTTTTCAAATGTTTTGAGCCATTAAATGAAACAGATCTAATATGAATTCCATCTCAGAAGAGATTTTTGAGGTGCCGCCTCATTATCAACTATTGAGGTGGCCTCGGTTCAGTGACTAAGCCGAACAACCCAATGGTTTTTCAGGTTCAGTTCAGGGTTGGGGTTTTCCAGACTCATGTTTTAGGGCTCAGGTTACGGGGTTCATTAAAAGACCGGGTCCAGGTTTCGGGTTCATCGGGGCCGGGTTCAGGTTTCAGTAGGTTTGAGTTCATCAAGTTTCAGGATTTTTCAGGTTCATTGTCCGTTCAGGTTCATCAGGTTTGGGTTCGGGTTCCAGATTCAGCAGGTTTCAGCAGGTTTCAGGTTCAGCAGGTTTCAGGTTCAGCAGGACTCAGGTTCAGCTTCTGGTTCATCCGGTTCAGGTTTCAGATTTGAGTTCAGCAGGTTTCAAGTTTGTTCAGGTTCATCCAGTTCGGGGTTTAGGTTTCTGGTTCGGTTCAGGTTTGGGTTTCAGGGGTTTTGGGTTTTTCAGGTTCTGGTTTCAGTGTTCAGGGTTCGTTTATAGTTCATTTTCGGTTCAGGTTCTTCAGGTTTGGGTTCAGGTTTGAGTCCATGTTTTGGGTTCATTAGGTTCGGGTTTCAGCTGGATCGGGCTCATCAGATTCAGGTTCAGCAAGATCGGGTTAAGGTCTCAAGTTCAGCAAGTTCTGGTTAAGGTTTCAGGTTCATCCGGTTCTGTCCATTTTTAGGTTCATTTTCGGTTTATATCTGATACTAATAAGCTTTGACCCCTAAATTCTAAAGCTATGACTTGGGAAATCAAAAATATCTAAAAGGCATCATTGAGGTTAGCAGCTAGCCCCTTGTAATGATTTGCGTATACAATCATGAATCATCAATACTCTGTGCAAGTGTAATATCCTGAACAAACTCTCACATCAATGGGGTCACCCACACTATAAAGCTACATCAGATGTACCCAATCCATAACATTCTACTTAGCAACTCATGGGGGTCGTGGTACTTGAACAATTGACACACAGAAGAAAATAAGCCCGATGTGCACTATATATTTCATCAGTGTAACGCCTTCAGTAAACCTCAGTTTTACTTCAATTATTTCTTGATTATGATCTTTTTGGATGGATTCTCTTTGACATACAAAATCCCTAATCTCAGATAAGAACATCCAACCATAAATATAGAACCGTTTAAGTTATCATCAACACAAATACCATCAACAAAAGTCATAACACAATTAAAGCAGAAAATTAGATAACCTGTTCTTCTTGGAGAGCAACTTGTTCTCGTTGATTTTACGGCCGCCGCTCTCGTTAGTGTTGCTGGCTCCTTCTTTCCACTTGTCCGGCACGATTACCTTTCCAAGCTTCTTCTCACCTGTTTCAATGATCAGAATTCACTAATCAAGTGTTGATTCTAATCACGAATCCAACTGTGCCTAGAAAACCCTAATCTTTTCAGCGAATAACTTTGCTCAAAGTAAAAGATAGATATCAATTAGCAGAGGAAATTACTTACATTTTTCACACACCATTATTCTACTCTTCTCCTACACAGATCGATTACCCCAACAAAAATCGACGACCTAGGAATCTCTCTGTCTCCTAAATTCCCAAATTGATCAAGCGATGGCAGAAAGCATTTTTTTTTTCCTTCAAAATTTCAACAGAGTGTAAGCCGACAAACGAGATTATAATGGGCTTCGGCCCAACCCGCTATCACGTCTATTTGGCCCAAATATTTCAAAAGGTTAGTAAGACCTACTGTACGTATTTTTTATTTTTTTGAAAGGAACAAATATATTGGACTTGTTCGGTAAGAGCGAGTTCGAGTATATTGGACGGGTAGTTCTCGGTGAAGGATTGGTCACAATCAACCGGAATGAAAACCCTTACTAGTTGATCAGCTACCCGAGAATCATTAGCCGTCCTCATAGAGGCATTCCCTTAATTTTCTAAGTATCTTACAGGTCAAAATGCACGCTTAGTGCCTTTAGATTCCAACTATCATAGTCTTCATTCATCAAATCACTAACCATCAGAATATTCTGAGTTTGCCTCACTTCCAAGGGCTTCCTGATGCACATACTGCCGTTGTCCAAGATCCACGCGTCGTAGTATGCATTATCTTTGTCGCCCGTCCGATTCTCCAACCGATCCCCTCCACTAGAAGGCTCTTTGCACTCCCATACACTCCTCCAAGAGAAGCTAGAATTGTCCCCCAGTGCACCATCGAGGAAAGAGTCGTTACGGAAATACCTTGCCTTAAGCACCCTATGGACCAAGGTAGACTCATCACACATAATTCTCCATCCTTGCTTAGCGAGTAGACATGTATTGAACACATCTAAGTTCTAGAAGTCCATTTGATACAGGATTAGCCGTGAGGTTGCCCAATCTTTCAACACCAAGACTCGATAAAATAAGATATGGGGAAAAAAAACGTGTGAATGGAGCATTTTCAGTTCATGCATCTCCCTTCCAAACTGTTCTCCCATTCATTTGACTTGCGCTCTTGTGATTGGTCTTGTGGCTAGTGGCTGAGATGCTCCTACATCAACATGCCTCCTAAGTTTTTTTTTTGGTAAACAAAGAGTCTCTAGACTTTTCCAGTGGATGCGTCTTCTCTCCGCTGTCGAACCCCACCAGAAGGCCGCCATAATAGAATGAAGCTCAAAAATCAAACTTGCAGGTAGTTTGAATATATTCATGACATCATATGGATACTTTGTATGACCGATTTGAGTAGAACTTCCTTGCCCGCTTGTGAGAGCATCCGTTCTTTCCAACCAAGTAATTTTTCTCGTTATCCTCTCCTTGATCCCTTCGAATGTTGCCTTTTTATCTTTCAAAAACAATAGGGAGACCCAAATATCGGTTGTGTTTCGTCACCCTTATAAACACCGAGCACACCAGAGAGGTCGGCACCAAATATATCCAACACATTCTTGCTAAATGAAATCTCCAACTTTCCGTGGTTAATTTTTTGTCTCGATGCTCTTTCGTAGCGGCTAATTACGTTAGTATTGATTGAGCATTCTTGGAGAATAGCCCTTGCAAATAGAAGACTATCATCTGCACAAACAAAAAAGTGAGATAAAAGGGGCACCGCGTATGACCTATATGTCATGCAACCGTTCATTATTAACCTTCTTACGATTAAGTTTAGAAAAGACGTCAGCACAAAGATGAAGAGCACAGGGAAAATGGGATCGCCTTGCCGTAACCCTCTTGATGGGTTCACCAAACCTTTCCTTTCACCGCTGATGTTGAAGCAAAACGAAACACAAGAACTAAGTCCATCACCCTATTCGTCCATAGAGGCCCAAAACCCATCCTCAACATCAACTTAAGTAAAAAGCTCTACTTAATTCTATTGAACGCTTTACTCATGTCGAGTTTTGGAGCCAACTCCCCCACAATGCCACTTCTCTTGTTCTTAATGTGTTGGAACATTTCAAGAGCAATCAAAGCATTATCCATTATAGCTTTTCCTTTAACAAAGGCACTTTGTTCAGGAGAGACGATGCATGGTAGAATACTTTTTAGTCTGTTTGTCAATACCTTGGAGAGGATCTTGTAAAACACTGCGCACAAACTGATGGGTCGGAAGTCAACACAATTTCGAGGATTTTGTGTTTTGGGATCAAGGTGGTGACATTTTTTTTATCTCATGAAGTTGTTGTTCTCTTCTCCACCAACCTTTAATAAAATCCACCACTTACTTGCCAACCGGCCAACCACTAATATTTTTGGAAGAAATTTGTGTGAAGTTCGTCAACCCCGGGTGCCTTGCGAGGTTTCATGTGCTTTACTGCTTCCCAAACTTCATATCAAAAGGTTCCCGTTCGAATTCCTAGTTCATTCGGCATCCACCTTACAACTTATCACATCAATGTTTTCATCACAATTTGAGTTAGTTCCTTGAAAAGATTTTAAAAAAAATGATGGAAATGATTGATCACTGCACGTTCAGTGTCTTTATCCTTCCTATGAACCGTGCCCCTTCATCTTCTATTTCTTTGATTTCGTTCTTATTCTTTCTCCACGAGCACTTGTGATG
This sequence comes from Fagopyrum tataricum, assembly GCA_002319775.1. Taxonomy (NCBI): domain Eukaryota; kingdom Viridiplantae; phylum Streptophyta; class Magnoliopsida; order Caryophyllales; family Polygonaceae; genus Fagopyrum; species Fagopyrum tataricum. The sequence goes on from CM008283.1 coordinate 49,491,719, forward strand.
GAAATACGCAATGTTTATATCCTCATCCTTCATTTCATTTACCGTGATCTTATGTGCCAATATGTTGCTTCGTCCTTGTGGAGACCATCCAACTTCCTACATATCTTCACTCCCCTAGCATTTATTGCCTCTGAAGGTGGTAGTCTTTGAATTTCTTTAAACTCCCTTTCAAGATTTTTGATCTCTTTTTTCCTATCTTGTGATGTTAGCTTGCCCCAAGATGCAAGCTCGAAGACAACATTTTGGAAACGCACCGCAATTGATTGTCCCGAGCCTAAACTCTAGGCATTCTCAACCACCTCTTTGTATCCCTCCTTCTCGAGCCACCAAGTCTCTAATTTAGTGTTGTCCTCTCATCCTTCTTCCCTCATTCCCTTTTGTATTGATCATGATTGGGTCGTTATCCGAGCTGTAAAGTGGGGGGTGAGTAACAAGGGAGTTCATGAAATGTCAAAGTCAATCATCAGTTGCTAGAAATATATCCAATCTCTCTTCAAGCACCACCGTTCCGTCTGAAACCCGGGCTCATGCGAAGCCACGACCATATATCCCACCCTAGATCACGCAGCTCACATAATTCCATGGTGCTCCTAAAGGCGTCCATCTCTCTTTGGTTTCTTAAGGTCTCACACTCCTTCTCATGCTGATACATCACTTCAATGGATCGGCCTTGTGTATTGTGTTCTCAATTATCTCATGAGGTTCCATGTTAGAACCTTATTTTGTCTCTACCGTCAACCATAAACTCCGACCACATCCCATGTGAAAGATGGTATTTTAATTTCCATCATCACATGGAGCATGGAGAAGGAAATAAGGGATGTGTCAAATCCGTCAATGTCCCTCCACCAAAAGGCTAAGCCGCCAAATCGGCCTTCATTGTCCACATTAATGCCATTGTTGAACCCACATCTCTTCATAGTTCTTTTCATATTAAATTTCTTTGTATTTTTCTCCATAAGGAAGGCAATAGTTGGGCGATATCTCTTAGACCACTCCTGGGGTCCGAAATGTCGGGTGATTTCCCACACCTAGACAATTCCATCCTAATAGTTTCATTGGCTTTCACGAGCAGGGTCTCCCAACTTACTCGCTACTTGGAGTTTTGATTCATCTACCTACATTCCAATCTCCACCCTTGGCTTCTTGTTCCCTTCAGTAATTAGTTCTTGTTGATTGTCTTTCTCATATTGCCTTCTTCTTCAAGCTCTTTATCAGTCAAATTGTGTGTAGTCCCTAGTTCTTTCCATGGATGCCACTTAAAGCCTCTTCTTCCATTTTCAGTCATGATCTTTCCATTTTTTCCTATAACCTTTTCAATACTCTTCCCATCCTCAATCTCCTTCTCATCATTCTCTTAGTTCCCTTTGTTTGTTTCTAGCAATGTGCATTCATCTCTTCCTTCGTCTTCTTTATGTCTATCATTCGCTTCTTTCATCTCCTCCATCTCTTTCATTGTTTCAGCCCACTTCTAGTAAGTTCTCTCTCCACGTGAAATCCCCACCACTCTCGTCTTTGGACTTGCTCTAATCCATACCCATATTGGTTTGGGTTCTCTAGTTTCTACTGAATCGTTTTGTTGAGACAATTCTTCTGGGTACGTCCTATCCTACCACAATGGTAGTATAGGATGAGGAGATGTTCCAGCTGTATAACAATCCACCGCTTCTTTAATTTTTCCAAACGTTATCATCATTCCCCTCATGAGGGGAAGTGAGATATTCACATCTACCCTTATTCGTATCTTTTTTCGCATCCCTTCATATGATTATTCATTATCTTCATAAACCTCCTCACATTGTTTCCTACAATTTTTGCCATATCATTAGATTGTAGGCCAACCGGGACGAGGGCCAGAATCCAGAAGGGTGGCCATAGGAACTCCAATTTATCCAGGCTTACATACTTTATTATAAGAAGATTCTCGTTAAAACTCCATGGCCGGCCCTCCATCACCTTCTTCTTATCTTCTTTTTCGGAGAATTGAAAGAGGAATGTATTCTCTCACAAATCTCGAATTACCACCGTTTTCCTCAAATTTCATTTGTCCAAGGTACTCATCATTGCATTTGTGTTGACTGCCTTCGTGTACATATTTTTCCAATAACACAAAATTGAATTTTCGTGTAATGTTGTATGCTGATTTTGATTATTCATGGAATTTTCCTCTTCTTCCGTGAGTCAAAACTTGCCCCATGCAGATTGTAGGCATTCCATGATTGCACAAATACCAACTTAGCACTAAAATTGATAAAATTTAACTATAGACCCTTTGACAACGCCAAACTGAAGAGAGAGGAAAACCTAGAGAAACCTAAGACTATGCTAGGATTAATTTTTCTTTGTGAAATATACTAATTTAAGTATGACGTACATATACTCTTTAAGTAAGGATCAAGTGAAACTACTCTTAACAGGGTGTTTCAAGTTAATAGACTCTATCTCTCACCTTATTACGAATTTGAACTTTTATTTATAATTGAAAACATAAAATATAATCGTGATGTTTAACGGTCTTGTTTACATAGGCTAATGCATGTTAGCATGTAGCTAGCTAACGATCGTTAGCAACATTATATATATATATATAGACTAATGATCGTTAGCAAAAAAATATACTATAAAAATATACTATAACGATCGTTATCTTATGCAAAGTAGGGCCATTATCCTACGAAAAAAATAGCTAATGAGGAAAAAAAATGTTGGATGTAGTTAGCGACTATTATCACATGAATGTAGCTAACTTTCATTACTATTTTCGTTACTAATGTATCTAATTTATTCATAATTATATTATTTCGTTTTCTAATTTACTAATTTATGTTCGTTTATTAATTAATTCAACGACTCATAAAGGTCATACGCCTCACTATAAGAGTGGTTCTCACTTGATCATAATTTACTCTATTTATCTGTAACTTCAAATGGGTAGGTTGTCTATATAATTACGGATATGAAATTAGGGTTTTGATCACACGTATGGTTTCAACTTTCAAAGTTGAGACAAATCCGAGTCACTTCAATTACGACGTACAACATCCACATGTATAGTGAAAAATCGAAACTACACGTATAGAACGCGTAGTTGAAGCATGAAATCATGCATCTGGCTCTCGTTTTGTCATGTAGAAAACACATAACACAACACATGATGGTGCATTTGAGATTCACTTATTTCTTTAACTAAAACTTTGGAATTTTGAATATGATGTCTTCAAACTTCATTTTTTTCCTAATAGATTTTCTTGTTTGACAATCGTCTTATACGTTTTCCTTTGGTTGGTAATTAGTCTCATTCATGAGAATATTAGATTTTGGCTTAATCTTATTTTATTCATTCATTGCGATTACCATCCACATCATTGGATTTAATTACAACTACCATTTAATTTATTTGCGTATTTATTTTATATTATTTTCTCTCCTTTTAACTCACTTTATCTCCAACTATATTATGTTATATGATGTGATGTTGTAACATTTTAATTTTTCTTGTGAAATTTCTTTTTTTTCCATATTTTGTGGTAGATATTCTAAATTTTTTAGATCTAAACATTTCCACCAAAAGAAATATATATATTCCGACATAATTAATGACATTTTTGACAAATGAGAAACAATTAATGAAAATATTTACTTAGAAAAAGTAAACAAACAATGCATTAACTATATATGGTCACAATGATATAGTACGACCATATTACTTTGTACGAATATCTTAGATTAATTTTAGACTTGAGCAAGAATTATCGTATGACCAAACTTTTACTTATCGAGAATTTACACTTTTTAGTAAGTTCATCAATTAACATGTTTAATTTTTTTTCCCTTCTAAAGTTAGTTTAATTAACCGTAAAACATGAAAAACCACCTACCTCGATATGGAAAGTAATGTTTTATTTTCATAATTTTAAGTAGTAATTTATTGTCAAAATTAGTTATTAACTTCTTGGGTAAGTAAGATCGAACAAAACCGATAAAGTGTATGTTGCTTAATGTATCAAGATGCCGTAACAAATCATATATCACAAAAGGTATATTTTATGTTAGTGATTGATCCTGAAATATGTTTGTGGACGAGAACATGAAATTCTTGACAATGAAAATGCTTGTGGTTGTCAATTTGAATCTATCTATCGGTGTACAATACTAATGATTTTCCTAAAAATGTGATCGATTTGAACTTGTTGAATTTTGTATAAGTTTACAAAGAGTATCGATATATATCGCGTTAGCATTTCTACTTGCACATAGTAATTGCTACCATCGTTTAAGTTTCTTAGATATTTAGCTCCTAACTTTCATATAAGCATTTTCGGAGGGTACGAGCTCGTGAAAAGCGTAGCACTTAGAGGTCGATACATCTCATCGTAACAATGCAAGTGTTTGATTCCTAACCATCGATCAAACAATATAAATACTTACAAATATTCGTTATACATAACACTTTTTGGGTTTTAATCCGACGATTCGTCGGTAATTTTTATGGTAGTCAAAATAAATAAATCCTCAAATAAATATATTATTAAACATGCCCAACACATATTCTCTAAATACAATCAAACTAACTCAATCATGCATAATTGATCTAGACGATATTATTGATACTTGATTTCAGTATCTCCATTTATATGATTATTATCCACATTGTCTCATAACTACTAGCATGCAAAAAACATAATCCAATCCAACACAAATAAAATCAAACAAAAATAAACAAAAACGTGCACCCAACCATCAAACCTTAGTTACTATATATTATTTCAGACACCTTGGCACTTTAAAGTAAATCTGCCAGCTAAACACTTGAAAATATCAAAATTCTTCAACACATTTTAATTATTAAAAAGTTTTTAAAATATAATGTAGACTTGAAATATTCATAAAAAGGAGCCTTTAAAATCAAAATGAAAATTACTGCAAAATTCGTCCATTGAATATCCATATGCTGAGCACGAAAAGATTAAAATAACGGTTGAATTAATCAATAATCAAAATTGTTGAATTGATCAGTACTACTTTCGATTAGTTAATTACAATAATTAAGTTATTCAGCAGAAGTCCCATGTTGTTATTAGTAGTATATTACACCTGGAAAATTACAGATTAAAAAAAGTATTAAAGTTTCCAAGTGGCTCTAGATTTATTTTAATTTTTAGAAAAACGTACATATTTTAATTAAATTGCATATTTCTTGGTGACTATGTACATGAACGCGTTTACATTATTATATAAATTATAAAAATTTAAATTGATATTACTAGTTTTATTTTTGTGACTAGATTCTTTTGTGTTTATACTTTATACACTTACAATAAAAAGGTTACCTTTATATGTATATAAAATTTAAGTAAATCTCATAATAATAGGAGTATGAAAGTTATATGTGTTTATGAATTATGATATTAATCATATTATTAGTTTTTATAGAAAATGTGAATTGGAAGAAACATATCAAGATTTTATCAATTAACTTAGATAATTCATTAAAGATGTTTAATTTCAGGCAACAATCCTTTTTATAATACGATCAAAATGTAAATTGTTTGATCAAGGGGAGGATCGACTTGTATTAAAAAATATTAATAAAGAGTAAATTTTGTACAAAAAAAATAATGATATATATATATATATATATAATGTAAGTATTAACAAAATTTAAATGATGATAATATATAATTTATAACTTCTCTAATGAGGCATAGATATGAGTCACAATGTCACATGATGCACAAATGACAAAATTCAAATTTTCTAATTAAAAAAAAAAAGGAAAACTTTGTTCTAGTAATTGACATGTGGCTATGGTTAACAAATGACATCACAATCACCAGAAAATGAACTATTAATTAAGATTTATAAATTATTACTTTGATGGTAGGAATATCTTGTAATTCTTTTTTAAATTACATTTGTCTGAATTATTTCCCCCCACCACCTTCAAATCCCTAGCCCTCGTGAGGTCCTCTTCGAGGAGTTTGTCTTGTTGATGCTTCTCCACATTCCAAGACTCCAAGTTCTCCCTTTCTCTCTCCTAAAAACACAAAGCAAAAACCCATTTCTCAACACTTGAATCAGCAAATCCCCAAATTAGTACCAATTTCTTGCTCAAAATATCTGGGTTTTTGTTAGTGTTCATCCCCGAACTGACTTCGCATTGTATGTGGTTCTATCTGCATTGTCCAATCGTGAGCATCAATAGCAGAAGAGTGACACATATACGAAGTTTCCAGACAAAAAAATTGGCTTCTTTTTGGGTCTCCCAGCTCTTTCCGAAGGTAAAGATTTAATCTTTCTTTCTACTGTTTGTGGGCTTTTAGTTGATTCCATGCTTGATTCATAATATTTTGCTTAACAGTACAATATTCATATCTTTAGCTTTCCCTTGACTTTTATGTGTGTGTGAGATTCCTACAGCTAAGCATTTGTTACTTCCTTTTCATTTTCATCATCCTCAGGGAAACAGGAAAATTTGTCTTTGCTGCTCCCCTCTCTAAGTTATTCAGAAGGGGCATTTTTTGGAACTACCATGGCAACCAAAATGAAAGGGATCTATAAGGGAATCAAATTCATTTCTCATCTCTTTGGTAATGCTTTGTTTATCTGTGTATATGAATTTTCAGGTCTAATTTTGTCATTTGCTTGATTTTGATGGAAAATGGGAATTGATTTGATGTTGTTCTTCAGTGGTCAAGGAAAGAGAGATGGAAATTGGGTTTCCTACAGATGTAAAGCACGTTGCACACATTGGATTGGACGGTCCTGATGGAAGTGCACCTACCTGGGTAAGTTCTGCAATTTTACCATCTGATTTTTAAAGGCTCATTTGATATTGGTATTGGATATGTATGAGGTATGAGTATAAGTGATAATGTGATATCACGATATCTATAAGCTGATATCAGATATACCAAACAGGCCCTAAGTCACACCTTGTGTTCTTGTTGTGGCATTTGTTGTTTGTCTGTTGACTTCTTTGCCACATTTATCCAGTTACCGTTTTCCGGTCTCTCAATACGCTAGACCTGTCTAGGGTATCGAATCACTTTCCTTTACGAATTGCAGGTCAAGATTAACATTTTACCTTTTGTATTTGGTGAATCTAACAGATGAATGAATTCAAAACTGGCCCTGATTTTTCACTGTCATCACTTGGTAGCATGAATGGTTCAAAGGGTGGTAATAGTATAGGTGGTTCCTGCAGAGATCCTACATGGGCCTCTCAAGGTAATTCTTATTTTACCTCTTTCTTTTGACCTTATTTGATCTCACATGTCTTCAATTCTACCATTTTTAATTGATTCTTAAACTGAACATGAGACAAGCTTCTAAGTCATAGGAGAAAATCGCGGAGAAATTTCAACTTCTTACCTAGTTTCCTCCTTAATGAAATCTTGGATCTACTGTCATATATGCAACATTAATTCAAGTTGTCTGGATCCTTTGGCTTGTCCTTTTTAAGGATCATAACTTGGGATCTAGTTTTAATTATGTGATTAGTTAGGTATAATTGTAGATTTATAGTATAACAATAATATACAAAAGTGGCCTAGATTCTTTGCCTTTGATGGAGGAAAATCTTGGCCTATTTGTCATGGAGGGGACCAAGTTTTTTATATGTGATGTAAATGTGATATTAGGGGTCCAACTTGCTTTATATAAAGGTTGTCCCCAATTCCAGGGTGTACTTTGTTTGGATTGAAAAGATAGTAAAGGTGGGGTAATCAATGTCCCTCTCAGTTCATAAATAGGACAATTAATACATGATGCCTCATCTGTCATATGAATTTCATTGTGCATTACAGTTCACTTTTTCTGGAATCCTGTTCTTTTCATGGTGTTTGGTTCACCTAAAATAGAATCACTATTATGACTCGACATTAATCTTAATAATAAAGATATGAATTTGTTGGCATGTTACTTGGTAGTAAGTTTCTCTTCTTCTGATTAATGCTGATAAACTCAACAGATTTTGATGGTTCGGTTGGCCGGCATCAAACGTCTGGTGGAATATACAACTTCCCACCGACGAACCTATCAAACGCGCCCAAGAAAACAAAGCGCAAGAAGGGGAAATCCCCGTCTTCTTCTTCAAAGAAGTCAGATTCGTCTCCAAGGTCACATTCATCAAGATCTTCATTAACGTCGAGGAAGTGTACATTAGGCCAGGAGACCGGAAGTTCTAATACATAGAACCGAAGAAAGATTCAAGTTGTTTGTATAATATTCAGTGAAGAAATGAACTGATTTGAAACTCCCAAAGGTCATAGAACTAGCCAACTCCTCTTAGATTGTGCCTTAGACTTGTGTTAAAGAGATGAAGTCGCCTTGACAATGAACGGTGACGCGTTTGCTTGAAAGGGAGAGAGTTACGAAAATTTAGGGATATTGTAATGTGGATATGATCATTTAGAAGAGGTGGATGTGGCTTAAGCTTGCAGAGAACCGATTGTGATACTATGCATACGGGTTTGCTAGTTTTTCTCCTATAATGATGCATATTGCACAGCAGGTTATGTAATTGTATTGGCAATCTGATAGTTTGGCAGGATTTATATGAAAACTCCATTGGTTTCAATGAAATTTTGCAGTTTCTGTATATATGCTTCTGTCTTGTTTCTTGTTTCCTTGCAAGCTTGCAAAACAGCTCTTTTTACTGTATATGAGATTGCACCCTTACTCATCCTCTGAAATATCAGAGCTTGTTTCTGATAACACTAAGCTTTAATTACTTGGAGATCATTAGATGATATGAACATCAATGCCCAAGATTCTTAATCCAATTTTTTTGATGTCAGTTAAGTTATACAATCGTCAGCTGGTAGTGATGAACAGTTTAACATAAATTATGATGCTCTACCAAATTAAGTTATTTATTTTAGGCAAGCAGTTGTATTGCATAACAAAATGGAAAGAAAATAAAGAAAAGAATCCGTAGAAGAGACAGTTGACACAGAAGAAGTAAATGAGGTTGTAAATTGCAATTGATCTCTCAAGCCCTGTGAAGCTTCAGCTGGTGGTCTGCAGAAGCTGTAGCGTAATAGGCAGAGGAGCAGTGGGGGAGAGTTGTCAGAATTGTAGGTTGTCATTTATGATAAGGATAATTCCACTTTGGATTAGGGTTTTAGTTTAATTCCATGCAAATATAATCAAAGATTAAGTGATTTGCGTATTTGCACTTAGGCCCAAAGATCACAAGATGTAATGATGCTTTAAATTGAATTACTTTTAGAAAGTGATCCATCGTCTGTATTAAAAAAAAATGATTATTGTTAGGCATTTTTTGTTGGGTAAAAGTTAGGGACAACTCCTTTGATATGAAAATACATACATTAACTAAATTACTAAAATTCATATACAAGATTAACATTATCTCTTATATTAAATTTTAGTCGGTCAAATAATAATAAAAATAAATTAACTAAATTAGTAAAATTGACATTATCTTTTAGTTTAATTTTAATAACTTGAAATTCTAAATACGTAAATTACATCTCTTAAAATCTTAATTATTAATTTGCTAGCTAGATTATCAAGGTATTCTATAATTTTATTAATCAAATCATAACTAGCATGATACTATGTTAGTTTATTCAACTTAAACAAACCATATTTTTCCTTATCTTCCTAATTTTGTTTTCGCACCCGATGTGAGGAGTTAGTGTTAATTTAATTTCGTATTTGGGGTGCGAAACCGAAATTGAGTTCAATTGGTTACACACTTGGACCCCCAAATCAAAATTGAGATTAATTATTTCCGCAATTGGGGTGCGAAACCGAAATTGAATTTAATTAATTCCGCACTTGAGATCCAAAGCTGAAATTAAAAAAAATAAATCTCTTTTGACCAATTTGATTTTGCTCCGGAAATGCGGAATTGTGTAATTTTTATAAATAAAATATCAATTTGGTTTAGGTACGTAGTTGTATTTCAGGTACGGTATTACCAAACATTTTCCACCGTTGATGCACTTTATTCAACTCATTTAATGATTTATGGGCAGCACGGTTGGATTTTTGTAATTATATGAAGTTCAAGCGACAATTGTGTCTTTTTGAAAATCTGTTTTAAAAGGTTTTGACGGTGACAATTTTGTAATTTTTAAAAGGTGCGGTGAGAATTTGTTTTGTTACGTTAGTTCAAACTTTTGTTTTTATGATTCATATTTTTGTTCAATTAGTTCAAACTGTTTTTTTCTAATAGGTTTTATTTTTGACACTTTTTTTCATTCAAAACTTTTGTACATTTCGTTCAAACATTTTTAAATTAATAGTATGAATTTTTGTACATTTTTATTCCTTTTTTAACGGTACTTTTTTCGTTCAAATTTTGTGTGAACTTTGTTCAAATTATTTATTATGTTAGTTCAAATTATATTGTACTAATAATTCATACACGTTTATAAATTATTTTCATAAGTTCAAAATAATGCATGAACTAATAATATAAAATGTTTGAACTAATCGAATACTCAATTTGAACTAAAACATGAAAGTTTTGAACTAACAAAGATTATACTACAGTATTCTAACAAAATTTATACTTTTATAATATTAATTTAAAGTTTGAGTACCATTGGTTCAAAAATTGTGTTATGACAGTTCAAACATACGAAACAAACAAATGCATAAAAACACAACTAATAATTTAACATAACAACGCATGAACTAACTACAGAAAATATCAGTACTGATTAGATAAAAAGAAATTGAATTAGTTGAATTAATATTATGAATTGAGATAATAATTGATATAGTTTTCACATAAAAATTACAAAAATGTCATCGCATCCTCCTTTTTAAAAACATATTTTCAAAGCACAAATTGTCCCATACATTCTAAAATTTGCAAAAATATCACCTCACCTCTTCTAAATCATTAAATGACATGGATGTATGTGGATAGATGTAGGCCATTAGATCAAGTAAATCAACGGTCCAAATTATTCCGTAATGTTGTACTGTAGTAAGTTAGCAACCCTCTTTACTTGAATCAACCCATACAATATAAAGATATGTCTAACATTCCCCTAAATTAATTTACTTATACATATAAAAAAACAAGATAATATCAAAATATTATACAACTTTAAAAAATACAATTTTTACAATTTAATTATCTAATACCTTTATAAATATATTCAACTACCTCACCTCCATAAATATAATTTTTTAAAATATACTTCCTAGCTAAATTTCAATGGTCTCCTTTTTTATGTACGGAGATCCAAGTCACTACTAAAATAAATCTATAAACTATTTCTAAAGTTAAATCTATAACACCCGTAAAATTTATCTAACATAATAGAAAGTTGTGATTAACAATGATGAGTTACTATTTATGTTAATAATAATTCTTCTTTTCTTTACGAGTAAAAACAAATAACTGTACAATTTACTAAGGACAAATATTAAATTTGAAATACAATAAAATTAAAGTTGTTTTCTTTGAAATTTCTTAAAAGAAGATTTGTTTGGTAATTCTTTTTATTTTTGTGATTTTTTTTACTTAATTTACTTGCAATTTACGTATTCAATTTATTTATAGAAAATAACCGGTTGATATCATGCTACTACGTCTGAAGTATAAAAAGTTATAGATTATCTTTCCATTATTAATGAAAAACATCATTCAGTCAGTTGTATACACATTTTTGTAAGTTTTTTGTAACCAATAATTTTTAATATTATCATTTGAAACTTAACGATAACTATATTTTTTTTGTTCAAGCAATCCTTTTTTTACATCGAGTTAGAAGGTAGGCGGACAACCAGTTGCGCCACTATCCCTTTATGGATAGTAAAACCGAACTTCTTAAAAACTACGTATGAAGACCTGAGAGACACAACATTACCAAGTAAGACTCGTTGCACCCTTTTGAGAATCTCAACAGCATCGGGTGCAAGAAACCCAAACGTGTAAAAAACAAATAGAAGAAACACATGGTTTTCAATGTAAGCCCTTGCATGCTTAGCCACCTTCATAGAGGCCGCGTTGAGGGCTGCTTTACCCACAACAAAAGACCCGCTACCAAAACTAACCAGAGGATAGACCCCGTCAAATCAATACAAGCATGTTTTCTACCGACCCATCCAAACACTAATACGTCCGTCGACCTCAAAGTAGATATCCCTTCCCGCAGATTAGTTAAGAAGGTCACAAACGCCTCCTTGTTAGCCAAAACTCATGCTCTCCTGAACCCATCACATAAAACATCATGAACTAGATCATGACTATATTTGAAGACAATGATTTCTTTACAATGAACTGCATGCTCCCCAAAAGCATCTAAATTCCTCCGACAATTAGACATAGGACAAGTCGCACCAGCCGAAAACAAAAGAATCATAAGGCGATACTTAAGGATCGTGTGATACTCAACTAGATACATACACTGTCCAAGCCCCTAAATGAGTATATATGACAAGAAGGAAGTCTTGGCTATGCGCTGACTGCAAACACTTAAATACCGCTTTTTTTCTAGGGATCAAACCAAAAGTCACTTCCATTGTCTGCATTGTTTTACTGAAATGAGCACTCGCCAAAGCATGTTGGGCTTTAGGAGGGGACGGTGTTCTTGAAAGTAAACTCAACAAGATCGAAACTAGGATTAGAAGCCTGAAGATTGTCCAACGCGGAAAAAAACTCAAAGTCCATATCAACTACTCCACTGTCCCGCAAGATGTGGTCTTGAAGGATCTAAGATTGGTCCTTGGAGGCTACAAAAGAAAAAGAAAAAGTCTCCATAGACCATAGTTGAGTATAAACCAAGCCCTCCAAAACAAATAGGCAAAGCAGCAAGCCGCCATTGAAGATCCCAAAAAAAGGATCACCACAAACCACAATATCCTCGACCAATCTACAGAGTCCAAAATCAAAATAAGTTGTTGCACACTCTCCATGCTCCGGGAGACAAGTCCTCAAGCTAAAATACATCTTAGCAACACCCATACAAGAACGAAGCATGATAAACTCACTCTGCGGGTCCCTTAACCGTGGAAGAAAGTACATCAACTCAACCGCCTTAACCGCTCTCTTCATGACTAGCTCTCTAACAAACCTATCATCTTTACTTACTGCCCTACCCAACAACTTAACACCCAACGCCGGCCTCGCAATTCCATGAGGGAATAGACCATCTCTATGCTTCGACCCATCACACGAAGGCCAAAAGAGTTCAGTCTTACCAATATTTTGTCGAGACCAAAAAGTAGGCCCAACCTCTTGAATCACATCAAGCGCTCTAGACACTTCGTCACCGGCCAATAACAGTACCATCATCAAGATATCAAGCATGTAGAAGAAGCTTGTAACAATCTATGATCCAATAAGGGATGCAAGACAAGAGAAAAAAGGAGCGGTCTCAAAGATTCCCCTTGTTGCACACCAGTTGCCGACCAGATAAACCCATCACCAACATACAAACGGGCAGTCTGATCATACAGGAAATCAACTTATAAAGAGATAGATGGGCATCGTTCTCTTACTCCCTAAGCAACACAATTCTATCAACCAGGTTGAAGGTATTTGAAAAATCCATTATCAACATAACCAGAAAACCATCAGCGTGGCATTCATTTAAAACCATGTTAACACTATGTAAAATAGCCTCTGCACCACATGGAACACCGACCCCAAACTGAAAATCCCCAAGATATTCTCTCATATATTTACTCACTCCCTTCATTGCTACTTTAGACACCAACCGTCTCCAAATAGTACCCACTGCTATTGGTCGAACCCCATTGTCAGGCTTTAGCAATGGCGTATGGGGTTCCAAAGCAACAAACTCAACGGACACTTACCTCATAACCACAAATTAACCACTGATGAAATCGCTCTCAAAAGACCCGTAGCAACCGCAGACCCCTCACCACACATAACATCTAAAAGGTGTTGTGCCCTCAAACCATATATGCCACAAGAGGTACCTTTGGAAAAAGACCTGATGCATTTAAAGATCAAATCAACATCAACAACGAGGGGTGGTTCATGAAATGTAGTGCAAGACTTAGAAGGAGGAGGCTTGTAGGGATGTTTATCCTCCAATGCCTTCAAAGTCTCATCACTATAAGGAGCAACTCCCGAGGAGCACAAAACTTTAACAATAGTTGTAAAATGCCCACCAAAACCTTATGAAGACACTACTTGATGTTAGATTTCCTCTCCAAACTAGCTCCATTCCCTGAGTCACCCTCAACCCTCACCCAAGGCCTACACTCTGAGCCTTCTAACAACCCCTGCCCAAGCCTATAAACACCACTATTCTCTCACCAAGAAGACAAGGCCTGCAAAATCCATTGATGTTGGATTGACTATCTACTTCCCGATCTTTTGTCTCGCCCGCGCAAAAGCTTGAACACCTTCAACGTGCACCAAGGAAGCAAAAACAACTTAACTCAAGTTTCCACACAACTTGGCTCATCGGCCACCTTCAAAAGAGCACCCAACAATGTTTGAGAGAAGCCTAGATGACAACTATCAGGGATGCTTTTCACGGGAGAAAAAGGAACAGGCATAACCCTCTCCAACAAACCAACATCAAAAACCGTTCATCCATAATCACCTACACTCTGTTGTGCAATAACCGGCCTCGAGATACCTAAAATGTATCCACCATCCTTACCTAAAGTAAAAACAGAACCATCAGTGTGATGACACTCACGACTCAAAGCATGAATACTCATACACCGCCCACACAACCACATCTTGAGAACGTTCAAAACCTCTGCAAACTCCACAAAAACATCAAGGTCACTCTCAAGGATGTCTCTAGCCTCATCCTTGCACTAAACCGCAAACAAGTGTAGCCTTTTCAAATGACTTGTCAAACAAGAGAAACCTCTACTTCCTTCTCTACCACCACCACATCCATGGAAAGAACTAAACGAACGATGGAGAAAACCACCACCACCCCCGTCGTCATGTAAAAAGCACACCTTTGGACTATTCGATTTTAAGACCCTATGACCGGAAGTCATGGTGGTGGTTGTTGCCTACAGTGAGCTCGTCAATAACTGCCGATTGCCGGAGAGACGACTGTTGTCACAAGTGTAAGAGCCTTAGTCTTTAGAGTCGAGATAGGAATGAGCCGCCCCTGCGGGTCCAGAGGCCGCCCCTGCGGCATGCTCAGCGTTCCGCCCCTGCGGTTTCCTGCGGCTGCAGCCGGTTTTGTTGACCCTTTTGACCGTGCTTTACTCTTTCCTTCCTTCCTTCTTAAGCCTCGTCCTTGGCTTCTGATCAAGGGTTTCTTCTTCACTTCTCCAGCTTCCTTACGTCCTTCTTGCCTCATTTCTTCTCTTTGATCTTGTTCTTGTTTCTCCTTGGTTTGGAAGAGTGTTGTGTGGCTTTGGTGGTTTGATGTTGATGATGTGGGTTATGATGAGCTTGGGAGCTAGTTGAGTGGTGTTTGTGATCATTTCCAGCCTGGTTAGGCTACAACAATAGGTGAGCTTACTCTTTTCTTCTTCTTTCTTTTTCTTTGATTCCTTTTCTTTGCCTTAGCTTAGGATAGATGATCTAGGCTTATATTGATGTTGTATGTGTATATATGTGTGTATGAATGTGGTTGTGGAATGATAAAGACGTGATTTGATCATGTGAAGAGTCGAAGAGAAGTCAGGGAATCGCGTTCTGCAATGTCGCCGCCCCCGCGCCTGTGAGCCGCCACCCTTGCGGGACTCTGTCACCGCACCCGCGCCTCAGTGCCGCCGCCCCTGCGGCTACGGTCACCGCCCCTGCGTGGAAGCATCTCCGCACCTGTGGCTTCTGTCATTCCGCCCCTGCGTCTTTCCTGTCACGCAGGTGCGTCTTATACCAGA
This sequence comes from Fagopyrum tataricum, assembly GCA_002319775.1. Taxonomy (NCBI): domain Eukaryota; kingdom Viridiplantae; phylum Streptophyta; class Magnoliopsida; order Caryophyllales; family Polygonaceae; genus Fagopyrum; species Fagopyrum tataricum. Next base: position 49,507,544 of record CM008283.1, read on the forward strand.
TCTACTAGAGTAGCATGGATCCTTTCCTTTCCTAGTATGAGCGGGTTAGTAGCATGCTAGGTATGTGTATGAGGATATAATGATGATGAGTATGATATATCTATATGCTGGTTATGGCTTTGAGGTTTAGTAGATTATCGAGGTTTATAAGTTGGATATGATCCTTATGGATCCCTTGGGTCTAGGTGTGACCCCTTTGATTGATAGGAGATTTGATATCTCTTTATGCCTTGTTATTAGGTAGTGCTGTCCTCCAGATTTGGAGTTGACCGTGGTTGAGATTACTTCGAGGTTGAGGTAAGTCCATAGGACTTACTTAGCTACCATCCCTATATTGGATGTATGCATGAGTGGTGTTTGATATATGCTTGATAGCATGTGATGATTGATTATTACCGACCTATGGTTTAGTGACCGCTCATTGTAGGGTTGTGATAACTTGTCCTGTCATCCCGCTAGGAGACAGGGAAGTTCTCTACGGACAGGCCAAATTTGGAAGTGGGACGGGCACCTACCACTCCCATAGGGTATACGGGAAAGTGTTTACCAGATTACCACTCCAAATGGCAATAGCACCGAGAGGCGAGAATTATATATTCCTCGCGTCACATATATTCATATAGATGTATATACGATTTGAGTGTTGGACTTTATAAAGATAATTAACTGGGTAAATGTGTGATAGCATGATGATGTGTTAATATTCCCTGACTTGTGTTTGTGCTTATACATCTTCTATATATATATGTGTATGGTTAGCTAACGGTTTTATACCGTGTTGTAGATCGTTTGCAAGTTAGGAGAGCTGCAAAGTGATCCAGATAGGGTAATCCGCTGAGGGCTCCGTACACTAGGGTTATGCGAGGGTTATGGGACATTTTGTATGTACAAATACATGTTTATTTTGTACTCAGCGGTTCTTCTGTAAACCTTTTGATTTATATATATACAGTATGATGTTTTGGTTTTAATCTATCGGTTCCTTGTTGTAAGATCCAGTGAACTTGTTGTCAGGCTAGGGTCAGGATCCATTGTGAGATCCTAGCCCAGTAGCGCCTCGAGTCCTATGGATTCGCGGTGTTATAAAGTTGGTATCAGAGCCTTAAGTTGACAACAATGGCACTTGCAATCTGCGATAAAGGTCAAATAGATAAATAAACAGAACCAGAAAGGGGTCTGACTTTTCAAAAGGTTTTGGTTTTGAAATGAGTACAAATGTTTTGGGATAGCGTGTACGAGAAGCCATCACCTCTCTAAAGATCTCGACAATATAGATATATATATATATAGATATTATGAAGTGATTGACTTTATATATATCTATACATATGACATATATATAACCTTATAGGTTGGGTGTATTTGCCCTGCAGAAGTGCAGATGGCTCAAACTAGAGTTGTATCTGCAGATGGACGAGGTAGAGGTAGATCCCCTCTTCCTTCAGTAGAGGTAGGACACAGTCAGATTTCGTTGATGATTCACCAGCAGCGGAGGAGATCCATAGGGATGTTGCTGAGAGTGACGTTCCTGAGATTGGGAACGGTATAGCTGGGAGACATAGACCACAACGAGTCCAGTCAGATGACTCAGATTATGTCTATATGAGGGGACCAGATTTCCGCGTATCAGGCAAGTGGAGGAAGTTGCCAGAGCGGGTAGATGTACCCCGGATCTGCCAACACAAGGGGGATCATCTAAAAGATCCCATGAAGCTACTCAGGTGCCAGTTGTACCGGCACGCGCTGTTGAGATTACTCAAGTTTCAGAGGAGCATAGAAGGCTTGAAAAGAGACAGCGAACTGGGCAGACCAGTGGTGCTAGTGGAGTTGTTGGTTCTGAACGAAACCAGAGACGCCCAAGTTACCCCGCATCTGCAGTGGTTGCAGCTACGGGTCAACGGTGCTTTAATTGTGGTAATCTTGGACATATGCGACCAGCGTGCATGAGGCCGTTAGTGACTTGCTTCACTTGTGGCAGACAAGGTCACAGAGCTATTTACTGTAGATGGGGCGGAGTTTCATCACATCAGGGTTCTTCTCCTGCTAGTGTAGCGGGAGGTGGGCAGAGGCCACCTCAGCAGCAGCAGATTCAGGGACAACAGAGAGTCCCAGATCGTTGTACTACTCAGGGATCGGCTCCTGGGCCGAGTAGAGGTAGAGGTCGTGGTGGGAGTACCACTGACACTAGAGGATCATAGGGTAGAGTTTTTGAGTTGAGGAGTGCAGAGGAACCAGCTGCACCGACTGCTACAGGTACCATTCTGAATCATGGTTTACCTGTTAGAGTTTTATTTGATACGGGTGCTACGCATTCTAATATATCTGATGCATGTGTTGAGCGTCTGAGTCTAGATACGACTGAGGGGATACCCTTTAGTATAGGGTTACCCGATGGTAGTAGGGTCAGAGGTACCCGCGAGATTCGTGATTGTCCCATTTTTGTAGGGACTCGTGTGTTACTTGTTGACTTCTTTGTCATGCCATTAGTGCATGAGGAAGTCATTTTAGGTATGGACTGGATGGATAGACATCAGGCGGTATTAGATGTAGGTAGGAGGACTGTGACCCTCTCTACCGAGTTAGGCCAGATAGAGGTTTTCTGAGGTTGGGACCTTGGAAAGTCAGGCATGGTTATCAGCGCGATACGGGTAGTGAGATTGATTGCACAAGGTTGTGAGGCCTTCTGGTGTTATGCCATGAAGGAGGGGGAGAGTCCAGCGTTAGAGGATATCCTAGTGGTCAGTGAGTTTACAGATGTATTTGATGAGCCGTCCAGTTTGCCGCCTCAGAGGAGTGTGGACTTTGGTATTGAGTTAGAGCCTGGTACGAGACCGATCTCGAAGGCCCCATATCGTATGGCGCTTGTCGAGATGTTAGAGCTGAAGAAGCAACTTGAGGAGTTGGCTGAGAAGGGCTTCATCCGCCCTAGCATATCCCCGTGGGGAGCACCTGTCCTCTTCGTGCGGAAGAAGGACGGATCGTTGAAACTGTGCATTGATTACAGAGAGCTAAACAAGGTGATTATCAAGAACAAGTATCCATTGCCTCGTATTGATGACTTGTTAGATCAGCTTCAGGGAGCGACAATATTCTCCAGAATTGACTTGCGTTCAGGGTATCACCAGCTGAGGGTGAGAGAGCACGATGTGCATAAGACAACTTTCCGGACCAGGTATGGACACTATGAGTTTGTAGTGATGCCATTTGGGCTTACGAATGCCCCAACAGTCTTCATGGAGTTGATGAACAACATATTCATCGACTTCCTAGATCAGTTTGTGGTAGTCTTCATAGGTGATATTTTGGTATACTCTCGCAACAGAGATGAGCATGCAGGACAGCTGAAGACTGTATTACAAGTTTTACGAGATAGAGAACTTTATCCTAAGTTCTCTAAGTGCGAGTTCTGGATGCCAGAGGTAGCATTCCTTGGTCATATTGTTTCCGCCGAGGGGATCAAGGTTGATCCGGCGAAGATAGAGTCAATAGCAGCATGGACGACACCGACGAACGTCAAGGAAGTACGTAGCTTTCTTGGCCTAGCCGGTTATTACCGACGCTTTGTGGAGGGATTTTATGTGATTGTCCGTCCACTAACGAGTCTGTTGAGGAAGACTACCAGATTTGTATGGTTTGAGCAGTGTATGCAGAGTTTTGAGGAGCTGAAGAGACGTCTGACTTCTGCTCCAGTTTTGGCACAGCCAGAGGGTACAAAGGATTTTGTGGTTTACAGTGATGCATCCAAGCTAGGCTTGGGATGTGTATTGATGCAGAGAGGCAGAGTGATTGCATATGCGTCTAGACAGCTCAAGACGTATGAAGAGAATTACCCGACTCATGATCTGGTGTTGGCAACAGTAGTTCATGCACTGAAGATCTAGAGACATTACTTGTATGGTGCTACATGTCAGATCTTCACAGACCATAAGAGTCTAAAGTATATTTTCACGCAGCGGGAATTGAATAACCGCCAGCGTAAGTGGTTTGAGCTGATCAAGGACTTTGATCTGGAGATTCTGTATCATCCGGGGAAGGCTAACGTTGTCGCTGACGCCCTAAACAGGAAGACGCCTCGAGAGTAGGCGATTGCGAGGCTGACAGTTCAACATCAGTTACAGATGACAGTTCAGCATCAGTTACAAAGAGACCTGGTCTTGTTAGAGTTGGACATCCAATTTCCTAAGGAGGATGCCCAGTTGAGTACTTTAGAGGTTATTCCTGATCTGTTGAGTGAGATCCAACAGAAGTAGGGGACCTACCCGACATTGATGAGGATCCGAGAGAGGATGTCTCGGGATGAGGCACCACAATTCCTTCTAGGAGCAAATGGAGTGTTGAGATGCTGCGGTTGCGTCTGTGTACCCGCTGATGCGGATTTACAACATAGGATATTACAGGAGGCTCACAGTACACCCTATTCAGTGCACCCAGGTACGAGTAAGATGTACTAAGATTTGAGACGTTCATATTGGTGGGGAGGACTGAATCCCAATGTGGCCAGATTTGTGGCACAGTGTGCGACCTGTCAGCAGGTCAAGATCGAGCATTACAGACCTGGAGGTGAACTTCATCCACTGCTTGTACCACAGAGGAAGTGGGAGGACGTCACCATGGATTTTGTGACTGGGATGAGACCGAGCAGGAGTTTTGATGCCATCTGGGTTATAGTGGACAGACTGACGAAGACGACACGTTTTATCTCTATCAGGGAGACGTGGCCAGTGAGCAGATTAGTTGAGGAGTACACTAGGCAGATAGTGAGACTCCATGGTGTACCGAGGACGATCGTCTCAGACAGTGATGGGCGATTTACCTCGAGGTTTTGGCAGCAGATTTAGACTGTCATGGGGAGGAGTTTGCACTTCACTACTACGTTCCATCCTCAGATAGATGGTCAGTCAGAGAGACCCATTCAGACACTAGAGGATATGCTGCGAGCTTGTGTGTTGGACTGGGGACAAGTGTGGACGGATCATCTCCCACTAGTTGAGTTCTCGTACAACAACAACTGTCATGCATCTATTGGGATGGCCCCATATGAGGCATTGTATGGACAGAGATGTCGCACGCCGTTATGCTGGGATGAGTCTAGCAGTGTTAATGGTTTGACACCTGATCAGATTCAGGATGATGTGGCTCGTGTAGCACTGATTAGAGAGAGGATGCTGACTGCACAGAGCCGTCAGAAGTCTTATGTAGATAGGAGGCGTAGACCCCTAAAGTTCAAAGTGGGGGTCCATGTGTGGCTGAGGGTGTCTCCGACACGAGGTTTTAGACGCTTTGGCATTAAGGAAAAGATGAGCCCCGATATGTCGGACCGTTCGAGATTATGGACCGAGTTGGGAGTGCAGCATACAAATTAGCTTTGCCTCCGAGATTAGAGGGTGTTCACCCTGTGTTTCATGTGTCTCAACTGAGGGAGTACATACCAAATCCGAGACATATAGTGAGTTATGATGATTTGGTGGTCGAGCCGGACCACACTTTTGTTGAGCATCCGATTGCAGTTCTAGAACAAGGTATGAGACGCCTGCGTTCGAAGGACATTCCTATGCTGAGGATACAGTGGTCGAGACGAGAACCTGATGAGGCTACATGGGAGACTGAGGATAGTATTAAGAGGAACTATCCAGAGTTTTACACCGAGATAGATATACTAGTAGGATCGACGAGTAGAACTTAGTACTATCTTGATGAGTGTTATGCTTATGTGCTTATATGCTATGATGTGTTTATTTTCGAACTAGCTATGATATGATGTGTGATCTTATTAGATCTTGTTGTGCTACTGCGATTGATTATAGCTGGAGATGGCTCTTTCCTCCATGCTATTGAGATGCGATTAGGGTTTAGTTGGAGACGGTTATTCCTCCATGCTATTTTGATGGACATAGTATTGCTGGAGATGTTTTTTCTCCATGCCCTTATGTTATGAGTGTGATACGGCTAGAGATGTTTTTCCCTTTGCGATGTGATGATGATATGGGTAGAGATGTTTTTCCTCTATGCCTTTGTGATGCGATGATAGTACGGCTAGAGATGGTTTTCCTCTATGCCTTGCATAGTATAGTGATCTTGTTGCTAGAGATGATGATTTCCTCCATGCTCGTGTTTGAGGTTATAGAGAGAGTTATACCTCGGTTTATGAGTCCGAGTGGTTTTAGGATTTCACCAGTTTCGGGACAAAACTTGTTTCTAGGGGGGTGAGATGTAAGAGCCTTAGTCTTTATAGCCGAGATAGGATTGAGCTGCCTCTACGGGTCCAGAGGCCGCCCCTGCGGCTTGCTCAGCGTTCCGCCCCTGCGGCCAGGAATTTCCGCCCCTGCGGTTTCCTGCGGCTGTAGCCGGTTTTGTTGACCCTTTAGACCGTGCTTTACTCTTTCCTTCCTTCCTTCTTAAGCCTCGTCCTTGGCTTCTGATCAAGGGTTTCTTCTTCACTTCTCCAGCTTCCTTACGTCCTTCTTGCCTCCTTTCTTCTCATTGATCTTGTTCTTGTTTCTCCTTGGTTTGGAAGAGTTTTGTGTGGCTTTGGTGGTTTGATGTTGATGTTGTGGGTTATGTTGAGCTTGGGAGATAGTTGAGTAGTGTTTGTGATCATTTCCAGCCTGATTAGGCTACAACAATAGGTGAGCTTACTCTTTTCTTCTTCTTTCTTCTTCTTTGATTCCTTTCATTTGCCTTAGCTTAGGATAGATGATCTAGGCTTATATTGATGTTGTATGTATATATATGTGTGTATGAATGTGGTTGTGAAATGATGAAGACGTGATTTGATCACGTGAAGAGTCGAAGAGAAGTCGGGGAATCGCGTTCTACACTGTCGCCGCACCCGCGCCGTTGAGCCGCCACCCTTGCGGGACTCTGTCACCGCACCCGCGCCTCAGCGCCGCCGCCCCTGTGGTTACGGTCACCGCCCCTGCGTGAAAGCGTCTCCGCGCCTGCGGCTTCTGTCATTCTACCCCTGCGTCTTTCCTGTCATGCAGGTGCGTCTTATACCGGATCTACTAGAGTAGTATGGATCCTTTCCTAGTATGAGTGGGTTAGTAGGATGCTCGGTATGTGTATGATGATAGAATGATGATGAGTATGATATATCTATATGCCGGTTATGGCTTTAAGGTTTAGTAGATTATCGACGTTTTTAAGTTGGATATGATCCTTATGGATCCCTTGGGTCTAGGTGTGACCCATTTGATTGATAGGAGATTTGATATCTCTTTATGCCTTGTTATTAGGTAGTGTTGTCTTCCAGATTTGGAGTTGACCGTGGTTGAGATTACTTCGAGGTTGAGGTAAGTCCATAGGATTTACTTAGCTACCATCCCTATAATGGATATATGCATGAGTGGTGTTTGATATATGCTTGATAGCATGTGATGATTGATTATTACCGACCTATGGTTTAGTGACCGCCCATTGTAGGGCTGTGATAACTTGATCTGTCATCCCGCTGGGAGACAGGGAGGTTCTCTGCGGACAGGCCAGATCTGGAAGTGGGACGGGCACCTAGAGGCGAGGATTATATATTCCTCGCGTCACATATATACATATACATGTATATACGATTTGAGTGTTGGACTTTATAAAGATAATTAACCGGGTAAATGTGTGATAGCATGATGATGTGTTAATATTCCTTGACTTGTGTTTGTGCTTATACATCTTCTATATATATGTGTATGGTTAGCTAACGGTTTTATACCGTGTTATAGATCCTTTGCAGGTTAGGAGAGCTGCAGAGTGATCCAGATGGGGTGATCTGCTGAGTGTTCCGTACACTAGGGTTATGCGAGGGTTATGGGACTTTTGTATGTACAGATACATGTTTATTTTGTACTCAACGGTTCTTCTGTAAACCGTTTGATTTATATATATACACTTTGATGTTTTGGTTTTAATCTATCGGTGCCTTGTTGTAAGATCCAGTGAACTTGTTGTCAGGCTAGGGTCAAGATCCATCGTGAGATCCTAGCCCAGTAGCGTCTCGAGTCCTACGGATTCGGGGTGTTACAACAAGAAACCTACGGTCGAACCAGATTTGCACCATCGCGAAGCCATAAGTTCGTCACAGGAGCCATCAATATCGCCTAGATCCACTGTTGCGCCAATAGCCACCGCCAGTAGCGAGCGTTGTCGGAACTAGAACCTCCATGCTTGTTGTTGCCCCTGTTGCCGTCTCCGCCTGCTGCCTACTCGAGTCTCGCTAGAATGTGCACAGTGCTGCCACCGTCAACTTTGCGAAACCCTTGCCAATTTTAAATTGTTTTCTAATATTTTCTCCTAAAAATTCATTAACAACCTTATAATAATAATAATACAAAGACTTCTATATTTGTCAAAATAATAGTCACTAGGCACGGATCTAGAGGTGGGCCGAGGTCTGCTACAACTCACTCTATATTTTAATAAAAATTATATTGAAAAAGAACATGAAATCTTGTTAACTTAGTGGTAATAAGAGCTAAGAATGAAATATAAGTTTCAATTGGTCATGAGTTTAATACTCCTCGGTTCTCACTATCTTTTCCATTTTTTAAGTTACCGTTTATAATTTTTTTATCATGTAAATTAAAGCCGCAACATTGACTCCTAGAGTTCCATCTTCCACAATGAGACACCTTCTTCTCAAAACTACACTCGCTCGACCTTTCTTACGTCCGGGCTATTGCACAAGCCCGCAATATGTGCCGCAACATCGACTCTTAGAGTAAGACATGTTGCTTGCTTGTGCCTAGCTTACAGGGGTTTTTGGTTGACCGGCCGTAGATTTCCTGCTTGACCCTTCTTATCATGTACACTCCTCCTCTATTTTAATATAGTTTAATTTACCTTTACAATAAAAGAAAGTATTTCTAGTTGAAAGATTTTGGAAACAAGGAAAATTATAATAAAGAGATTCATAAGTATGCATAAAATTTATGTATTTTAATATCTACTTTATAAAAAAGAGTAAGACATAAAAAGAAAATAATTTTTATTTAAAAATACTTTTAAAGTAATTTTTCAATGAAAATATTTAACATTGTAGAAAAAATATTTTTCAAATCAAAACACTAAAACATTGTAACAAAAACATTTTTTTTTCTAAAAAGTGAATCACGATGACAAATGTAGTATAATTTGCCGCTTACTTTATCTACCAAAACATTTAATTATAATTTATAAATATTAACATTTTTCTTATATTTTAACTCCAGTGCGAATATTAAAACTATTACCTACTAAAGTAGAATATTTTAAAGGTGATGTGACATAAATTCTGAAGTTAGTATTTGAAATACAAACCACAATTAATTTATTTTTATATAAAATATAAACTATTCTTAATAATATAAATTTCAAATATAATAACTTATTGTATTAAAATATCAATGAAATGAACAAAACCTAGAACAAATAATTCAAATATATAAATTAATTATTAATATTTTTCCAAACTATAGAGCTAAATTTGCAATTTTTTTTCATAAGATTTTATACACGGTTTGAATGTAATATCAGTATCTTTTCGATTTTTTTCTTAAAAAAATACCCTCTGATAATTAATTTTTATTTGAAACCGTATTCGAGTTTCATTTTTTAAAGTTTTATTTTGTGAGGTTTTTAGCTTGTGTAGGAAGTCTAGGTGACTTCCATTATAAATTTAACAACGTAGATATTAAATGAATCTATATATTTGCTTTAAATATCTCCTTGATTCTTCACCTGATGTGTAAAATTAGTGTTTAACTGATTATGTACTTAGGTGCAAAATTAAAATTGAGTTCGATTAACTCTGCACTTGGGATACGGAACTGAAATTGAGTTTCATTGATTTTGCACTTGGGGTGCAAAAGAGAAATTGAACCACCGGATTCGACATCATAGGCGGAACTTTAATTAATTTTGCACTTGAGCCCAAAACTAAGCCTTTATTATTATTATTATTATTATTATTATTATTATTATTATTATTATTATTATTATTTATTTATTTATTTATTTATTTACTTATTTACTTATTTTTAAAAATAAGTTAATTGATTATGTATCGAAGTCTGTAATTAGGTAATTTTATAAATAAAATATATGAGTTTATATATTTTTGGATAAAAAAAAATCTCAAGGTTTCTTAAAAAGCTTTATTGGCCATATGATCGCTCACTATATATACCGTTAAACTGACCCGTGTGTTCCAATGAGTTCACATTAAGCTTTTCAATGAAATTATCCAATTCTTATATATTCTAATCTATGTGTTTTATTTTTCAATTCGGTATGAATGCTTTGTGCAAAATATTTATTTGTTGTTCTTCTCGGGAGAATTAGTAAACATGAGTTTTCAATCAAAATTATTAGTTGAAGGGTGCACCCTATGTTTTTTTTTTCAATTACATGTATTTAGAGTTGCACCCATTTTTGTAGAAAACACATTTGAACTGTTTTTGTAATCATAAGCTTTTACCAAATAATGGTATTAGTTATTTATTTATGTAACTATAAACTCATTGTAATTTTTAAAACATATCCGCACAAGGGACATTCGTACATTAGTCCAATTGCTTCTTATTTTTCACTTCACCGGTGAACTGCGTAATTAGGTTTTAATATAATTCTATTGTTCCACACATGGGATGTGAAGTAAAAATAGAAAACAAGACTATTACGCACATAAAATGCGAAGTGAAAGTTGTACAAGTCATGTACGAGCCGCTTGATTCCACATAGGGCGCGAAGTCTTAACGATTTATATTGAATTCTTCACTAGCATATGCAATAGAAACCTTCTCTCCAAAATTAACTTAGTTTTTCCAATTTGAAAGTCTACTCAATCATGTGCGGAATTGCTCAGTTTCTATTCAACACAACAAAAAACCCCTTTAAAACATCAAGGGTACTCAATCAAAATTACAAACTATCACTTCCTACATCAAAAAAATCTCTAAATTTATCTTCTTTATTATTATGATCACTTATGGAGTTATGGCACCATTTACGTGTGCAAGGACTATGTTTGTTGGTGGCCTCCCCCTTAGAACATATGAAATGTAATAAATGCATTGTTATTTTTGGCGGGTCATATAATTCGGCTCACTTGATTATAGTAACCAAAGGCAAGGCATGAAGGTAATCCATGTTGGTAAGGAGACAACTGTATAAACACTCCTTTGACATGTACCAATTAAGGGGAAAAGCTCATATAAATGTTGATTTTGGTTGGTTTAAAACACATCCATATTGTTTGCTTAGTTGTTAATTACGGTTGTGCGAAATCACTTGAGAAATAACATAATTTAACAAACAAGAAAGACAACACTCAAGTTTATAGTGGTTCACCCAATAAAGGATACCTCTACTTTCAAGAGAGATTTTATTGAGAAATTTCAGAGTACAAATAAGAGAATAAACATATAATAACTAGGTTATCCAGATTACATAACTAGATTTTAAGATAATAGGAGACTAAGGGAACCCTACAATATATATATATAGGAATATCCCTAGGTTTATACTTGGCAAGTTAAAACTTGACTTTTTATACTTAGTAGGTTTAAACTTGGCAAGTTTATACTTGGAAGCCAAATATAAGACTGACCCAAAAATAGAAAAGGCTCGAACAAAAATAAGTCTAATTCAAGGCATATCCGACAAATCTCCACCTTGACTTGACTCCTCACAGATATACCAGATTACATTAATCAATGTCCGAATCCTCTCCTCTCCAGATGCATTAGTCAATGCCCATACCAGATGCATTAATCAATGTCCAGACCAAATGCGTTAATCAATGTCCAAACTAACTATTCTCTCTATTCAGATGTGCCCCTTGGGCACTCAACAACTTCTGATGTTTAGTAAGTCCAAACAATGTTGGAATTTGTTGCGAGGTACCGGCTTGGTGAACATATCAACGGGATCATCAACAGTTCTTGATTTCTTCACCCTGATCTTCTTTACAACTTGTCAGTGTTCTTTTCCTGGTTGCCCTCATGAACCTACTGACGATACTAACAACTTGTGCCAGATCTGGTCTTATGCAAACCATAACATACATCAAACTCCCTACTACACTAGCATGAGGGTCTCGTGACATAGACTTCTTCTCCTCATCACACTGAGGTGAAAACAGAGTGGTATGATGGATGTTAGCAGCACTAGGTGTATCAATAAGCTTGACCGATGACATTCCGAACCTTGACAACACCTTTTCAGTGCAACCTTTTCTGGTGATAAGAAAAGATTCTTATCATCTCCGTCTCTAAGAAACTCCATTCCTAGAATTTTCCGATCTGCTCCCAGATCCTGCATCTCATCTCCCGTTGTTGCAACCCACATATTGTGCAGCTTCAGACTCAGATACAACTTCTCCATAGGTGGATGGTTCATGAGTATCTACATCTTCATCAACATGTAGAGCATAACAAACCATATCCTCAAAGCCGTACATTTGTGGAGGTCTTACTCTAACCCTTCTTGAGTGTCCCTCATCTAAGCTTTGGTGAATAGCTTCTGATAGTTGATCTTCCTTTGCTAGATTTTGCATCCCTCTTTCACCCATATGATCAGGTCTCATATGCCATAACTTAGTCATATCGTCCTTGTGAATATCTGAATATGCAAATGAAACATATACAGTGGAATCTTGCAGGAAATATAAAGTGCCTCCATAAGCCCTGTTGTTTCAGCAACGCTCGCTTCTTAATTTGCCACAAGCTGAAATTGTCCCTCTTTGTGAACTTGTCGATTTTCATGTTGAAAGAAGACATCTTTCTCACAGACTACATAAACCAAAGAACCTAAAGCTCTGATACCAGTTTGTTGTGCGGAATCACTTGAAAAAGAACATAATTCAACAAACAAGAAAGACAACACACAAGTTTATAGTGGTTCACCAAATAAAGGTTACCTCCACTTTTAAGAGAGATTTTATTGAGAAATTTTAGAGTACAAATATAAGGATAAACAAATGATAAATAGGTTTATACTTGGCATATTCAAACTTAACAGACTTATACTTTGTAGGTTTAAATATTACAGATTTATACTTGGAAGCCAAATATAAAACTGACCCAAAATAAAAAAGGCTCAAACAAAAATAAGCCTAATTTAAGACATATTCGACAATACATTATTCACAAGAATAGTTTTTTAATTAAGGTTTCAATTATAGGCGAGTAAAACTTTAAATTCTTGTTATGATATGTATGAATAAATTGATATGTGAGGTGTATCTTAATGCTAAGCAATATATATTATATATCAAGCTTAAAAATGTTTTACTGCTTTCCGCTTATGTATTGTGTTTCAGCTTATGTATTATGTGTAATATATTTTCTTAATATATTTTTGGATTATTTACACCCACATTGATTATATAACTACCATCACAAAATATTGTATAAAACTCTAACTTTATAGTGTTTTTGAAGTAAGTCACATATTCACGATGAAATGAGTAACAAAATCTCATGTTTTACTACTTTCTTGATTGTGTTCTTATCCCATATTTATGACGAAATGAGTAACCAAATCTCATGTTTTAATTCTTTCTTGATTGTGTTATGATCCCGACATATTGTTATCTATCCAAATTATCCAATGGATTCACAAGATACTCAATTTGTTTTTGGATGGATTCAAATTACATGCACAATGTTTGCTTGGTTGTTAATCACATCATTTACCAGTGTAGTTTTTAAAGTAAGGGCTCAAATGCACTGGGTTTGTTAATTCAAATTATCCAATGTATTCATGCAAAAGGTGGATGAAATGTACACACTCCTTAATATGTGAATGTGAGGATTGTTGTCAATCCAAATTATCTAATGCATTCACAAATTGATTTTGTTTAGATTCAAATTACCTTCACGGTGTTTGCTTAGCTGTTAATCACATAATTTACAAGAGTAGTTTTTTTCAATAATGATTCAATTGCGAATTAAATAATCAATACATACGATCTAATAGTTACACTATGCTGATTAAGTGTTGTTCGAAATATTTAAGTTAAATTCTTCATAATAAAGGAATTATATTCGAAGGTTTTTTATTTTATTTTTTTAAATCTAAATAAGATCAAGTAATATCAATCTAGATGTACAACAATAGTCAAGTCGAGTCAAAGACATAATACAAGTTATTGAAAGTGTGTCTATAAATATTCTACTTAGATATATGACGTTGATAATGAATACAATGAGCGCATCCTGTAAAATATAATGTGAGAATTGTTGTCCGTGTGATACACACATACAATACATATGATCTAATAGTGACATTATGCTGATTAAGTGTTGTCCAAAATATTTAAGTTGAATTCTCATTATTATGAACTATATTCTAAGATTTTTTTTATTTATCTAAATAAGATCACGTAATATCAATTTAAATGTACAACAATAGTCGGATCGAGTCAAATACATATAAAACAAATTATTGAAAGTGTTTCGATAAATATTCAACTTGAATATAAGACGTTGATAATAAATGACATCCTTTAAAATATAATGTGACAATTGTTGTATGTGTGATACACGGATACAACACGTACATCCCTTAAAGTAATACGGAAAATACAACTTTAAATTCTATTTATGATATGTATGTATAGATAAATTGATACTAGGAGGTTTATCCTAATGCTAAACAATGTATATTGTATATCACGTTGTACATGTACATATTTTATTTTTATGATTTCAATCTTTTTTTAGTGATTATTAACTTATTTATATTCACGTACCCTGATTATTATAATCACCATCATAAAAATATGGTACAAAACTCCGATTTCGTAGTATCTCCGAACGTAATCACAAGTTCAAGATAAACCGGATAGCCGATTTTCATATTTTATTTATCTTTTGATTGCGTTATGATCATAACAAATTGTTATCTAGCCAAATCATCTAATGGATCTCAAGATACTTAATTTGATTTTGGTTGGATTCGAATCACATGCACAATATTTTTTTTAGTGGTTAATCACATCATTTACAGTTGTAGTTTAAAATTAAGGATTCAATTACAAATCAAATATATAATCAGTACTAAGTTGGTCTAATGCATTGGTTTTTGGTTGGATTCAAATCACATGTACAATGTTTGCGTGGTGGTTGATCACATCATTTACAGCTGTAATTTTTTAAGATTAAGGGTTGAATTACAAATCAAAGAAATCAATATTCAGTTGGTCTAATCCATTGGGTTAGTTGATTCAAAATATCCAATGTATTCCCTCTAAAAAAAATTTTAAAAAAGAATCCAATGTATTTATCTAGAAGTGGATAAAGTGTAGACACTATAATGTGAAGATTGTTAATCCAAATCATCTAATGCATTCACAAATTGATTTTGTTTGGATTCAAATCACCTCAAAGGCGTTTGCTTAGTTGTTAATCACATCAATTACAATTACATGACTAGTTTTAGGATTAGAATTCAACTTAGTAATATTCGTGTCATACACAGATGTGATTTAATTGAATTTTAATCTAAAACCATATAACAAAATTATAAATTTTTTTAAAAAATATCTATACTTATATCTTTAATATATTATTTATACCGAAAAAAAATTTAATATAAAAGCATGCAGTAAGTATATATATATAACATCTTATTATAAAATAAAGATATTTAATTTATTAGAAAGATAAAGTGTTTTAGATGTAAATATAATAAGGTAAAGTAATAGATATATATATATATATATTATAACAACTCTTTTATATCATCTATTACTTTATCTTATTATATTTATATCTAAAATACTTTATCTTTCTAATAAATTGAATATCTTTATTTTATTTATATATATATGTATATATTATATATATATATATATATATATATATATATATATATATATATATATATAGTAAAGTAACACTTTGTTGATTAAGTGTTGTTTAAAAAAATAATTTTAAGTTTAATTCTTGTGATGTAGAATGACAATCAAATTGAGTAAGGAACATTATAAAATAACTTAATGAAAGCGTACCGATAAATATTTAACTTGAATATAAGACATATGCGGACAATGTAATAGATAAAAATCGTACATCCCTCAAAACATAATGCGAGAATTGTTGTCCGCGTGATAAATGATAATACATATGTTCCTTAATTAATTAGGTGTCAAATATTTTTTTTCTTCCTTTAACGACTCGTAATTTAAAATTCTAAAAACTCGTATATGTGTATACTATTCGGTCTACTTTGTAGGTTGCTTAATGTTTGAAATACGAGTTGAATTTTCCTAAAATGTAATCTTTGCTGAAATATTTTTTATATAATTGTCGGAAATAAGATAACTAAACGATTATCCGCATGGATAATGAACAATCCGAAACGATACGAGAGAACATAGAAGGTTCCATTATCCTTTCTCGAATTTCGTGATTTTATGGGTCATGCCTTAGTTTGGTTTCATTGGTTTGCACAAAACCAGCATAGAGTCTTCATTATCTTGAAGATTCGTAACCGTTCCCTCACATGTGATAACATTTGTGGAAGGCAAAAAAAACGTGAAGATGTAATTAGGAAAATATTAATCTTGGGATTATGCATTGATAATCATCAAAGATGTTAAGAACACAATGGCCAAGACATTTGATCGAGTCTGCCTCGTTATTTCCCGTAATGGGCACGATCACACGGAGGGTTTTGACCCCGAGTGTGTCCAATGATTGTGTCTACATCTCTTTTGTTAAATTATATTTTCCATCGGAAAAATTTATAAAATATCTATGAAAAAGTTTTCGTAAAATTTCACAAAAATAAAATCGTCTTTACTTAGATATACATTTAACATTTTATCAATAATCAAAATCAAATTGAGTTTGATGATATATTCTTTCCATTCCTCACATCCTTGTGTATTCGAAATTATAATTAGTAATAATAGTAGTAATAATAATAATTATTATTATTATTAGTGATTCAAAAGTATTCAAGAAAGGGGTAAATGTTTCATCAAAAAAAGAAAGGGGTAAATGGGCCATGTATGAAAGCTTGCAATGTGCTTATTTGGTAACAATAAATTGAATATGTGTGAACATGTATGATAATCTTGTATCATATATTCATATGTATGTGGTATTGAATTCGTCACTAAAAAGATACCATACCATAATATGATACAAGTTTAATAGAATGATATATGTATATTCTTTTTGTGAATTCTAAGGATGAACACATTCATGAATTTTGATTAGTATCAAGAAAATTAATGGCTTGATTCTTAAAAATATCCGTTCATTGAATCATGATAATTATGAACATTTCATCCGATTATTTTTTCTTAATTATTTTTTTGATTAAAAAAAGATAGAAGTAAAAAAAAATTGGTGGTAAAAAGATAAAAGTAAATGTGTAGAACTTCACATAATTCTAGACATTTATTTTTTACTTTCCCAAGTCGTTTGCAATTATATTATCACTATAGTTTTCAAATGTGTGCGACTAATTTGTGAAACAAAGATGGATCATGGACTATTAACTTTCTTGTTGAATATTGATATCCAAATTTAAACTATGTATTAACCTATAAATTGATTAATCTATAGTCGCTTTAAAATATTGCATTAAGTTTAAAGCCTTTTTTTCATTCATCGTGTGATTTATGAGTTATTACTATGCTCATTTTTACATTCTTTATCATCCCATCTATATTTAATTTGATTAAACATTGTTTGAATACATAGTTTTTTCTTTTAACTAAGGTATAGTGAATGGTATAAAAATCAATACTATAAAGAAATTTAAAGTTCATTAATTTATAAAATTACCTTTTCATTTTCATGGAATATGTGGGGTGATAGGATGACGTACATTACTGGAAAAAAAAACGTTCAGGTTTATTCATCAGATAACTTAAAAAGACCATTCACATTATTTGTACGAAAATCATACGTGCGCGGAAGCTAGAACCTTTAACCACAAATCACTGAATACTATGAAATCTTCCAATTACCTTACACGGAAACTCAAACTTTGACCTAATATATAAAATCTAGTAACACAACTTACGCTTAAAAAATACAAAAGAAAATCACCATTTCTCAAAACCTATATTCAAACCAAATAATAATTTTAATGTGCTTTGCAAGGTGTTCATATCTCATTTTCGCGACGAACGTCATGTTTAACCAGAACCTAAAGAGTCACGTATGTGGTTGATGTTTGAGTGACCACAAACGCCAACTTCATTTTTGGAGAGTCGAATAAAAATTTGTTATAACATATATGAAAGTTTTCGTATTTTTTATTGTTATATTTTTCAACAAATATTTACCATTTTTAAAATACAAAACCCGTAAAACAATTTACCTCCTTTACCGCCCAAACATCCAAAAAAATACATTACCCGACAACTAAAATCAAATAAAATGTTCTAGTAATGAAGGGTTTCTCACTACTTGTTGTTGTGTTTTCTTACTATTAGTATTATACTATCATGTAATAAAACTTTTTACTTTTTTTTATTTTACCCTAGGTGGTCACAGGCGTTTTCTTTTTACCAAAATGTCAACCGAAAAAAAAGTGAGTAAAAACGGGGGTTTTGAAACTGATCTTCTTCCTCGAGAGTTGAAAGTCAAAACACACTAAGCAGTCATGCACATCCATACCACGACTCTTGTCATCACATTTACGTATATATTCAAACCCTCACACATCACAAAATTACACTATTTTCTTTTTATTTTTTTATTTATTTTTTTTCCTTTAAGAGGGCTTGCATTGCCATTAACTCTCATCCTCCTACCACCCTCCTCTATTAAATGCATTCGCACCATCCCTTCTTCTCTCTGCAATTACTCTCTTCTCTCTCTTCCATTCTCTTCACCTTCTCCCAAAACCCATCTCCGTTTTCATCTCCATCTTCTCTAACTTGAATCACAGAAGAAGAACGAGTATCGCAATTGAACTAGAATTCGATCACTTTGCACAGTAAGTCGATCTTCTTCGTAGCTTTCTTTTTTTATTTTTGGGTATCTCTGGGTATTTTTGGGTATGTTTTCATCGGAGAAATCAACGAGCGATGAACTCGCGGTTGGTTTCTTGTAATTAATCAGACCAGCCGTTACGTTCTTTTCTCCCAGTTTTCTATCGTTGAAACTTTTCAATTAAGAGAAAGAAAAAATGTCCTTTCACACTGTCTAACTCGTTATATATCTTTTTCCATCTCTTAATTTTCTCCTCTCAGAGAAAATGTCCTTGTCTACCTTCAATCGATTATTTTTATCAATAATTTACATATACACTAACGAAATCTGCTATACTTGAAACAGTGAACAGTTAACAAGGCGAATTTACAGATCAAAAATGTTTCAACCAAACATGTTCGATGCGCACGACAGTCTTCTCGACATGGCCGGAAAGACGCCGGAGCATGATATCGGAAAGATGAGAGGTGACCCAGATGAGTTTGAGAGTAGCAGATCAGCTACTGATAACTTAGATGGGCTTTCTGGCGATGATCAAGCAGATCCAAATCAACGCCCTAATAAGAAGAAGCGTTATCATCGTCATACTCAGTATCAAATCCAAGAGCTGGAATCGTAATTTACTCTATCTTGATCTTATCCTTGATTTTCTCTTGTGTTTTGCATGTTTTTAAGTTGATTTTGTTTCTCGGTTTTTGTTTTTAGTTTTTTCAAGGAATGCCCTCATCCAGATGATAAGCAAAGGAAGGAGTTGAGCCATAGACTGGGTTTAGAGCCTCTTCAGATTAAGTTTTGGTTTCAAAATAAGCGAACTCAAACTAAGGTGAAACTAGGGTTTTTATTTTTCTGAACAGTGTTTAGATAAATCTATGTTGGTGAATTGACGATGTTGTTCTTTGTCATAATCTTTTGAAATTTATGGAGATGATATAATATTCGAGCGTTTAACTTTCATTTTCATGTTTGTGGTGATTATACTTTTTTAATAAAAATAATATATTGCAATTAGTGACGATGATTATTATGATTTGTTTACATATATGGGCTAAACCATGTATCTTGCCATTGTTTGAAATACCAATTACAGGCTCAGCTTGAGAGATCTGAGAATCAGCAATTGAGATCTGAGAATGAGAGGCTGCGGGCTGATAATATGAGGTTCAAAGAAGCCTTAAGCACTGCTGCTTGCCCTAATTGTGGGGGTCCTGCTGCTCTCGGTGAAATGTCGTTCGATGAACAACATTTGAGGATCGAAAATGCTCGGCTAAGAGAAGAGGTATACATTAGGGACTTGTTTGGTATCCACATATAAAATTCTTAGTGTTTGGTGTATAAATATGTGATATATACCGATATACTTCTATTACACTTTTTTCTATTTTTTAAGCAAGAACTCTTTAACTAGTGAATATGAATCTCAATATTTTCTTATATCACATGTTGTACAAAGTAAAATCAGTACTTATGTTGTGTATTTTCTAAGTGCAGATTGACAGGATATCTGCAATTGCAGCCAAGTATGTAGGAAAGCCCTTAGCTGCATACCCACATCTGATGCCCAACACTCCTTCAAGCTCTTTAGACATTGGAAGGGGCTATGGGTCACAGCCGGGTTTGATGGGGGATATCTATGGTGGCGGTCCAGGTGACATCCTACACGCCGTGTCTGGCCCAACTGAAGCTGACAAGCCAATGATCATTGAGTTGGCAGTCGCGGCTATGGAGGAGCTCATCAGGATGGCTCAATCCCGTGATCCTTTATGGATCCCTAGCCCGGATAGCTCTACTGAGATGCTAAGTGAAGAGGAGTACTTTAGGAGTTTTCCTCGAGGAATTGGACCGACTCCTTTAGGATTGAAATCCGAGGCTTCGAGGGATCAGGCTATTGTGATCATGAATCATATGAATCTTGTTGAAATTCTCATGGATGTGGTAAGTTATGTTAAGGTCTCGTTTGGTATTGATATCAAAGATATTTTGATGAGTCAATTGAACTCAATTTTTGTGTATTGTTTGAGCAGAATCAGTGGTCAAGTGTTTTCTCTGGGATAGTATCAAGGGCAATGACCCTAGAAGTCCTTTCAACTGGAGTTGCTGGAAACTACAATGGTGCTTTGCAAGTGGTAATTGACATTTTTATATCACTTAATTATCTTCCCATATGATTGTCAAAACCTTAAACAAACCAAACTAATGATGCAGATGACAGCTGAGTTTCAAGTTCCTTCGCCTTTGGTTCCAACCCGCGAACACTACTACGTTAGGTACTGCAAGCAGCACGGAAATGGCACCTGGGCTGTGGTCGACGTTTCCTTGGACAACTTACGCCCTAGTCCGGTTCCTAGGTGCAGAAGAAGGCCTTCTGGTTGTCTCATTCAGGAGCTGCCCAATGGTTACTCTAAGGTAAACACTTGTAATCAACAATTATTCAGGCTTTCTGTTTACCAATCTCTACATACAAATAACTAACTAACCAAATGTTAAAATAGGTTATATGGGTGGAGCACGTTGAGGTAGATGACAGGGCAGTCCACAGCATATACAGGTCCTTAGTGAGCTCAGCCACAGGATTCGGAGCTAGACGTTGGGTTGCAACGTTGGAGCGACAATGCGAGAGGCTAGCTAGCGCTCTTGCAACCAACATTCCTCCCGGAGAAGCTGGTGGTATAGTTAAAGAATTCATCAAACAATATATATATATATCTAACTATAATCTCTTGTGCTACTAATTTATGATATTTTCGGTTAGTGATAACAATCCCAGAAGGAAGAAAGAGCATGCTGAAGTTAGCTGAGAGGATGATGATAAGCTTTTGTTCCGGTGTGGGAGCATCCACAGCACACACATGGACTACATTATCTGGTAGTGGAGCTGATGATGTTAGGGTTATGACTAGGAAGAGTGTTGATGATCCCGGCAGGCCACCTGGCATTGTCCTTAGCGCCGCTACCTCCTTCTGGATGCCTATATCTCCTAAGCGAGTCTTCGATTTCCTTAGGGACGAGAATTCAAGAAGCCATGTACGTATATATATACATACCTCTATTCTAGCTTAACTTAGTTACCATTTCATGTGATGATATGTTTATGTTATAATTTTAAACTTTATTTCTTTGGTGATCAGTGGGATATCTTATCTACTGGAGGCCTAGTTCAAGAGATGGCACATATAGCTAATGGTCGTGATCCCGGCAACTGTGTTTCACTTCTTCGTGTCAATGTAAGTACTATTCTTATGTATAGCGCGCCATGCACGTATACTTATGCTTAAAACTATCTACTTATCTACGAATACCCAAAACGTACATCATAGTTGTCATAGTTTTATATATAGATATGTTTTTATCATGTGTTTCGGAATCACAATAGACAAGTTACACGACCGGATGGAGTATCTGGGTAGCATAGTTATGTATTACGTTAAAAACATATTTTTGGATATGGGTATGAATATAACATAGTTATGTATTATATTAAGTCACATATGATCATATTTGTACTTACAATTATTGTTGTTGTGACAACATAACAAATGAGAAACAAAATTACTGTTATGACCTCAACTTTGATGCAAACTTAACTTACTCTATGTGTATTATCAGAGTGTGAATTCAAGCCAAAGCAACATGCTGATCCTACAAGAGAGCTGCACCGATCTAACGGGCTCGTACGTGATCTATGCGCCGGTAGACATGGTGGCTATGAACGGTGTTCTGAATGGAGGTGACCCAGATTACGTGGCTTTGCTACCCTCGGGCTTTGCTATACTACCCGACGGGCCGCCGTCAGGCCACACCGTTGGACCAATAGGGATGATGGACGTGGGTTCCGGTGCTGGCTCGCTCATAACGGTTGCGTTTCAGATCTTGGTGGACTCGGTGCCTACTGCTAAACTGTCGCTGGGCTCGGTTGCAACGGTTAACAATCTCATCAAATGCACGGTGGAGAAGATCAAGGAAGCTTTGGCTTGTGACGGCGTTTGAATTAAGTTCTATTGGCTTGCTTAACTTGTGGTAAGATTGCTTCTCTTACTCAAACCTAAGAGATCATTTATGTTTTGTTCTTCGCAAAAAAATTTTGGATCAAAATTTGGATTTGGATTTGGATTTGTTACTTGAGCAATAAGCCCTGAGTTTTAATAGAAATATTTACTTGCCAAAATACTTTAAGGCATTTACATTCATACTACTTGTCTTTCTTATTTAAAAAATTACACAAAATATATTTTTATTGATATGAAAATACAATATTACTATATCAAGTTAAGTATTGAGAGATAAATTTTACTCAAGAAAATAACTATATATTTTCTAAAGAATTTAAAACAATACAATGTATTATATGACGTATAATATCAAATTAAATTTCTAAAAAATACATTATTTTTTCAATAGAGCCTTTCTATTAGAAAATATATCCACATATTTTGGAAGTGGATAAAAATAAACCTAGTTTGACAAAAAAAAAGATTGAGATATATAGCTGAATTTGTTATTAGCCCCTATACTAATAATTTGGTGCAATATAAACTTCTATTATTGCATAATAATGTTTTTTTTTTTGTTCATTTATATTGCAGGAAGCTAGAAGAATAATCCAAGAAAGTCGGATTGTTTGTTTATCAAATTTAGCGTGTGATTTTGTCGATCCATGTTGAACAAGAAGTCAAGAACGAACCCTTTGCGATCTTTTGCTATCTTAAGCTCTATTAATGGCAATAGCTATTAGTATTGCTTCTTGGCAAAAACGTAACGGGTTCGGGTATTGACTTTGCCAATAGTGCTTAAAAGACTTGGGAAAGCTTTGTTCTAAACAAAACTAGTTATGTTTTGCTTTCATTGTTAGCTTTGACAAGATTAGCTTGATTTAGAATATTTGTAAGGAGCTTTATTTAGTATTTACATTTTACTCATTTTGTTGTCTATCCTTTGTTCATCTTGATCTCTATCATCGTATGTGGTTTCGGATTTTGTCCCATTGATCTTTCCATAGTTTCAGGCTTTTTATTTCATTGGAATCCATCGTAAATGTTCTTACATAGATATAGTTAACCGGTTTTATGATCGACTAAACATCATTGGTCTTTTGTTCACCATGTGCACATGCATAAATGTGAAGAGAAGTGATGAATGAGCTTAGATGAATCCAAACCAAGCTTTGACCTCTCCTTCTTCTCTTTTCCACTCTTCTTCCTCTTTACAATCTACTTCTCTCATCGCAACATCAACGATTTCTGTCATTTTATAGATACAAAGTGAATAATGAGCTTTGAAGAACACAAATCAACATCATATTACAATAGTAGATCAAATCGCATAAAACTCCTACCTTTGTTGCGATTCTTCAAGGGTTGATCAAGAGGAGTGAGATATGAAAATTCAAATCTCATAAAGTTGCAATTTCTTCAAGATCGACAATAGAGCCATGAGTTTCATCAGTGGTGAGATAAAATGAGAGAAACTGATGCCCTAAACTGGAATCTCCAAAAGGTTTATCAATGGCGAAAACCAAAACTATCGATGTGTATCCGCTGGTCCCAATTACAATTGGAAATTGGTTTCACATAAATGGGGAGATGAATGTGAAAAATAGAAATTGTTCACGGTAGATATATTGTTCGATCACATAAAACGGTTAGGTAGCTTTATCTATTAGAGTAGTTCAACCTAAAACATTCTTGTTGACGAGAACACTAAGTTCAGGACCATCAGAAAAATAAGAAAAATTGGTGTTGGGGTCAAGATTCCAAATGAATAATCATCTTGACATCTATGACAGCTTCACAAATCTTGAAGTGCCCCAATAACACACAGATTGTCACATTCGTTTTCAATCTTTTTGATCTGAAGTCTAATTGCCTCTTGTAAACCAGCCTTAAGAGCGAAAACTTTTATAACCGAGTTGTAGTTTTTTTTCTTTGCATCAAGACTAACAACATCTCCATTGTGATTTCGAATCACATAACCAATGGAAGTTACACCCGAATCGAGTTTTGATCCGTCAAAATTAAGTTTATGGAAACCCGATTTTGGTTTATCCCATTTAATATTGTGTTATTTCCTTTGTCAGTGATTTTTGTTTTCCAGTTGTGGATTTGATTTTTAATGAATGCAACAATCTTATTGTCTTGCCAAGTGTTCATTTTTAAAGATAATTTTGTTCCTAAAAAACTAGATATTGCATCATATAGTTCCGAGACATGCACAATTGTTTATTCTAACTTTGTTTTTTTTAAAAAAAATTTCCTGTAGGATTTCATACACTTTTTTTTTA
Organism: Fagopyrum tataricum; assembly: GCA_002319775.1. Taxonomy (NCBI): domain Eukaryota; kingdom Viridiplantae; phylum Streptophyta; class Magnoliopsida; order Caryophyllales; family Polygonaceae; genus Fagopyrum; species Fagopyrum tataricum. The sequence goes on from CM008283.1 coordinate 49,532,747, forward strand.
TTTTGGATTCTTATTTCTTAAGATCATTCAAGATTGTTTTATCGAATTTATTAATGACCTGTTTAGTGAAAGGGCATTCGATGACCACGTGGGATACGTCCTCCAATGCCTTGTTACGACAATCCTTCTTTCATCATGTTTTGCTTTTGTTGGAATTCCGTTTACAAACATTTTTCAAATAAAGTTTTTAATTTTGGATTGGGTATCAAGCTTTCAAAACCATTCGCAGGAATGATTTGGTTTGAAATTATATTCCTAGCCTCTTCAATCATTTCGGAAGAAGATTTAGTAGAGAACCAACCGTTTTTACTACATCTCCAATATAATTTGTCTTGTAGATCATTTTTGGGAATGATTGTTTCTTTTATTTCTTCTCTAATTTCTTGATTGACAATATTTTGTAGATCGTTGTCAATTTTGTTGGTATTTTAATTTTTTTGAGTTATTGATAAAGTGACTAACTTTGATAGTTGTGTTGATTTGATGTAATACCCCAAATTCTAGAAACTCGGGATGCTACGAGCTAGGACCTCAAAGTAGGTCCCAACCCTAGCCTGTCAACAATTTCACCGGATCTTACATCAAGACACAAATAAAGAAACCGAATAAAACCTTTAATAAATAAAATGTCATAAAAGAAATGAAATATAATTCAGCCGATCAAATAAAAGTGACATAATCCAAAGAGAAGACATGAGTCTCGTCACAAAAAACCCAACACCAACTAACAAGTACGGAAAATCTGGTTGTCCACTCTCCCCGGATCACTTCACAACGGTCTTACCCTGCAAGATATCTACAACATAACGGTGAAAACCGTTAGATAGCAATTCTTATATTAGTCAACACTATTCTAGCACAAACACACATCAAAGCGGTAAATAAACACATAAACATGATTTCACACACATCACAATTATTATCTTTATTTAGGTGATTAATTCAATCCATTTGTGCAACTTATTGTGTCGCACGAGAGATCTCCGCCCCTCGCCTATGTCCCTGTTTACCAAGCGGATTGGGGCAATGCATATCCCCGTCTACCGAGTTGAATCGTCGCAGAGAACCTCCTAGTCACCTGTCAGTGTTGGGCAGTGATGCCACGACCCGTTTTCATACACTTGGGTCAATAACTTAAAAAGGTTATCCTACTCAAGTTATAATTAATAATCATCCAACACACACCACTAAAAGTCTAAAATAGCACACACCAACATTACGAAAACTAGCTAAGTAAGTCCATAGAACTTACATGAACTGATCGACGATCGGCCATTACCCGTTATCGTCTACACAGGCATACGATATCCAAAACCTGATCACACAGAAGAACATCTTAACATCAAATTCTATCATCTAGGCAACTTCTAGAAGGTTCCTATACTTAGCAAGGAAGTTCTCGAAAAGGAAGAATGCGAAACCCCAAGTTTTAAGGAAATCACCAAAATGCCCTTACTTTTTCTAAAATTTTAGAAAGTGCCCAAAACGTGTCTAGGACCCTCACCATGATCCAACAATATCTCTTAATACTAAAAGATCCAAAACGAGTTCGAGGGTTTACTCAAACTCATATCCTAAGTCATAAACTCTATTAACACTTCTTTCGAAAATCAAATAAGTGCCCTACTTTGGCCTAAGTTCTACTAAATCTCAAAAATTACGAGAAAAATATTAAACGTACTATACCATGCCTACTTCTAGCAAGGATGATCAAACTCCAAAAACACTTATCCATAAAACTTATCCAAAAATCTCTTATTTTCATAAAATTGTTTTTCGTACCAACTTTGCAAGTTCATAAATTAAAATCTAACCGTAATCGTTCCCAAATTTTAATACCCTAAACTACATATATATCAAAATCAAAAATTCAACGGTAACCGATAATTTTAAGATATCAAAATATGCCTCCAAAGATGACTATTTTACCCAGATTTTTCTAACAACTATATGGCAAACACAAGGTCACTTGTTCGATTCTGACAAGCCACAAAAACAAAAACTAGAAACACCTAACCATGTCCCTGGAGACCCTAGTTCGACTCTCCCTGCATCAGATTTTACCAAAGTTCGTGAACACTTGATCCTAGGTTCGAACCCCGGTGAAATCACAACAACCCAAGTCATGATTTTATGTGGAATGTTTACAAAACTGAAAGGAGGCAGAAAGAGAGAAGGGAGGCCGATACTTACAGATTGTTCGCCTGATCCGATGGTTCGACATGTAACATTCCGAAGTTCCACGAGGATATACGAGACGCTACATATGGCTTAGGATCACTATGCGGACCCCGCCAGGTTAGCGTGACAACAAGACCAACATTGGATATTGCAACAAGAACACGACAAAACAAGAAAACATTCAACCTGTTTGTTCATCCAAACATTTACCATCCATGTACCTGTAACAAAACTTCAAACCTGACTACCAAGGAAAACAAAACACAAAGGATACTCAAACCTGCACAAGAGGTCGACCATTTACATCATAGACGGTATATGAACAGATATCGCTACGAATTTAAACCAAAAGGACAGTTATGAAAAACAAGTCAAACTCAACTGACTCAACAATGCGCAGCTCAGTCCCGTGTTGCACCATCTTCCGCTAGGTCATCATAAGTTTTCCTATTAAGACATGCCTAAACATCAACACGGTATAAACCGTTAGCTAATTTTCAAAAAAAAAAGAAGCCTTATATTAGTGTACCGAGAAAGTATAGCTCAAAGGAGATAACTATAATATTCTAACTTATCAAGGGTACTCTTTTCATTTAATAAATTTAGTATTATCAAGTAGAAAGTCCATGTACAACCCAAGGCTCATAAAGTAGTAACATATATTTCATAATAATATTTCAATAGTAATAACAAAACTCATGCATGAATGCATTCAGAGTATGAATATGTTAATACATAAGTAACCATACAACCTCAAGATTTTTATATAAACCTGACAATCTATCTTTTTCCCAAGGTATGATACCAATACTAACAATCAATTCCCAAAATCTTCTCATAACCCAAGACATTACTAGCACTCCATATAGGTTAGTAGAGTTCTTATAAAAAAAATATTTTCAACATACCGATCGGTAAATCAGTGGTAGGAATAATCCTATACCACTAGTATGATAATTATGCTGGTAAATTCCCCGGCGGGCGTCCCCTAACCAAGCAGATCTCACTCAAGCTGTGTACGTACACTTCCGTGGATTAACCCACGAGGTCCGCTCAGAGCCCTGGCCGTGGAAGACGTATCAACCAACCATCGCCTAAAGGATGAAACAACCCTGGACATAAGGTTCCGAAGGAGCGGTATGGCCATACACAATTCCAACACGACACATAGGCCCCCGGAAAAAAATTGTCCAAAGACATAAAATTCGTCAGACGTCCGAAGACATAAATTCATCAATTATCCGAAGACATAAACTATATTCCTGGATAGGTCATGCAGACCAAAAAAAAGATATCTTATCCTTAAGATTTTCCAAAAAAGGATTCGAACGAAGAAGTCATCAACTATTTTTCCTCAAGTCGCTTTATCATCCTTAATCGAATCATGACAACAATAACCGTCCTTACTACCCAATCCTCAATATCATTATACTCCACAAACTATGCCTTCCTATAACTAGGATCAACGACCTAACATGCACATTATGCAATTCCATGCAAAATTAATAACACGAAGGCAATAACGTTAATAACATAAATAGCATTGAACATGATATTCACAAATAAATTAGGGACATCAAATTAATATTTAACTACTTAGTAATAAGCTCGTGAATCTATATTTAATTTACTCGAGTAGTAATAAGACTGATCATGCTTCAAATAAGGTCGTGAATCTATATTTAATTTACTCGAGTAGTAATAAGACTGATCATGCTTCAAATAAAACATTATAGTACAAGTTCAATACTCACATAAAATACGTATTATTTTAACATAGTTTGGAACTAGACTTTCCGTCAACAATAACATAATTCATCCTTGATAACTAGCTAAGTAAGCCCAAAGGACTTACCTGAATAAATTCTCGCAATTGAATATAATACAAGCAGGTTCATTGTCTTCTACGGAACCCGTTCGACAATCGGAAAATTTGTGTCGGGCTCGTGATAAGGAGTGGATCACCAGACAGAAGCAACAAATAACAACTCTTGTGAGGTTTTTCTTGGTTGTTTGAGAAGACTTAGTTTGAAGAAGAAAGAAAGATGCGTGTAGGTATTTAAATATGAGTTCAGAGCTTTTGCATATGAAACGAAGAAAAGATGGAGAGTGCAGATGAAAGTTGAAAGGTATTTGCTCCGTCCTTTCTCTGCAAATGATATGTCCCTTGTTCAAGTAGTACATAAGTTACAGAGGATGAAAAAGTATAGCAGGCCACGTGCCTTTCTATAATTAAGTAATATATATGTTTAATTGAAAAAAAAACATCTGTACTCTACAACATGTATAGACTAATGAGATGGTATAAAAGAGGGAGTCGACTAAGCTTTCTCTTTAATATAAAAAAAAAAAACATAAAATAATATATATTATACTATAATGTAATATATAGAAATCTTGTCTACACATGTAACATGTAAGTATATAAAGTTAGGATTTTGTTTCGGTACAAGTACATTTATAAATATATGACATTAATTATAGAAATAATATGTATATAAATACAATACATGATTTCTGAATATGATAGAAGTATTTTTATATAATTTAATATATATATATATATATATATATATATATATATATATATATATAAGAATATAATATAATATTAGGTCATATACTATAGTCTTTGAATACGCGTTATATGAAACGCAATATTAAAATAAGATATTTCATCTCATAATATGTTCAGGATGTATGAATACTATTGGTAACGAAAAGATATAAAATTTTCTAAGCGTTTTAATAACATCGCAACCGTAAAGATGATAACTTTAATCTCCAAAAGATACGAAACTAACATTGATAATCCCGAACATTATGCCGACCATAAATATATGATCATCTCGAAACATGGATGCTCCGAAGATTTATAAATTATTTTATTTTATTATTTTATTATTATTTATTTATCTTTTTTAACGGTTTTTACACGACAACTCTCAAGCCACACTCCCTATGCTGCGGCGGGCCAGGACGCGGTGGATGGTTTAGTCTGTGGGCTTGGGCAAGGCTTGCTGCTCCACGCAGTAACCAGATATGCCGATCACCATTCCACATATGAAGAGGGGAAAGAGAAGCGAGACGAGAGAAGAGGGAAGAGTCATGACTCACCAGTTTCGATCGACAAGGGAAGGAGCGGAGTTGGAGCTTCTGGCGTCAGTCGTGGTCCGCATTGATCGCTACTCCTCCGGTTGCAAAGGAAATCTCACTCCAGGAATTAAGTTGTTCGATGTCGTTGTTTCTTCCGAGGAGGAGGAAACTGATGCCGGATGGCCTGGTCGGTTATCTTGGTACGTTAACATGAAGATAAGATTTGGTGGCGGGTTATTAAGATCGGTATCTGGGAATTATAATGTAGAGAAGGGCAGAAGAAGGTCGGGGAAGGAAGAAAAGAGGGAGTTGGGCCGGAAGCTTCGTCCGACCCAATGAAGGGATTCTTGTGGGCAGCCAAGAACGAAGACAATCAAGTGGTCCGACTCGCCAAACGCATGAAGAGGAGTGGACCGGTTTGGAATGAAAACAAATAGAATTTAAACCGATTCAATTTAGTTTTATACGATTAAAAACCCGCTAACTCAACTAGTATTGGAATAAAATTTTCGGTTATTACATTTAACTGGTGTTTTGGACCATTTTTATGAGTAGTGTCGTTATTACTCAATAATCATGCCAGAAATTGATGATATTTCCGAAAAGATCAGTGAATACTAATGACTATTATAATTCTTTATTCTCTAATTAACTACACGTTTCAACATCTTACAACAAAATTTGTCATTTGTCTAAATATTACTAGTGTGCCAGAGTCATATGAACTTGCGATCTCATACTCTCATCTTAATTTTTATAACTTTATTTAAAGTTGTGAAAGTCCATATGACTCGCCCCGATCTCTTGGAACACCGGCTTGATTACAATTGTAATTAAAAACCCATTTACTCGATGTCTAGAGACAAACTGTAGAACGGATGAGGGTAAGCGGACAAACTATTTCTGCAGATTTGCATCGTGTAAATTCATCACTCTTTTTACTTCGTCTTATTTTAGAAGAATCTTATATATATATTATAGGAGTAACACTTTTTGTCACGTGTCGTACCAGAAAATCACTAACTGTCACGTGTCACAACAATATTTAACCTCAACCTCCTTTTTTTAAATTAAGTAATTTTTAAAAGAAATTTACAATTAAAATTATCACAAAAAAATCCGTACCATCTAACTAAATCCAGATATTTTTATAAATAATTAAATTTGATAAATTTAGTTAACTAAGCATTTTTATTATTTTGAATTTTTATTTTTAATCCCAAAATATTTACAATTCGGTTATCAATCCTCATATTCAGCCAATATATTTTTAAATTTGGAATAAATTGATTCTAAAATCCCAATAATTTATAACTTATTTTGAAAACCCAATAATTAAAAAGCATTGTTTAATTACGTAACTAAAATTAAGATTTATATTCAAAAATTATTATAATCAAATTAAATGTCGGAATAATATTGCACAATTAACTATATTAACCATGTATGCATACATATACATGTATATGTATGTATGAAAGTATATTTTTTTTAATTATTTACAAAAGCAAAAAGAAATTAAAATCAAGTTTATATTATTGTTTAAAATTTTCTCTTCACACAAAAATAAAATATATTTATAAAAATTAAAAATAATATACAATATAACTTTTTTAAAATTTTTTTAATATATAATTGTAAATTTTATATCGAACTCTTTATAGAAAATTCCGTACAGACGCGAATATTACACTAGTTAACAATTATGGCACAAAAACTACAAAGAAAGCATGCATCAAGATTCAAGAGGAGGAAGAATTAGTAAGTTTGGAATAGATGGACTTTTCTACGAGTTGCTCATGCAATTTTTAGCTTTTTAATAAGTTTTTCTATACAAACTATTTCATCAAACTATTTCATCCTCTGTTTGTGCTATGCAAATTTTTTTTCTTTTCTTTTGTCGTCGTCATTTTGGCGAATCCCTAAAATGGGACCTTGGGGCAAAATAAATTCAAATGATTGAAGAGAAAGAACTTGCTTGGAAGATGATTTGTGATGTTTGCAGTATACTTGTCTTTACGTTTTAAATCGACCTAAATATCGTGATTATTAAATGGAATAGGATAATTAATATTTTACGCAATAATCTATGTACGTATATTATCTGGAATAGGCTAATTTATATTTTACGCAATAATTTAGGTACGTACATTCAATATTCAAATATTTCTTAACAAATACTCGTGTATGGTACGAGATATAAACTAGTTGTTTTTTATACAAGTCGTATGATGAATGTAACGAGTCAAGTCCATACATTTGATTTGGAATATTTGTAAGCAGCTATAGAATTTACATTTGACTCATTTGCTACCTATCTTTTGTTCATCTTGATCTCTATCATCTTATGTGGTTGTCGTCTTCTGCTCCATTGATATTTGGTTTCATTTCATTGGAATCCATCATCATCCGACGAATCCAAAATATGGTTTGATAAGTGGATAGAGATTGATTGTGTTTGGTGGGTCGAACAATAATTTTGTACTGTTTCAGTATATATGAAGTATATAGGTATCTTGAAATATATAGATAATCTGAAATTTATGAATAGTATTATTTGTGCTGGATTGTAGACATAATTATTGTGAGAATTTGTAAGGAATTTTGATAGGTATGGGGTGATTTGGATTTGTAATGGTGAGAAGATGGATCGAGAAAACTACTTTATAAAAATACGATAGTTATAGTAAATTTGATTACCAATAATATTTATATAGGGGGTGTTCAGTTGACGAGGTTATTTGAGGATTGTATCGATGGAGATTATCTGAATAATCGCCTAATACAATTTTCTCAAAATACCAAACGAACCCTATATAGAATAATGTATTGTCTCATTCTTTACCTATATAACCGTTTGACAGCATGTGGTTTAAGGGGCTTAATGGATTAAGCGATGAAATTTTTCAAAAAGTCAACTTTTTGGATCAGACTTAAGATGTTATAAAGGCTATGAGAAGAATGAATTATCGTCGTCGATGATGATGGATGAATATACGAGATTTGCACAACCGTACGCATTGCGCATATAGAGAAGTGCACGATATATTATGAATGAGGATACCAGATTAAAGGGGTGGCACAAACATATTCCAAGTTGTTCATGAACGAAGTATAAGGTTTACGATTGAGATATTACCTATTTTTATAGAAGATAATATATTTATATTTAGAATTTGTTGAAAAAAGTTTTGCACATCCCTTTCAGAATTGTATAAATAATACTTCTGTAAAATATAACTTAAGGATAGTATTTCTCCACGTAGTATCCTTTATCTAAAATTATATGACTTGGACCATCGGTTCAACCAATCATTGTGCACTTGTGCTTACTAGTTAAAGTAATATTAAATAAAAAAATACCTTCTCCCTTACCTGCTACCTATATGAGGTTTTTTATGGTTGTAATGCGAACCTACACAGAGAGAATGACCAAATTTACAAAAAAGATTTAAATTTTTTATGGGTTCACATCTTACTAAATCTTTCTTTGTTGATTCACCGTCTATAATTGAATATCAAAGTCTTTCAAACTACCCATTTAAGCATATATCTCTTGCTAATAAAAGATTGACCAAACCTATTTTAAGTAACTCTTTCAAATACTCCTATGGGTGTTACTCTGTGGAATTAGGGCTACCGGGCTTATACGCTCTCCTAATTTTTCGTACACTAGCTAACATTTAAATGATAGTAAGTTTTTGGAATATTAGAAAAATGGGCCGGAATAGCCTCTAGACAAACCTCGATGCCGTCTGTAAAATCCACAAGATTAAAATTATCGCTCTTGGCGAAACCAAATCTGAAAAACACCCTATGATTACCTATAGAAATCAGCAGATTTTGACAACATGGATCATTGCCCTACTAGTGGTAGGGCTGGAGGTTTATGCCTCTTATGGAAATCTTCCCAACTAAAAAATCAAACAATAAGTATCATTCATAAAGATGAACGATTTAGCTGTGTTGAATTTGCTTGCAACAACCTGAATCAAAAAATGATCATCATTTTTGCCTATGCTCCTTCAGAAGAAGCTACAAAGAACCAATTCTGGAACTCACTCTCCACATTCATTCAACAGTCAACACTCAACACTCCCATGTATCTTCATGGGATACCTAAACGAAATCCAACAACATTCCGAAAAACAAGGAGGGGCTCCAACCAACTTAAATAGATTAAACATATTGAAGAATTTCAAAAACTCCTGCAATATGGAAGACACTCAAACTATAGACAACTTTTTCACATGGAGGAAAAGACGGGTGGTCCGAATAATCTTTTCGAAAAATTAGGCCGTGTATTGGTTCATAATCAAATTATCCAATGACACCCAAATTGAAAAACTAAAAACCACGCATTTACCATTTCGGGCCACTGTCAAATTTCTTTGGAGTTGCCGGGAACGGAGAATTATACCCACACCCGTTTAAATTTGAAATGATGTGAACCAAACGGAAATCATTTGAGAATATTGTAAAACAAACTTGGCGATCCAATCTTACCGGAAATGAAATGTTTATACTTACAAAAAAAACTCAACTCAAAACAAAGGCAAAAGAGTGGAGAAAAACTAACTTCGGTAATATCTTTAAACAATTAAAGGAGGTTGATATGAAACTATAGGAAATCCAATGCATGCCTCCCAACAACTGAAACCAAAATATTGAAGCCGTTCAAAGGAATCTCCTAACTAAACAAAACCGACTTCTCTCTTTCCACCAAAGATATTGGAGACAAAGATCAAAGAATAAACACCTAAAAAATATGGACATAAATTCCAAATACTTCCACCGTATTGCTACTGGAACAAGAAATCGAAAACAACTAAAGGAGCTAACAACCAACATGGGAACTATCCTAACTTCTGAATCCGAAATTCGACTAGAAGTAAAAAAAGGAATTCCAATGTAAATTCGTCATAACTCCGATAAATCAACCTCTCCTTGACGAGAAAATCCAACTTATCAAAACCAAAGTCAGTCTTGAGGAAAATCTTCGCCTAACAAAACCCCCCTCTATTGAAGAAATTAGAAATGCTATTTTTCAACATTAGATGTGATAAATCACCAAGACCCAACGGTATGCCTGCTGGTTCTATAAAAAATATTGGCATATTATGGGTACGGACGTTTCAAAAGCGGTAAAAAGTTTTTTTAGGAGCGGGAAAATACTTAAACAAATTAACCATACTTTTATAACCATGACCCATAAAACGGATAACCCCACAACAATTAACTACTTTAGACCAATAAGTCTTTGCTCTACAATTTACAAAATTATTGCTAAAATTATTACGAAGAGAGTGGAATCCATCATGCCTAGACTCAGCCACCCCCTACAAGGAGCCTTTGTGGTCAAGCGATCTATTCATGACAATATCCTCATTGCACACGAAATCTTCCACTCTTTTCATTCCAAAAAGAGCAAAGAATGGTGGGTTGCAATTAAACTCGATGTGGAAAATGCATATGATCAAGTCAATTGGGAATTTATCTTATGCAACCTCATAAAATTGAGGTTCAATGAAAAATTCGTCGGATGGATAAGAGAATGTATCTCTACAGTTTCTTTCTATGTCCTTGTTAATAATGGTCCAACCGAGCAATTCTTCCTAGAAAAAGGACATAGACAAGGAGATCCCTTATCACCTTATCTATTCATTTTGGGAGCCGAAATTCTAACACAAATGCTACAAGATGACTCTAATAATTACGACAACCCTATTGGTTTCTCCGTATGTAGACAAGTGTCGCCTATCCCGTTCTTATCTTTTGATGACAATATGATCATTTTCGCTAAGGCAAATATTATTTCTTGTCAAAGAACAAAGCAAATCCTATAAATGTATTGCTCTATATCAAGACAAAAATCAAATTCCATAAATTAGTTTTCCAAACTACTAGGAACACAAGTAAAATTACTATTACCCAACTGAAAAATGCGTTGGCTATGTGCCACACCACAAACCTCGACATATATCTTGGTTGTCCTATTATTAATAGAAGAGTAACAAAAGGGACTTTTGGTGATATTAACCTTAAATCAAAGCAACAACTTCTAAAATGGAAAGCAAACTCTTCATCACAAGAAGGGAGGAATACTCTCATCAAACAAAACTTGGCGGCTAAACCGACCTTTGTTATGCAAAGTTTTATGCTACCAAATCATAATTTGGATGAACTAGATAAAACATACAAAAAATTCTTCTGTAATAAAGGAGACCAACACAGACCTATCATAAGTTGGGACTCAATATGTAAATCAAAAAAGAATGGCGGTCTGGGACTAAGAAAATCTATGATCACAAATAAAGCGCTACAGATGAAACTTTTATGTAAATTCTAGCAGAACCTAACAACATATGGGTTAAAATCATAAACAAAAAATACCTGAAAAACAAAAAATATTCTCCGCTACCAAAAGAAAGGATTAGTATCGTAGCAATAGAAGAACCTTATGAAACTTAAAGCCGAATTCAAAAAAGGTATTATATGGCAGGTCGGAAATGGAAATACCATAAATATCTGGCATGATAATTGGGTAACAACGACACCACTCATGAAAATGGTCTAAAACACTAGCCAAATCAACACAAGTATCAAAGTTAGTCACTTTATCATTAACTCAAAAAATTGGGATACCAACAAAATTGATAGCGAGTTACAAAATATCATCAAACCAAAAACTAGATAAAAAATAAAAGAAACAATCATTCCCAAAAATGATATTTAGGACATGTTATATTGGAGATCACCCTCAAAGTGTAGTTCATAGCCAAAGACATATTTCGTTTAAGGTCATGTAAATGTAGGCACGAAAAGGATAATCACACTTTGCATCAAATTCATGTTCATCATATCAATTACCATTGTCTAACAATTCATGAGAAATTTAAGTCTAAGCCACTAAGCCAAACACATGTGCACATAGGTCATAAGGACTTAGCAAAATATAGGCCAAGAAACGTGATGAAGGTAGGATGATTTTTAGGTATTGTGGTAAATCCAGAAGAAAAAAAAACACAATTGATACTTTTTCCTCAACATCCACCCTTTGCATTTTTTTTTCTTTTCACACTTTTACTTCTTTTTTTCTTTAGGGATAGGCATTGACGCACAATAGCCGAAACCTTGGTGATTAGCAAGCTTTATAGATTTACTAATGTGCCTCACATTGGATGCACATACCAATCTCTCGTTAGGACATTAGCTAATCCGACTTTGGCAAGATAAAAACACCCGACTATGTGAATGGTACCGAGTTACTCATCTTCATAGCTAAAATCCCCTAATACACAACTTTTATCACATCTCACATATTTCAAACTTCTTCATACAATACATACCAACAATATTTTCAACACACCACATCAAACCAAATAAATCATATTTTTCAGATAGGTCAAAGGAGACAATATTTTCAAGTTTGAGGGGCTAAACATGATCAAGATATGAAAGAAGAAGAAACCGAATTGCCTTAATCATCCCTATGCAATGTGCAAGAACTTATAATGTAGCTTCAACAATTCTAACTCAATCAAGCTAGACAAGGCAATCACATAAATCATATAAATTCAAGCAAAGTATTCAAATCTCACATATGCCATTAATCAAGTTAAAGCTAAAAATGATCATCAATGGCTAATTCACCAACACAATATCATCATAGGAGTCATATCAATCCTAGAAGCATATTTTTTTTCTTTTTCTATTTTATTTTATAAGTGGAAATGCATGCAAAAATGTAAACATGTGACATTAAATTCAAACTATCTAAATGCAATGCAATGCAATGCAATGAAACAAACATGATAAACTAATGCAAGTACCCCACCCCATACTTAAAAATCACATTATCCCCAAAGTGAAAAGTAAATAGAGAAGTGAAAAAGAATACTCACAATGTAAAAATGGTGATTCTTGCTGATTCGGTGCTCATGGAAGTGGAGGTGGTGACGCATAGAACAAAACCCTTCATGCATTGCTCCCTTGTTTATTACCTAAACCCTTGCAAACAAAGACAAAAACGTAAAAATACAAAAGAAATGAAAAGAAAAACAAGGAAAGAAGTTTATCTTGGATTGCCTCCCGAGAAGCGCTTGATTTTAGGTCTCTAGCTAGACCCAATTCCGTTGATGCCTCATGTTCGCTGGTTTTACACCCCTATAAATCCCTATCAATAATGATAGAGACTCACAGGATAACAAAACTAGGAAGGGATAATTTTATATTTATAACCTGTAATAGATCGCCTAAATAGCAACGAACCCACATTGTATGGATCGTACGAAGTAGGACAAGTATTCCAGGGTCGATTACAAAGACTAGGAGGATTAATTTGCAGCAGTTATTATAGATAGGATAGATCTCAAATAAATAATGGAGGTTGGAAAAGATAAAGGAGAGAAATCAAATATTTTTGGAAACGTTTTGGGTTGCTCTTAATTGAATGTCACCTTCAATGAAGAACAGTTTAATAAAAAGAAAGCAAAAACAAAAGATAATCAAGTTAAAGGGAAGAAAATGGATTCCAAGGATTCAAGGTCATTGTTTATACACATGGACTCAAGACAATCTCACAAAGCATATATGATTTGAAAAGCGTAAAGGGATGAATGTTTCTTAAATCAAATGTTCTTTTATAGTGACGTCTCAAGAACATAAAGGTATGCAACCTAATACTTATAGCTTTCAAGGTAAAGAGGGAGAAATAAAAAATAAACCTCATTCTTTCAATCAAGGAAACACAATAACCCTTTACAGTTACGTCTGATGAATTATTGTCTCAAAGGAAGGAATAATGGCACATTCTATCCAATAAAGGTTTAACCTTTATTACCTAGGAACAAGTTCTCTTATGTATCTAAATAGGAATATCTCAGTTACGACTCAATTTCCACTTAGGTTAAAGTGGTTTAGATCAATCCTAAACCTGCCAAAAACCAAACATTTTCATAGGATTTAAAACAATTCAAATAATTATAGGGAACATGTAAGAGCCTTGACCTTTAGGAGTTGAGACAGCTTAACCGCCCCTGCGGCTTGCTCAGCGTTCCGCCCCTACGGCCAGGAATTTCCGCCCCTGAGGTTTCCTGCGGCTGCAGCCGACTTTGTTGACTCTTGACCCGTGCTTTACTCTTTCTTTTCCCTTAAGCTTCGTCTTTGGCTTTCTGAGCAAGGGTTCATCCTCATTTCCGGCTTTCTCATGTCCTTCTTCCCTCCTTTCCTCTTCTTGATCTTATTCTTGGTTTCCTTTGAGTTTAGAAGAGTTATTGTGTGGCTTTGGTAAATGATGTTGATGTTGTGTGTTATGCTAAGCTTGGGAGCTAGTTGAGTGGTGTTTGTGATCTTTTCCAGCCTGGTTAGGCTACAACAGAAGGTAAGTTCCTTCCTTCTTCTTTCTTTCTTTTTCCTTTTCTCCTTCCTTAGCTTAGGATAGATCTCCTAGGTGTGTATGGATACTCATATGGGTATATGTATGTATATGATTGTGGCTGTGGAATGATGAAGACATGAATTGATCACGTGAAGAGTGGAAGAGAAGTCGGGAGATTACGCTCTGCACTGTCGTCGCCCCCGCGCCTGTTAAATCTCAAATCAACAATGTCTTCCCAACAAATCCGAATGCGAAAATCTCCAACTTTAATCTAAACTAGCTAAACTATGAAGAACAATGGTGAAGAAGAAGAATGGAAGGGTAGGAGAAGGTTCCCCCTCTAAGGCAAGCTAGCCCCGAATTAGCACCCTTTGGAATGAATCCAAGACTTCCTTTTATACACAAAACCTAGCTAAAAGACATTGGGCTAAAAAGGAAAAAGCCCGTAAACAAAATAAGACGCTCAGGAAGAATCTTGGTCTGGATCTCGACCGAGATCAGGCACTGTCGGGGCCGAGATTTCGTCTTCGATCTTCAGCGTCATGGATCTTGGTCAAGTGACCCGAGATGCCGACCGAGGTAAATGGATCTCGGTCCAGCCATCATGGATCTTGGTCCGATTGGACAGAGATATTGCAACAGAAACATCCATCTCGGGCCGAGGTAAGTGGATCTCGGCCGAGATGGTTCCTTGGTTGTTCCTTTATGCCTTTAGCTTGATTCTTAACCCTTTCCCGTGCACGTATGCTCACTCCAATGCATCAACTTTGAGGCTTGATCCTCAAATACGTCGTTTTAGCTCCAAAATGTGCCAAATCACCTACAAAGCCACAAATAGTGTGTGTAGACATCTATTCTTGAAAAGTATAACTAAACAAGCATAAATGACACAAACTAAAGCTAAAACATGAATGCGGAAAGGGAAAATCTACCTAAATGCATGACTAAAACAATTCGATAAATCATGTTATCACCTCAACTTACCTCGAAAACTTTGGATTGCTCATTAATTCCTAGAAACCGTTCCTCAACGGTTTCTTTCGTGTGAAGGATGAGCCATTTGATTAACCAATAAAATATATTCTCTAATTTTACCGGTAAGTGGTAAGACTTCCCATGGATAGGTGTGCAAGGAGCGGTACCAACGGGACTCTTGTTGGCCATCTTATATGTCCATAAGGCATCATCAAGCTTCATGGCTCAATCTTTCCGGGACCGAGAGACCGTCTTCTCGAGAATCCTCTTTATATCCCTATTTGAGATCTCCACTTTTCCGCATGCTTGAGGATGGTATGGAGATGCAACCTTGTGGGTCACCCCATACTTGGATAATAGAAGTTCATGGTCTGGGAGAGGTTTCATTTCAATCTTGGGAGGTTCCTTCGGAAGAGCTCTCTAGCTTTTAGGTGCATCTCGGGTGGCATTGAAGGCTTCAAGAGGGGTTTCATCAAATCTCAGGTCTTTATCACAAAATATCGGGGCGAGATTTCGATGGACAAGGCCGAGATTTTTACCATGTAGATGCTTTTTCCTAGCTGCTTCAAATATCGGGGGAAGGGCCTCAAATCTCGGGCCAAGATTTGTCCCGAGATCGCTCTCGTCATGTGCAATCTCGCCCAAGTTAATTGAATTTATTTGAATCTCGTCCGAGATTCCAGTAATGGGGCCGAGATGTTCTGAATCTTCTCCGCCTTTTGTGAGATCTTCAAGTGCAGTTTTGTGGTCGATGAGAAGGATACCCGATGCTCGGATTTCTTCATTGCACACTTCCTCCGGTTGAGCCTCTACATTACATGTCAAGGTGCTCTCAAGGTGGTTCAATCTCCCCATCATTTGTTCGAACATCGACTCAAATTGTTCCTCGGCAGATTGTTGTAGAGGTTGCATTTGAGGCCATGGGGGCATGTTTGCTTGGTTACAAGACATGAAGGCGGAAGCGCGAAGCTCCCTCAAAGAGTCGAGCTCATCATTGATAGCCCTCTCTCGTTATCTTGTTATCTATCTCTCATTTATCAAGGCTTCATCCTTAAGCCTAATATTCTCTAAAAGTTCATAAAGTTCTGCTTAAAGATTTCTTACGTCCATCTTTTTCTTGCCAAGCCCGGAAAATACAAAGACATGAAGCAAAACAAGATCAAAAGAAAAGAAAAAGACCTAGACTATAAATGATCAACAATGCAAATCAAACTAAACCAAGTCCCCAGCAACGGCGCAAAAACTCGCACGCTCGCAAAAGACGAGATGCTTAATTTTAAATTTATAAACTCGTAATAAATACCGAGACTAGTAGCGAACCCACATTGTATGAATGATTACCGGGTAAGTCTGTATTCCAACTTAGTTTGCTAGTTTAGAAGATTCTAACCTATATTCAACCCAAATCAACCATAGGATTTCAAGCAATTATGTTCCAAAAGCTAACATGCAACCTAATCCATCATAGTCCAAACCATGAATAAATATTTTTCCACCCTAGAATCATAGTGATTCTATCTAACAATCAACATATCAAAATCTGATAATAAAGAACAAAAAAACAAGACATTCATGGTTATAAAATGCAAGAGGAAGAAAGGAAATGAACTCAGTTTTATAGCTCCAAAGATACAACAAAACGAAATAGAACTCTACTTCCTACTACTCTAGAGAATGTTCAGCAACAAAACGGTGATTTTCCACTAAAATCCACTAGAAAATGATGAAGAAAAAAAGTGTTTGAGGTGCAAGAGAAGGAAGAAGAAACTAGTTCTACAATTTGGACTCAAAGGTTAGTTTTTTCAGCCCTCTAGGTCAGTCTACAACATTAACTTTTATACTCAAACTCTGCAAAACGCAAAAGTCGGGCGAAAAGTGATTAAAAAAGTGGACTACACATTTCACACAAAGAATCTTGGGCAAAGAGGTCAAAATCTCGGGCCGAGATCAGTGCACATTGGGGCCGAGATTTGGGCTTCACGTGAACTTTCTTCAACAATCTTCAAAATCTCGGCCAAACATGTTGCTACTTCGGGCCGAGGTAAGGGCCAAGATGGCTCTCGACTTATCAAATCTCGTCTCTATTTAAGTTTAATCTTAAATCTCGTCCGAGGTCATGACACTCTTCACCCAAGATTGCTCCAAAGTTCCATTGTTTGCTCCTTAGCTCGATTCTTTGCCTTTCTTTCTCACATGTGGCTTCTCCAAGGCTTCCATAGCTCGCTCCACTCCGAGGCTTGATCCTTATATGCATTGTTTTATCTCCAAAATGCGCTAATTCACCTACAAAATTCACCAAAAAGTCTATAGACATCTATTCTTGCAAAGTAGAACAAAGCAAGCATAAATGACACAAACTAAGGCTTATTCATGAGTAAGGAAAGAGAAAATATACCTAAATGCATGCCTAATCTAGGGAAATAAACCATGCATGTTATCAGTATGCACGTATGCACGCATGTTTGTATGTATGTATGTATGTATGTATGTATGTATGTATGTATGTATGTATGTATGTATGCATGTATGCATGTATGTATGCATGTATGCATGTATGCATGTATGTATGGTAGTTATTAGATTATTCATAGCAAAATGCGAGAGCCGAGTTTGGAATCTTTCTTTGTTATAGACTCTTCAAGGTGTTGATGGAATGCGAGAATCGGGTCACACATACCTCCATATTGAGTTCTATGTGAAGAATATGCGTCGTCTTAGGTACGTGACAATCAACTAGAGTGACAACCGTTTTGATTTATGCCAAGCAACGTCGTAACCACGTGACAATCGACGAAGTTGGTTCTCGCATAACTAGACTTGCATTCATTTGTGAAAATTCTCAATTGAGATCTATCTTATATGCATGTTGTGGTGATTGTTTGCTATTTTCACGCCCCTATAAACTTTTATCAATAATGATAAAAGCTCACAGGTTAGTAAAAACCACGGTATGTTTTAAATTTGTAAAACAAGAAATAAACACCCAAATTGTAGTGAACCCACAGTGTATGGGTCAATTACAGTTATGATAAGTATTCCAAGGTCGATCACAAGGACTAAATGTTTGGAATGCAAATGTGATCACAGTTAGCATAAATCAAAATAAAAGAACGAGGTTGGAAAAGAAGGGAAGAAAGATCAAAGGAGTTTTGAAAGATTTCTGTAGAGTTCGCAATCAAATAACAGATTTGATTGAAAATTAAGTAAAACAGACAAACGAAAGATTTATCAATAAAGAGAATGTGGATCCCAAGGATTCAAGGTCATTGTTTATACACACGGACTCAGGAAATCTCTCAAGGGATCTATGGTTAACAAACTTCCGGGAAGAACAGTTCTAAACTGATAGTCTATTACCGGGTAAGTCTCAAGACTATCTAGTTCCAAACCAACTACCTATTACCGGGTAAGTCTCAAGGTAGAGAGGTAGGAAATTCTAAACAAACCAAACTCCAAACTAAGGGAAAGATAAACCATTACCGGGTAAGTCTCGGGTATTACCCGACTTAGGACGGAATCTAGGCACACTTAACCTGATAGGTGATGGAATCACTATCAATTTAGGTGGTTTTTAGAGTCCTATTTATGTTTTTGAGTCATATTGTGCTGCTAATACTTTGATCTAGATGAAAGAGTCTAAATGAAGCAAAAGAAGTTTTGAGCGACACTTAGGAGTTGAAGTAAGGAGACGAAGACAGGTTTCTGGTGCCACACCGCCCCCGCGGAGCAGTGTCACCGCACCTGAGGTGGCACCCTTGCCGAGTGCCGCAGCCAACGGTTTCACCTGCGCCGAAGGAAGCTTGTCACCGCCCCCGCGTCCGCCTCTGGCTGCCCCTGCGGTGACAACCCTAAAGACCCACCCGAGTGCCGCTGTCAGCGCCTTCGCCGGCGCCCAAGAAGAGACATGTCACCGCCCTTGCGGACGCCTATGGCCGCCCCTGCGGTGACCCATCCTGAAGAAGCGAAGACAGCGTCCCAGCGCTCGTGCCTGCGCCCTTGCCAGCAGCCCTGTGAAGCCGAAGATCCAGTGTCACCGCCCCTGCGGTGACTCTGAGCCGCCCCTGCGGTGACTCTGAGCTGCCCCTGCGGATCTTCACTAGAAACGCCTCGAAGCTGAAGAGTCAGACGTTCAAAGAGCATTGAAGGACCGACCCCCGCGGGAACGACGAGCCGCCCCTGCGGCCACAAGGAAGATGGAATGTTTGGCCTAAACCGCCCCTACGGCACCGTTGGCCACGGGTACGGCTTAGCGTCAGAGGACTTTACTCGGCTGTTTTCGTCACTTTTATGGCCTTAAATGTGGCTGTTTGCACAACCTCTTTAATCCATTCTTAATGGTGACTGTTTGCACAACCTCTTTACTCCTTTTTAATGCATTTTGTAGTATAAATAGAGCCCTTGTCTTAGGCTAGAATCATCTCATATTTCCACAAGAATCTCATTTTCCAATATATTTTCTCTCTTTGTTAACTTGTCATTTGTATGGAGTGCTATATCTCCTTGCTACATTGGGTGGATTGAAGCTTCATATAAGTTGGTTGTAAGTTCTTTTAAATAGAAGTTTTATTCAATATATATTTGTGTTATATTCCTTGTGTTTAACTTAGTTTGTATGTTTATTTTCCACTTAGTTTGATCACCTAAGTTGTATAATTGCATGCAAAAGGCTAAGGTTAATTGGTTCCGGGTTCGGGTCATTAATCCAGTAGCAAACTCTTAGGTATGAACGGGTTGTGATTATCTAATTGTAAAAGGAATATAACTACATAATAAGATTAACGGGTTGTTTCTCTTTTATGTATCTCTTTATCTTTGGTAGAATGCTAACTTGTTGTTAGGTCTTGTAGGTTTATGGATTAGCAACTTGTTAAGTTGTGTTAATGCCGGTTGGCTTAATGCATAAATATGATCAAGATGAGAACAAATGTTGAATGCTTCTAAAAAGAACCAACCAAGTTATATGCAAGCGGAAATCTAACCTAGTGTAGTGTTTGTCTTATTATTTATATCATCCTTAATCTTTACTTCAATTACATGTTTGTCTTGTCACCTATTACAATCCAATCCCCCCCTTTTGTTACCAAATCAATAATTAAATCTAACAGAAACTCGATAAAACTCCCTTGGGTTCGACCCTTGCTTACACTATACAAATCGGTTAAGTGTATGTTAGGTATTTTACTTTGACTAAAGCTAAAAGACAACGACCATATGTTTTAGCCTCGTCAAATTGGTTTGGACCATTTTCATGGTTCAAACCCGTGCTACTAACTTAGAATTTTCCCCTTTTGATTCAGAAATCGAGAGGACATACAATCGGCAAAGAAGACAACGTCGGAACGAAGAAGCAATGGTGAACCGCACATTCCGACAACTCACGCAGCCGGATTTGACTCAACACCCACTTGCGGTAACCATACTGGCAATTGGAGAAGGGGACAACTTCGAGCTCAAGCCGGGCTTGATCCATTTGTTACATTCCTTTCATGGGCTGAGCGGAGAAGATCCCATCAAGCGCTTGGGGACATGAGCATGAAGCCGGCAAACGTGACCGAAGAGCAAATCAAGATGAGAGCCTTCGGTTTTACTCTCAAGGATGCGGCGGATGATTGGTACTACCACCTTCCATCGGTAGTATCGATACTTGGGAGAATCTCCACAAAGCCTTCTTGGAGAAATACTTTCCAGCCAAGAAGGCCAACAGCTTGAAGAAGGCGATAAGCAACATCGAGCAAGACTTATGAGTATTTTAAAGATTTGCTAAGTTGAGATCAAGTTGTCCCTTCCACGGGTACTCCACCCAAGACCTTGTGTTGTACTTGTACAACGGGCTCTTGGACAACAAAAGAAGGATCGTGGACGCCGCTTGTGGAGGTAATATTCTTAATTCCACCCCTGAAATTGCTATGGAGAAAATGCAGGAAATGGCGGAAGGTACGAGGAACTTTGGTAGATCTTCTACCAAAAGGAGTTCATGTCATCAACCCCAGCGTCCGGAACTTGTGCCAAGAGATTGCTGAACTAAAGGAGATGGTGAAGAGGCTCACCTTGATGGGAACTCCACAACAATTGAAGGCTTGTGGAGTATGTGTTGATCCTTTCCACCCCACGGACTTGTGTCCACAAGTCCAAGATGACTCCGCTGCTAAGGTGAACGCCATGGGATATGGACAACAGCAGCAACGCCAACGGGACAACCTTATGCTCAAAATTATATGCCGGTTGGCGTGATCAACAAAACTACCGATGGAAGGATCAACAAAACCAACAGCAACAACAGCCCGCCAAGGTAAGTCCCAATCCACTGATGATATGCTACATGTTTTGACTAAACACTTTGCTACTCATGTCCAAACCACATAATCTAGCATCAAGAATCTCGAGAAAACAGGTTGGACAAATGGCGGAAGCCATCACAAGGATCGAAGCTCGATCCTCGGGAAACCTGCCCTCCCAGACCGTCGTGAACCCCAAGGAGAATGTTAGTGCTCTAACATTAAGAAGCGAAGGCAAGTGCAGCCAAAGCCAGCTTTGGTTCAAAGGAAACGTCCTCTGACGGTTCTACCGCCCCAAAGCCGCCCCTGCGGGTCTCCCAGCGTCTTCCTCTACACCGACACCGCACCTGCGGCTGCCAATGGCCACCCTTGCGGAAAAGACGACAGAAAGTTCTGTTGAGGAGGATTCTTACATCCGTCCAAATTTCCACCACTATATGCTGAGAAACCTCCGCCCCTTTCCAGAAGCACTCAGGGAGCGAAGGGTGATAGAGGATAAGGATCTCTTTGAGACCTTTTCCAAATGTGAGGTAAACATTCCACTTTTAAAACTTGTGAAGAGTATTCCTAAATATGCTCGGTTTTTTGAAGGAACTTTGCACGGTCAAGAGGAACCAGAAGCTGAAGGGGAAACAAAAAGTCCAAGTAAGTGAGCATGTCTCTGCGTTTTCCAACAAAGGATGCCCAAGAAATAGTGATCCCGGCATGGTAAGTATTCCTTGTGTCATAGGAGAAACTCGTTTCGATAAAGCCATGCTAGACTTAGGTGCATCAATAAACGTACTTCCATATTCTGTCTATCAATCACTTGGTCTTGGACCACTGCATGAAACTCGAATTGTTTCCAACTAGCCGATAGGTCTAATGTGTATCCTAAAGGAATAATTGAAGATGTTCTAGTAATGGTTGACAACTTGATTTTTCCGGCAGATTTCTTTGTTTTAGACATGGAACATGATACGCATGCTGCACCCATCTTGTTAGGAAGACCTTTCTTGAAAACGGCTAGAACAAAAATAGATTATGTAAGTGGAAAATTGAGCATGGAAATTTGATGGTGAAGTTATTGAATTTAACATATATGATGCCATGAAACACCCCATTGATGACCATTCTCTATGCTCTATTGACATAATTGAACCAATTGTGCAAGATGTGTTTAACATTTCCGATTTTGATGAACTAAAAAGTATAATTGAAAATGACATTGATGCTCATAAATCGGAATATGCTTTGACCTCTAATATGCAGGATGTTCTAGCCCAAGTGGATAGCCACACAAGGCTCCCCATCACACCTTTGGCCATTGGGCCACTCTACTAACCCCAAGCGAGAAGCTTGTTCCATCTATTGTACAGGCCCCGAGATAGAACTAAAGGAAATCCCCAACATCTCAAATATGTATTCCTTGGACAATGACACATTGCCCGTGATTGTTTCTAGCAAGTTGTCACCACAACAAGAAGAGAAGTTGTGGAAATGCTAAAAGAGCACAAGACGGCCCTTTGGGTGGACTATAGCGGACATAAAAGGGATTAGTCCCTCCACTTGCATGCACCGGATCCTCCTTGAGGAAGATGCAAAACCTCAAGGCAACCTCAAAGGCGGCTCAACCCGCCTATGATGGATGTAGTGAAAAAGGAGGTTTTGAAGCTCCTTCAAGCGGACATGATCTTTCCAATCTCGGATAGCAAATGGGTTAGTCCAACCCAAGTTGTTCCGAAAAAGGAGGAATCACCATGGTGGAGAACCAACATGGAGAAATGGTGCCAAGTAAGACTCAAACCGGATGAGGGTTTGTATCGACTACCGTAAGTTGAACACGGTAACTAGAAAGGACCACTTCCCTCT
Organism: Fagopyrum tataricum; assembly: GCA_002319775.1. Classification (NCBI taxonomy): domain Eukaryota; kingdom Viridiplantae; phylum Streptophyta; class Magnoliopsida; order Caryophyllales; family Polygonaceae; genus Fagopyrum; species Fagopyrum tataricum. The sequence continues at coordinate 49,556,504 of CM008283.1, forward strand.
ACCATTTATTGATCAAATGCTTGAACGTCTTGCGGGACACCCTTACTACTGTTTCTTAGATGGATATTCAGGTTATTTTCAAATAGTCATAGCCCCGGAGGATCAGAAAAAACAACCTTTACATGTCCTTTTGGCACTTTTGCGTACCGTAGAATGCCATTTGGACTATGTAATGCTCCCGGCACCTTCCAACGGTGCATGATAAGTATTTTTTCCGAATACATTGAAAATTTTATTGAAGTTTTCATGGATGATTTCACCGTTCATGGAAATAGTTTTGATGCATGTTTAGAACACCTAAAACTTGTTCTTAAAAGATGTGTAGAAACTAACTTATTTTTTAAACTCGGAAAAATGTCACTTTATGGTGGAGCAAGGAATTGTACTAGGCCACATAATCTCCTCTAAAGGAATAGAAGTAGACAAAGCTAAAATTGATGTTATCCAAAATTTACCTTATCCTACTAATGTGCGTGAAATCCGTTCCTTTTTAGGCCATGCAGGGTTTTACCGGCGGTTCATCAAGGATTTCTCAAAGATCTCCGCACCGTTGTGTGAACTATTGAAGAAGGATGCCACTTTCATAGTAGATGAGGAATGCAAGAAGGCTTTTGACACATTGAAAGAATGCCTCACAAGTGCGCCGATAATCCAATCACCAAACTGGGAGAAGCCGTTTGAAATTATGTGTGACGCTAGTGATTACGCTGTAGGAGCGGTCTTGGGACAAAAGGACGGGAGAGCTTCACATGTAATCCACTACGCATCAATGACCTTGAACGGAGCTCAAAGGAACTACTCTACCACCGAAAAGGAGATGTTGGCAGTGGTCTTTGCCCTGGAAAAGTTCAGGCAGTACTTGCTAGGTGTCAAGGTAATAGTGTACACTGACCATGCAGCGTTACGCTATCTCATGACTAAGAAGGAGACCAAGCCAAGGTTGATTCGTTGGGTCCTACTTCTAAGTGAGTTCAACTTAGAAATCCGGGACAAGAAAGGAGCGGAGAACCTTGTAGCTGATCACCTGAGTCGGTTGGTACAAGAGGAAGAAGATCCAGCAGAAGGAAAGGCCATCCTAGGAGTTTCCCGGACGACCTTTTACACAACTCTCTGTTGTGTAACCGCACCCGCGGCCTCTGAGGACCGCCCCGCGGCTAGCTCTGGCCGCCCCTGCGGCTAACCCTGCAGAAGTGTTGTATAAGCTCCATTCCTTTAAGCCGTGGTTTGCGGACCTCGTGAACTTCCTTGTCAGAGGCGAGTATCCACCAGATTTCACCAAAGCTCAGAGGGAAAAGGTGAAAGCCGAGGCTAGGCACTATGTTTGGGACGATCCCTACTTGTGGAAACATTGTAGTGATCAAGTAATTCGACGTTGCATCCGGACAACGAGGTACAATCTGTCCTATCATTTTTGTCATTCTGAAGCATGTGGAGGACATTTTGGGGCTAACAAAACAGCTAGGAAGGTACTAGATGCTGGTTTCTTTTGGCCACACATTTTTCGAGACGCTTATGCGTTTTGTAAAGTGTGTGATAGGTGTCAAAGAATAGGTAATATCTCTAGGAGAAATGAAATGCCTCAATCATCACTTATTTTTTGTGAAATTTTTGATGTTTGGGGATAGATTTTATGGGCCCTTTTCCTAACTCCTTTGGGAATACCTATATTTTACTTGCGGTGGACTATGTTTCCAAGTGGGTGGAAGCAAAGGCCACCAAAACTGATGATTCTAAAGTTGTGGCAGCTTTTCTTAAGGATAACATCTTTGCGAGGTTCGGCATCCCTAAGGCTTTGATAAGCGATAGGGGAACGCACTTTTGCAACAAGACGATCACCGCCCTCCTCAAGAAGTATCATGTCCATCAACGAGTTTCCACGGCGTACCACCACAAACCAATGGGCAAGCGGAAGTGTCAAATCGAGAGATCAAGACGATCCTCGAAAAGACGGTTACTCCCGGAAGGAAGGATTGGAGCTTAAGGCTCAACGATGCTTTGTGGGCGTACCGGCGTACCGCACGCGTACAAGACCCCATTGGGATGTCACCATTCCGGCTTGTGTTTGGAAAGGCGTGTCACCTACCGGTGGAGCTAGAACACAAGGCTTGGTGGGCGGTGAAAAAGTGCAACATGAACATGAATGAAGTTGGTGAATTCCGGAAACTCCAATTGCAAGAGCTTGAAGAACTGAGGCTCGATGCATATGACCATGCCACACACATACAAGGAAAAAACCAAGGCATGGCATGACCGGAATATCCTCCGAAAGGACTTCCAAGCGGGTAACAAAGTCCTTTTATTTCAATCACGTTTGAAGCTTTTTGCAGGAAAACTTCGCTCAAGATGGACAGGTCCGTACGTCATAGCCGAAGTCCATCCACATGGTGTTGTGGATCTTTACGATCCACAAACACACAAGATCTTCAAAGTCAATGGACAAAGGCTCAAGCTATACCATGAGGGAGTGAAGAATGATCCAATCGATGAGATGGTCTTGGAGGAAGCCCAAGCAGAGAAGTGAAGGCCTTACGTCGAGCCAACGACGTAAAACAAAGGCGCTGCTCGGAGGCAACCCGAGAAAATAAGAAGAGGAGGTTCTGACGTTCTGTCAAGAAACCACCTGTGGCCGTGTCACCGCCCCGCGGTGACACTGCGTCTCCAGCCCGCCCCGGTTGAGCCAGCGCAAGCACAAGCTGTCACCGCCCCCGCGGTGACAGACCACAGACCCCGCACCCGCGGCTTTTCCCTTGACGAACGCTTCCAGCCCGCACCCGGCGCTGGGCCTGCGTCTCCCTTCCCTTGTCACCGCCCCGCGGTGACAAGCCCTGCGGGTTCACAGAAGAAAAAAAAATGGATCGGGATTAAAACCTATCCACTATCCTCCCTCACTCCTCCTCACATATCTCCCTCGAAAAAACACTCTCACTCACCAGCCCTCACACGCCCCCCCGCGCCGTCCTCCACTTCCTGCGCCACCCTGCCACCACGCCCCTGCGCCACCATCACGACGCCCTACGCCCTCCGTCCCTCCTTTCCTCCACCGGCTGCATTTCCCTAACCCAAATCTCACAAACCCTAAACCTAATCTATCACCACCACTCACCACCCTCCTAATCCACTGCGCTACCATCACGACGCCCTACGCCACACCTCCGTCCTCTCCTTTCCTCCAACCGGCTGCACATTTCCCTAACCCACAATCTCACAAACCCTAAACCTAATCTATCACCACCACTCACCACCCTCCTAATCCACCGTCAACCACCATCGGAAGCACCAACGGACGCCGGAAACACACCACAGGAGCGGTCACCAGCGAGTTGTCACGAGTTCGCTTCCTGTCTTCGCCCGCCCCCGCGCCTTCGTTGTCGCCGCAACCACGCCTCACCGCCCCCGCGGGTCTTCAAACCGCGCCTGCGGAAAACACAACAGAAGGTCGTCTACTTCCTTTTTTTGTAAAATTCTAATTCTTTTGCTTGGACTTGCTGCTAGAATGGATTCAACAAGAAAATTTAAGATGACTGAGAGGGAAAAGGCACGGTATGAGATCGTGCAAGACCGACAAATCTTTGCAACTCGGTTCTTGCATGTACCGACCTTGGAAAATTTGGGCATGTGGGAAAGCATGCAGTCCTTGCTCGACCATGCTGGGCTCGGGGACTTCATGGGAAAAAGTGCCAAAACGTATCCCGAGCTGACCAGACAGTTTGTAGCTACGTTTAACATAGAGAAGGAAGACCACATTTGCACCGGCCTTACCTTCAAATTCAACAAAAGAAAATACACGGTGAATTTTGCTCAGCTGCAGGAGGCTTTAGGGGTTTCTAGATACCCCTCTGAAAAATGGTGGGAGTCGGCCCCTACACCCGACTTGTTTGCACTTTGGCGAGCTGCTACCGGCTCCGACTTTCAAGCGGGGGGTGAGTACAACAACAAACTCACTCACCCCTGCTTGAGGCTCCTGTCCAAGATAATCATGTGTGTCTTTTGTGGACACAAGGAGGAGAACAAAGTTGCCCTCAAGGACCTCCCCTTACTATATGCTTGTGTTGCGGCATGTGACAACGTGCCGGATTGGATTACCCTCTTCCTCACCGCTTTTAAGCGGATTAGGAAAAACGAGCCGCGTGACATTGTTGGAGGTGGGATCATCTCCTTGATTGCAGAGCAGGTCATGGACTTGACCGAGCTGGAGGATGGATTGGCAATCCCATTTTACGACGAGGATCTTCTACGACGTTGCAAGCTCCTGAGGAGGGATGATGAGAACCTCTTCTGGTTATCTTTTGCAGATGGGAGTCACATCACCTACCTGCCCCGGCCGCTGCCTTTAGGAGATGAGCTCTCCGACCTGTACATCGCCGCCGACCCCTACGTCCCGAGGCGATCACATGTTGCTATTATTGAGCGGCACGTGGCGAGCTCCAGCAGGGCCCCCATGATGATCATATGCCCGATGATGAGGAGATGCCCCCCGCGGCGGCGGAGGATGACACCACACACGCCAGTCTGCTAGCTCAGATGGCGGCTCTGACCACGCAGCATCAGCAGTGGCAGACCGGCTACCAGACATCTATGCTCAAGCAGCAGCAAGCGTGGCAGGCGGATTTTGAGGGGAGGATGACCGAGCATTTTGACCAGCGTCAGGATGCTTGGCAGGAGGCTCAACAAAGGAGGATGGAGGCTCAGCAGTTGGCTTGGCAAGCCAACTTTGACACCTCATTCGCCTCTAGGATGGACGCGCAGCAGGCCCGCCTTGACGGCTTGTACCAGCGTCAGGAGCATTTTTTCAGCCACTTCCCCTATCCTCCGGAGCACGGTCCGGATGGTCCAGCTGGACCATCCCTCTAGTGAGCCACCCTTTTTGCCCTTCTCCATGTTATTATCTTTGCTTTCATTTTCACACTTTGAGGGCAAAACGTTCTTTTAGTGTAATCCATGTTTCATTCAGTTTAAAAAAAAAAGAGAAAAAAAATAAAGAAAAAGCCAAAGAATTGAGAAAAAGGCAAGAAATCCTTGGATAAACTGAAAACCCGAAAGGGCGGTTTAGGCAAAAATAAGGTAGTCCGACCAACTCTAGGTTGGTGCAAAATTGGACTTGAGGGATGTGAGATTTTTGGTGAGATCATCATGAAAAGAAGAAGAGTGGTAAGGTGAAAACCCGAAAGGGCTCCTTGGCAAAATGAGCGATACCGAGTGTAGGTTCTCCTTCCGACGTTGGCGACATAAGAAAGGGAGTCATAAGGAGGATGTCCGGGTAGGTCACTCTTGGAGCAATAAGGATGGTAGATTTTCTCACATTTTCTCACTTTTTTTTCCTCTCTTTTCTCACTTTCTTTGGTATTTTTTTCTCTTTTGTTCCTCATCTTTTCTACTACACCATATTTCCTGAGGCTTGTGTGCTGATTTGTTTGATGTGTTGTTTACTCGGGACGAGTAAAGAGTCTAAGTATGGGGGAGTTTGATAGGTGATGGAATCACTATCAATTTAGGTAGTTTTTAGAGTCCTTTTTATGTTTTCTAGTCATATTGTGCTGCTAATACTTTGATCCAGATGAAAGAGTCTAAATGAAGCAAAATAAGTTATGAGCAACACTTAGGAGTTGAAGTAAAGCGACGAAGACAGGTTTCTGGTGCCACACCGCCCCCGCAGAGCAGTGTCACCGCACCTGCGGTGGCACCCTTGCCGAGTTCCGTAGTCAGCGGTTTCACCTGTGCCGAAGGAAGCTTGTCACCGCCCCCGCGGCCGCCTCTGGCCGCCCCTGCGGTGACAACCCTGAAGACCCACGCCGAGTGCCGCTGCCAACGCCTTCGCCGGCGTCCAAGAAGAGACATGTCACCGCCCCTGCGGACGCCTATGGCCGCCCCTGCGGTGACCCATCCTGAAGAAGCGAAGACAGCGCCCCAGCGCTCGTGCCTGCGCCCTTGCTAGCGGCCTTATGAAGCCGAAGATCCAGTGTCACCGCCCCTGCGGTGACTCTGGGCCGCCCCTGCGGATCTTCACTAGAAACGCCTCAAAGCTGAAGAGTCAGACGTTCAAAGAGCATTGAAGGACCCGCCCCCGCGGGAACAACGAGCCGCCCGTGCGGCCACGAGGAAGATGGACGTTTTGGCCTAAACCGCCCCTGCGGCACCGTTGGCCGCGGGTGAGGCTTAGCGTCAGAGGACTTTACTCGGTTGTTTTCGTCACTTTTATGGCCTTAAATGTGGCTGTTTGCACAGCCTCTTTAATCCATTCTTAATGGTGGCTGTTTGCACAACCTTTTTACTCCTTTTTAATGCATTTTGTAGTATAAATAGGGCCCTTGGCTTAGGCTAGAATCATCTCATATTTCCACAAGAATCTCATTTTCCAATATATTTTCTCTCTTTGTTAACTTGTCATTTGTATAGAGTGTTAAATCTCCTTGCTACATTGGGTGGATTGAAGCTTCATATAAGTTGGTTCTAAGTTCTTTTAAATAGAAGTTTTATTCAATATATATTTGTGTTATATTCCTTGTGTTTAACTTAGTTTGTATGTTTATTTTCCACTTAGTTTGATCACCTAAGTTGTATAATTGCATGCAAAAGGCTAAGGTTAATTGGTTCTGGGTTCGGGTCATTAATCTAGTAGCAAACTCTTAGGTATGAACGGGTTGTGATTATCTAAGTGTAAAAGGAATATAACTACATAATAAGATTAACGAGTTGTTTCTCTTTTATGTATCTCTTTATCTTTGGTAGAATGCTAACTTGTTGTTTGGTCTTGTAGGTTTACGGATTAGCAACTTGTTAAGTTGTGTTAATGCCGGTTGGCTTAATGCATAAATATGATCAAGATGAGAACAAATGTTGAATGCTTCTAAAAAGAACCAACCAAGTTATATGCAAGCGGAAATCTAACCTAGTGTAGTGTTTGTCTTATTATTTATATCATCCTCAATCTTTACTTCAATTACATGTTTGTCTTGTCACCTATTACAATCCAATCCCCCCTTTTGTTATCAAATTAATAAATAAATCTAATGGAAACTCGATATAACTCCCTTGGGTTCGACCCTTGCTTTCACATCTATTACCTATGGTCGAACACTCAAGTATCTAAGCGGAATATTATCGGGTAAGTCTCAATTCCGGCCTAGGTTACTAGCTAGATGAATTCTAACTAGGTTCAAGAACAAGCCAACCATTAGGATTTCAAAGCTATTCAAACCAAGCATAAAACACTATTCCATCATAGTCCGGGTATAAACAAATCCTAATTCACCTTGGAACCACAATGGTTCTAGCAAACAATCAACATTTCAAAAGCAATCTTCAATTCAATCAATTCAATGGAAGAAGCAATTATCAATCCAATCAATTCAATAAAGAATGCATAAACAAGAACTAAAAGAGAGATTAAAGAAGATACTCAGCTTTCTTAATAGAAAATTAGAAAAACATCAAATTTCCAATATTCGCGAAGTTCCTCCAAGCTCAATCAAGTTCAACAATGGCCAACAATGGTGTAGGGCAAAAAGAGAAGAAGAAGGGGAAAAAGCTCTCTCCAAAGGAGCTCGAATTTAGAATGAAACGGGAACCCCCGAAAATCATTTAGGGGAAAATGCTCTCTCCAAAGTTCCTCCAAACGGGAACCCTCCAAGCTCAATCAAGTTCAACAATGGTGTCGGAAGAGGCTTCATCTCGATTAGGAGGCTCCGGTTCTTCTTCAGAAATCTCGGACAACTCTTCTTTGTGGAGATGAAGGATCTTGGCCCGAGCTGGTGAGTATCTCGTCCGAGCTAGGGTGAATCTCGGCCGAGAATTTTCGGTCTCGGCCGAGATGCCCTGATCTTCTGAAACTGAAACTTTCTGTTGCCAAATCTCGGCCGAGATTTCTTGGATCTCGGCCGAGATGCCTTCTGCCTCCGTCAGTTCTTCGAATCTTGATTCCTCGTTGATGGGAGAAGACTCAAAGATCGGACTTCTTCAAACAGTTCATCTTTTGGCTCTGCTGCCATGATGCTCATGGTCAAAACCTGCTCAAGAGGGTCAGAACATAGAATTGAATTTATAATCTCACAATCATCTTCATCATCCTCTAGGATGTTGTACATATCCTCTTCAAACAAGGGTCCCTTAATCAAAGGAGGGAGTTTAAATTGCACAACTTCCTCATCAATTCTAAATGTAAGGGTAGCACCCCTACAATCAACTAAACATCCAGAGGTAGCAAGAAAAGGTCTCCCTGAAATGATAGGAACAGGACAGTCAGCAGGAATATCCAGCACAACAAAGTCAATAGGGATAAAGAACTTCTCTAAATGGATTGGAACATCCTCAATGATTCCCACAGGACGTGTGGTGGTTCTGTCTGCCATGCAAAGAGTCATCTTTACCGCCTTTGGTTCTCCAAGTCCAACCTTCCTGCACAAAACGAGTGGGATAATGCTTGCACTAGCTCCAAGATCGCAAAGTGCTTTGTATTTTCCATCTCCAACTTTGATTGGGACACAGAAAGATCCGGGATCACTCAATTTTGGTGGCATCTTTCCACTGTTCCTCTAGATGAGGTCAGTAGATCTCCGGGTCATTCTGACTTCTCCATATTCTTCTAGCTTCCTCTTGTTGGAGAATATTTCCTTCAAGAACTTTCCATAGGCAGGCATCCCAAAGTGTTTGTCCAATTGAGCTCTAGCACGGGATTTAGGAAAAGGAAGTGGTGGCTTGTATGGAGGAGGAGGGATGTAGACATTCTCTTTTTCCTTAGGTTTCTCTTCCATAGGTTGCTTTCCTTTATCTAAAACCTTTGGTTGTGGATCATTTGTTTCCAATCCACTTCTTGTAGTGATTGCCATGACTTGCCCCTTAGGATTATTTTCAGTCTTTCCAGGAAGTCTTCCTGGATCTCTTTGAGCATCTTCGGCCTTCTTGAACACTTGAGTTTCCAAAACCTTTTGGGCTTTGGTTACACTAGTGACCGTACTCTATAGATTTCCCATCCTAGCCATCAATTGCTCAAACATTGCTTCAACTCTATCCTTTGGTTGAACGGGTTCAACTGGGTTGGACGGCTGGCCTGCATTGCTAGAAGAAGCTTGAGGGTTCAAAGCACCCTCAGGATTAGAATAAGAAGAAACCATGATGATTATGATTAGACTTGTAGTTCTTTCCCAGATTATTCCTATTATAATTGTTGTTATGACCTCTTTAGTTTTGATAACCTTCTTGGTAGTTATCTTTACCCATGTAATTCGCATCCTCTTCCTTTGATGCTACCTGCACTTCGGCTTGCTGAGCTTTCAAGTTAGATGCAATTAATTCTTTCAAAGATTTAAGTTCAACTTGCAAAACATCTAACCTTGAATCATTAAGAGTGCTTTCACTTACCTCATAGACTCCGGGTCTAGTCCTTCTTTCTTCAACTTTACTGTGAGAATGCTTTTCAATAGTCTTGGCTTGCTTCGTAATGAATTCTCAAGCTTCATCCACAGTTTTTTCCATAAAAGTACCTCCAGAAAGTGATTGCAACTTAAATTGAGTATCTTCATCAAGTCCCTTGTAATGAATCTCTAGCAATTCAATCTTAGAGATCCCATGATGAGGACATTCCAACGTAAATTCAATGAACCTCTCCCAAGACTTATGCAAACTCTCCTTATCTTTCATCACAAAAGCGTTTATCTTCCCTCTAAGTTCAGTAGTCTTGTAGGGTGGGAAAAACTTAGTGAGGAATTCAGACACCATCTCATCCCATGTGTTAATCCGCCCATATGGAATAGTTTGATACCAAGCTAAAGCTTTATCCTTAAGAGAGAAAGAAAAACCTCTTATCTTATGATTGTAACCTTCCATACGAGCTGGACTTACCGCATCCATAAGAGTCTCGTAGTTGTTCATGTGTTGTTGAGGAGATTTTGTCTCTGTCCCACCAAACTGATTCTGGCGAATCATTTGTATTACCTGCGGTCGCAGCTCATGCTCATGATTTGCGGGATCTCCAAAGTTAACTCCAGGACGGTTAACTCTTTGGGTAGGATCCATTCTCTGTTCAAGTGTTTGTGGAACTTCCACAAAAGGCTGGTGAATGACAGGTCTGAGAGGAGCGGGAGGTGGAGCTTGTAGAGAAGCTTCAACTCGAGGAGGAATTGGAGCTAATTGTGGTGTTGGAACTACTTGCTGCACTGGAGCTGCAGCTTGCCTCTGGTTCATGGATCTGGCTATCTCTTCCATTTGAGCTCTCATTGCAGCCATTTCCCTTTCTATAGTTTGCTCTCTTTCTCTAGCAATCCGTCTCTCAGCTTCTAGTTGCTCTAAAGCATCTTTGAGTTCAGCTTCATAATCTCTGATTTCAACCATTTTAGAAGCTTTTCAGGCTCTTAGTCTCTCTCGCAGTGTCCTTTCAGGTTCGGGATCGTACGGAACTAGTTCTTTCAAACCCCGAGTTCTTTGCATACACTTTGAAGGATACCTAAAGTCCTGAAAATTCCAAAAACAAAACCTGAAACGAGATCAAAAGTAAAAGAAAGACTTACACTAAAAGAAATCACAAAACAAAACAAATGACTTAGTCCTCGGCAACGGAGCCAAAAACTTTGTTCGCTATTTTCACGCCCCTATAAACTTTTATCAATAATGATAAAAGCTCACAGGTTAGTAAAAACCACGGTATGTTTTAAATTTGTAAAACAAGAAATAAACACCCAAATTGTAGCGAACCCACAGTGTATGGGTCAATTACAGTTAGGATAAGTATTCCAAGGTCGATCACAAGAACTAAATGTTTGGAATGCAAATGTGATCACAGTTAGCGTAAATCAAAATAAAAGATCGAGGTTGGAAAATAAGGGAAGAAAGATCAAAGGAGTTTTGAAGAATTTCTGTAGAGTTCGCAATCAAATAACAAATTTGATTGAAAACTAAGTAAAACAGACAAACGAAAGATTTATCAGTAAAGAGAATGCGGATTTCAAGGATTCAAGGTCATTGTTTATACGCACGGACTCAGGAAATCTCTCAAGGGATCTATGGTTAACAAACTTCCGGGAAGAACGTTTCTAAACTGATAGTCTATTACCGGGTAAGTCTCAAGACTATCTAGTTCCAAACCAACTTCCTATTACCGGGTAAGTTTCAAGGTAGAGAGGTAGGAAATTCTAAACAAACCAAACTCCAAACTAAGGGAAAGTGATACGGGGTTAGCGGTCAGTTGGCCCGATCTTTCAACACCAAGACTCGCGATGAAGAAAATGGATAAAAGGTGGAAACTTGAAAATAAAAAGATGGTGGAATGATCAAATGATTGTGAAGGATCGGTAGATGGATAGATCTGGTCGAACCCTTAAGGCAACCAAGAGCACGATAGGGAAACTAAGGCCCTTACACACAACTTGGAATGACTTGAAGAAGCCCTTCAGCTATAATCTCACACAGAGGGGAAAGCGATTGTCCCCAAAGCACGAGAAGTCACCCGGAGATGATTGAGAGCACCAACTTGCCAATCCAAGTGACACAACTCAAAACAGCGCCAAAGTTGTTGGGAAAACGGATTCCGCTCACACAGTAAGGTGTCTCGATTCCACGAGAAGAATATGGGATAGAAGAGAAACAATACTTCAAAAAGTACTTGTGTTTAATTCATTCAAAGCTGAGTAAAAGAGACGTCTAAAAGAGACGTCCTAGAAGGCCTTATATAGGCATGTTGGACGTCCTCTAGGGTTTCCTACGGGCTATGGGCTTGATCCAAGATCGATCACATTCTAGCTTAAAAGATAAGATCAAATCTCTAAGAGATAAGATCAAATAATAAAAGAGAAATAAAATAACTAGTGGGCTAAACTAACAAGTCTTAAAAGGCCCGAAACAAATAATTAAAAGCAAGCCCATCTTTTATTAAAAGATGTCCAAGAATGGGCTTTAAAATAATAAACAAGTTGGGCCTAATTTAGCCACTTAAATTAGCCCGAAATCTTCTTCCTTCAAATGTAGCCCGACGGACCTCCTCTTCATATGGATCAAGTGGACCATGACCCATCCTCTCTCCCATATCTCGGTCATGGTCTCAGCTGCTCCTCTCTAACTCTCGGTTATGATCTCGGCTGCTCCTCTCTGAATCTCGGTCATGATCTCGGCTGCTCCTCTCCAACTCTCAGTTATTATCTTGACATCTTCTTTTGGTCACTCTCTCCACGTCCAACTCGTGATCTTGATCTCCCTTGGTAACAACTCGTCGCCTCTTGCTTGTGTACTCATCAATGCATGGAGATGAAGTCAGGCTGTGAGATGCTCCTGCATCAGAAAGGTAAACCATTACCGAATAAGTATCAGGTATTACCCTACTTATGACAGAATCTAGGCACACTCAACCCAATAGAGGTTTTCACATCTATTACCTATGGTCGGACACTCAAGTATCTAAGCGGAATATTACCGGGTAAGTCTCAATTTCGGCCTAGGTAAGTAGCTAGATGAATTCTAACTAGGTTCAAGAACAAGCCAACCATTAGGATTTCAAAGCTATTCAAACCAAGCATAAAACACTATTCCATCATAGTCCGGGTATAAACAAATCTCAATTCACCTTGGAACCACAATGGTTCTAGCCAACAATCAACATTTCAAAAGCAATCTTCAATTCAATCAATACAATGGAAGAAGCAATTATCAATCCAATCAATTCAATAAAGAATTCATAAACAAGAACTAAAAGAGAGATTAAAGAAGATACTCAGCTTTTTTAATAGAAAATTAGAAAAACGTCAAATTCCCAATATTCGCGAAGTTCCTCCAAGCTCAATCAAGTTCAACAATGGCCAACAATGGTGTAGGGCAAAAGGAGAAGAAGAAGGGGAAAAAGCTCTCTCCAAAGGAGCTCAAAATTAGAATGAAACGGGAACCCCCGAAAATCATTTAGGGCTTTCCTTTTATATCCCGCAACGGGTTGCCCTAAAACAGATCCGAAAATTAACGAAATAAATCGGCGAACAGGGACCTCGGTCGGAAATCTCGGTCGGTGACCAAGATTTTTGAACGTCGGGGCCGAGATTAGCTTCGTGATCCAGCGTTGACGAAATCTCGGTCGGGAATCTCGGTCAGATGTGAAAAATCTCGGCCGAGATGGAACAAATCTCGGCCGAGATCGGGACCGAGATGCATCGACATAAACTTCTAATATGGGGTCTCGGTCGAGGTGGCTCGAATCTCGGCCGAGATGGCTCGGATCTCGGCCGAGATGGCTCGGATCTCGGCCGAGATGTCTCGGATCTCGGCCGAGATCATGTGGATCTCGACCGAGATTGCTCCAATCTCGTGTGTTTCGTCTTGGCTCGTCTTTTCCTCTTTTCCCGTGCCTGCATGATAGCTCATAAGCGTCCATCCCGAGGCATGATCCTCAAATGCATCGTTTTAGCTCCAAAACACGCCAAAATACCTACAAAGACACCTAAAGTGTGTGTAGACATCTATACTCGCAAAGTTGCACTAAATGGAAAACTAACTATATGCTTTACTAAACTAGGTCGATAATTCATGTTATCAGTGATCTAGACTTTGAAATTACATTATTAATTAATTGCTTATTATCTATTCTCATACCTTCAAATTATTCGGTTTCGAATTCGGTCCATATAAATATACAATATTTTCGCTTTCTTTCTCTCTTAGTATTTCACGTCTCCTTAAGGCCGATTGGCCTTACTGGGTTTTTCACTGTATTCACTTCGATTTCTTTTCTTGTTTGTTCTTTATATATTATGATCAAAGGTTACGACTTTGGCCAATCGGTATTACTGGTTTCTTGCTTTTAATTTAATTCATTTACTTTTTGTATACATTTAGTTATTGTTTATTTTAGTTTCTTATTTATTTTGTCAAAGCAAAATATCGTTTTTATAATGTTTCGTCTTAACTCTTTATACTATAACGGATCTTGAAAATTATTTGTGAGATTCAAGACTCCCACTTCAATCCTCACGATGCGCTTACACAGGGCCGTCCATTGGCCTGTGCAAACAGACCAATGGCACAGGCCCTCAATTATGAAGGGGCCCATTATTTATAATTTCTGTTATTACTTTTTAAAATTAAAATGTAAAATTCTCTTAATTATCCATAACTGTTATGCTCCTAATATGGCCACTTACTTAGCCTCTTAATTTTAACTAGTGTAATACCCCTGCCTTGCACGGGATTTTCTATAAAAAGTTCGATACAACAATTACAATTATAAATAAAAAAATTATATTGTATAGTATTTTTAATTTTCATAAACATATTTTATTTTTGTGTGAAGAAAAAAATTTAAACAATAAAATAATTTGATTTTAAATTCTTTTTTTCTTTTGTAAATAATTGAAAAAAGTATACTTTCATATATATATATATATGGTTAATATAGTAATATAGTTAATTTTGCAATATTATTCCGGCTTATAATAATTCCTGAATATAAATTTTGATTTTTAATTACGTAATTAAACAATACTTTTTAATTATTGGGTTTTCAGAATAAATTATAAATTATTGGGATTTTAGAATAAATTTATTCCAAATTTTAAAATATTTTGGCTGAATATGAGGATTGATAACCGAATTGTAAATATTTTAGGATAAAATATTTAAACCCAAAATAATAAAAATGTTTAGCTAAATAAATTTACCAAATTTAATTATTTATAAAAAATATCTGGATTTAGTTAGATTGTACGGATTTTTTTGTTAATAATTTTAATTGTAAATTCTTTTTATAAATTACGTAATTTAAAAAAAGACTGAGATTAAATATTGCTGTTATACGTGGCACTTAGTGATTTTCTGGTACGACACGTGGCAAGAATTGCTACTCCTATAATATATATATAAGATTTACAAAATTGTAATTAATTGGACATTAATTATAGCAATTACTAGTCCTTTTTTTTCTCTAACCGTTCAACCAATTTTCTTTTTCCTATTTATCTGCCAAAATTTTTGTTCTAACTATTTTCCTCTTTCTTCATTCATTCATTTTCCCAAATCATTAAATTGTTCAATAGTTTTTACTTCTTTATTTTAAGTTAATAATAAAAATTAAGCCTAAAACTTTAAAGGTTAGTTATTTCTCCTTTTTTTAAATAATTAAAATTGTTGATTTTATTTTTAATTTATCAACATATTTTAAACTATTTTTTTTATATTTTTAATTCTAAAGTACTAAAATTAAAATTATAAAACTAATTTTATCATCGAGAAAATTGAACAGGGGCACCAAAATGCATTGGACGGCCCTGCGCTTACATAGATAAATGTATGCCATTATTATCGAGATAATAGTGTTGTTCTACACGATAATGCATATATTGTGAATTTATCATATAAGATTACGAGTTCTTAAACACGTTATATGCGTGTATGCATGTTGGGTGGTCACATGTTTATCGGGACATTTCATATAGTTGACAATAGTTATGTTGTCTACAACATTGCTTAGTTTTAGGGTCGCATTCCGTTCACATTTTACATTCATATAAACGTTTATATAGTTTTAGGTCGCATTCACAATTAGTACGTTGGATGTCTTACGTTAGTTCCGTACCGTTACAATTCACAACCACATATTCCAATGCTAAACTCATGAATCTCGAGAGAGTGTGGGACCCACCGTTTGAATTCTCACTTGGCTTATCTATTATCAACCACTCATATATATAATTAATATATACAATATATTTGTAAGCCGCCCCTACACCTAATTCAAGCTAGTTTCACGTTGAGATTGAACGATCGTCCAGAGTTGTCCCACATCGGTAAGGGAACTTAAAATTGGTTATATACTAGGCGCAGATTATTTGATAGCTTTTTTGAGAAAATTATCAAATTTTATAAGTTTGACAAAGCTATTGAGAATTTTTATATTTTTTTTTATATAGGAATTTTAGGAATTATTGAAATCTTATTCCAATTTATTCTTATTTTTATTATGCTATTTTATTTTTATCTTGTTCTTTTTGATAAATATAATATAAAATTTTATTTTTATCAAATATTTTTTAATTTTTTAATAATATTTTCATGTTTTACAACGACCCCTTATTCCTAGGTATGAGGAGTTGTGCTTTACCCAAAAAAGTCGAATTCAAGACGAACCTAAATTTTATACGAGCTTTAAAATGTAGTCATATTCGACTCATTTAGAAAATTAACGAGCTATGGCCAAACTTTTTAATGAGTCAAATAAAACTGAATCCGAGTAGTTTGTCTCATATAACATCCTATCTCGTTCGGCTCACATGGACGGTTGTATTTGCAGCTCGTTAAGAGGTTGAGTTTACAAATGTAAACATAGAATTTCAAATACATTAATTCTTTTATTACATTAATTTTGATAGTGTTATTTAAAGGTCTAAAGTTAATCTTATTCGGACCCAACTTTAGAAATTTAGACTTTGAAATTTCATAGGCGGAGGGTCGATCTTAATGACTAGGATAGGTTTATATTAGGTATAAATATGATCGTGTCAAAGTCCGATATTATACAGACAGTTCTTAGAATGTGTGCATACAAAAGCTAATGTACATTAAACTCAAAATAAACACATAAATTCAACAAAATTTACCTTAAAATAACTCATCGACCATATATTAAGTTAGACTATTCTTATCTCATATATAAAAACTTATTATCTTCTATCCGCTTATCTAAAGTTCGTATTATGATTAAATAAAAAAAAAAAAAAAGAGGATAACCAAAATAAATCCCAAACGTTTAAAATAAAATTGGACCCACTTGAAATTCTAACCCAAAACTTGTTGACTAAACCGTCAAGTGTCAACGCCGTTAGCCAATCTAATTCACTTTCCAATTAACAACTCTAAATGAACATGACCATGCAGGTCACGTCATAATTAGAATGACAGTCGTAATCCAAATTCACGAATTTGGTAGAATATGTTATTATGTTCACACATATCATCGGATATTATAAGTGGTTCAAATTTTGTGTACTTACGCATTGTCATTTGTCACATATTATCTTATAACTATATAGTTTAGAAAGTCATTTGAATAGAAGATTATAGGATACGTTACTTTGGATAGACCTGTAGATCCAGGTAACTAACGTTACGCTAAATACTGAAAATCTCTATTGACAATAAGCATGAAATATCAACATCAACGAGTAAAGAAAAACAAGTAACACACATGTAGATCGGTGACATAACATGCATGTAGATCGATAGAATCACCAGTAAATCGGTATTTAGGGGTGATTTAGACGCCGGTAGAAAAGAATGATTTAGACGCCGGTAGGTTGACGTACTGCAACATGTTTGAGGTTCATGTCTGTAGGATCGAGTCTCTTATATCATGATGAATTATGGTGGGATAAAACACACATATATTAAGTTTATTATAACCCTATATATAGGGAATTACAAGAGAATGATAAGAAGATTAATAAAGATATTTTCGATAAGATCAAATCTAAACTATCCTAAACAATAAGATATTAGAAGATAATTGACGAAATTCTTAATATTATAACACATTTCGATAACACAGTATCTCTTCTTGTCTTCGAAATTAGCTAAAAGGAGAATGAAATGTAAAATCCGTCAAAAAAATTGTGGCAGACCTATAAAGAGATTAAAGTGTTGATCGACCATGTCAAGTGTTAACTAACTCGTTAACACTTGAAGGGAGTCCTAAGATGTAAGGGTTAAAATGTTCAATATCGATAACACAAGTTGTGAGCATAATATATAAGTTCATGGATTACTGCGATTTTAGGATAAAATTCCGTAGATCTATATGTGTGGTTCGGTTGACGTGTGTCCTCCTGAAATTGTTTAGAAGCCTTGGTTGTAAGGTAAGGTTTAAAGCATGTGAATCCGTAAAGAGGGAATACAACAAAACAAAAAAAATTATGACAACAAGAAACCGTTCGGAGTACTTTTAAAAGCCTTAATCTTAAGAGTCTACGAAGTTTATTAAGCTTATGGACATCTAAAAACACAAACCTAATACTTTCGAACAGATCCGTCACTTGATCAATTGACCGATTAGGTACACTTATCCTAATTAGACATGACATAGCCCCGAATCATTTACATTTCACTTCAGCAGTAACTAGCATAATACCCGTGCTTCACACGGGATGACACAAAATTTATTCATAAATTAAAAAAATTAGTATAACAACTATATAGGTAAGTCAAAAACAAAATATTATTTTATGACAAAAGTACATAATTTTGTTATAAGAATATTTATATATTTTAATCATAATATATTACATTTGCTAAAATATATATATATATATATATATATATATATATATATATATATATTTCATGATTTTCTTATAAAAATAAATGACAAATTAAGTTTTTGCCTGATATACATAGAGTTAGTCTATTGAAATATTTTATTTCTTATATCTTAATATGGTGTTGACATGTGACAAAATCTTAAGTGGATTAATGTGATTATGGCATGTGGCAAAATTAAGTGTGACTTAATGTGACGATGACACGTGGCTTTATACACTTTTGTGTTAAATTATGTGTTACAATCTTGTAACGTGAAATAAAAATAATTTAGAGTCAACGGAATTTCTCAATCATTAGAAACAAATGACTATAATAATTCTAATGTATAATCGATACTTGTAATCCATATACACTTCATGTTTCATACTTTTTAGTTGTGTAATTATTAAAATAAATATTAAAAAATCCATATAGAAATTTAAAATTTGTATCAATATAATAAAATATAAACATATAGTAGGATTGGACAGTATAATTTATTTGTATATTATTTTATATAACAATGTTAAAATTTTATATAGTTTTTCAATTTGGTAGAAAATATTAAAATTATTTCTACTATGTATTTTAATATTACTTTACATATTAATAATCTTAATTATGTGAAAAAGGGTTAAAATCATATTACATAATATTAAGATTACATGTGGTAAAATGATAGTTCTAAAAAGGAAATTATTAAAATCAATAATTCATATATAGTTTTAATTGGTATAAAAATAGCATAAGATCAATTTCTTTTTATAAATGGCAACAACTTTATCATCATCTCTATAAATAAAATAAATAAAATAAGTCAAAGAATGATGTGGCACAACCTAGAGACGACACGTTGTAAAATATGATTTAGCTTAACGTGGGAATGTCATGTGGCATAATCTGAGGTGATAAAATCCGAGGTGGCTTAACGAGGGAACGACAACTGGACATAATTACTTCTATTTTAGTATTATATATAGTAGATGGAATCTTCTTATATCGTACGAGTATCTTTTTGTGTCGTAATGGTATCTTCTTGTATCGTAAGAGTATCTTTTTCTTTACTTTTTTTTTTTTCTCAAACTAATAGTGCACTTAGTCCATGATTTAGATTCATGCTCAACTTTCTTCTTTTCTTTTTTTTTTTAAGTTGAAGAGTCAACAGCAAAATTCACTATACAACTTTATAGATCGCTAATCTCAATTATTTATCAAATTAATTGGCATGGTGATGTCATGGTGTCAAATTTTATTTATTTATAATTAAAAAGAAAAATACTACATAAAACTTTAGATGTTCATTCACAAATCGTAAAACTTAAAAAAGAAAAAAAAATAAAAAAATTGACTAATTTGTTTGTCATTCAACTCGTAACTCAGAAAAAAAAAAATTAAAATGAAATAAGCGTGCACTATTCACCGATCACCATCGTTGTGGTGGTGCCCTTGCTCGTCAGTCTCGTCACCTATAAATATGAACCCTCTTTCTCAGTAAGCTTGCATCAACCAAAGTAATAAACTCTTCTCTTCTCTTTACTTCTCTTGTTGAACCTTCTTTCTAGCTATCCTTCAAACACTCATAAATCTAGCAGATTTCTTAAGCTATTTTCAGTTCTGCCATGGCCAAAACAATTACATGCAATCTAAAGAATTCTTCCCTTGAAGCAAATAATGCTTTTGGATCAATGTTTTTACAAAGTTCAGTTTCTAGGAAAATAAAATTGGGAATATGTATAAAAAATCTAAGAGGGCTAAACAAGAGCTCAGTTGCAGTGGTGGCCATGGCTAGACAAAAGGTGAAAGCTAAGGCTTCTTCTGCTGCTGTGTTCATGAAATCACCTAATTTGCTGATAGAGACTTCAGAATCCATAGCCACGTCACCTCCTAAGGAGAAGAAACAGAAGCAAAAGGAGGAAGACAAAGTTCAGAGGGCGGGTGGTAAATATGGTAAGTTTGGGGGCAAATTCGTGCCTGAGACTCTCATGACTTGGTTGACTGTTCTTGAAGCTGAGTTCAATTTGGCCCTTCATGATTCTGTATTCCAGGTTTGCCCCTTAACTTACATCAGGTTTTACGGTTGATAATAGTCCACGTGGAGTTAACATGGTAATTACTTTTGTTTTGACGTGTTTAGGAGGAGCTTTCAACAGCACTAAGAGATTATGTTGGACGTGAAACACCATTATATCATGCTCAAAGGCTGACAAGCTACTACAAGGACAAAAATGGCGGATTAGGACCGGAGATTTATCTAAAGAGGGAGGATTTGAGCCATGGTGGATCCCACAAGATCAATAATGCCATAGGACAAGCCATGCTAGCCAAGAGGCTCGGAAAGACAAAGATCGTAGCTGCCACCGGAGCCGGTCAGCATGGGGTGGCTGTTGCAGCGGCGTCCGCTAAGCTTGCCTTGGAGTGTACTGTGTTCATGGGATCCGATGATATGGAGAGACAGCCTTCCAACGTGGTCCTAATAAAGTTGCTAGGAGCACAAGTAAGTGAAGACTGTTTGTTGGTCAATTTTGTTACTATTTTTGTAATTTCCTTTATTCGATTTGTGGTTGTAGTTGTAGTTATGTACTCGTCAATGTGAAAGTACAGATCGGACGGTTTATTGACCGCGGTCGTGTATAAGTATATTGACGTATAAACTCGATCAACACATAAGCACAAATGACTTTCCTATGTGAGTTTTATATGATATAATCGATTTTGTAAGTTAGATGGGTATTTAGGGTTAGGTCCAAAAGTGTTCACTTTAACAAGCTTTCCATCAAAGTTGGATATGTCAAGTTTTTTATGGATATGATTGAAGCAGTTGTCCTTTTCAATCAATTTGGAAAGTTGGTTAGTTAATTCACAAGTCGTGTCATTTGAAGGTTGTTCCGGTAAATGGAAGCTTCAAAGATGCAGCTTCAGAAGCATTCAGAGCAAGCCTAATAGACTTTAACAACAATTACTACTTGCAAGGTTCGGTTATCGGACCACACCCATGTCCGATGATGGTCCGCGAGTTCCAATCGGTAATCGGAAAGGAAGTGAGGAAGCAATCCATGGAAAAATGGGGAAACAAGCCAGATGTTCTACTCGTGTGTGTTGGTGGCGGATCCAACGCGTTAGGCCTCTTCCACGAGTTTGTACAAGACAAACATGTTAGATTAATCGGAGTTGAAGCTGGTGGGTTCGGAGTGGAGACTGGATTCCACTCCGCAACCCTCGCAAAAGGATCCGTTGGTGTCTACCATGGAGCCATGAGCTACTTGCTTCAGGATGATGAGGGTCAGATTCTCAAGCCACATTCAATTGCAGTCGGGTAAGTTGATATATATTTTTTATTATTATTAATTGATTTTAGAATGAAACCTTACTTAATCATATTTGTTTTGGGTTTCTAGGTTGGAGTGTCCGGGTGTTAGCCCTGAGCTCAGCTATCTAAAGGACATGGAACGGGCCGAGTTCTATACAGTCACGGATGAAATGGCAGTAAAGGGTAAGTTGAAAGTACATAAGTGAGCATCTTGTTGGAACTATATTTGATATGTGAAACCATTGTGTGTTTTTGTAGCATTCAAGAGATTGTGCAAACTAGAAGGGATTATTCCGGCGTTGGAGTCAGCCCATGCACTTGCATATCTAGAGGAGCTTTGTCCAACGTTGCGCGATGGGACTAAGGTTGTTGTCAACCTAAGTGGTCGAGGCGACAAAGATGCCACGACTATCTTCCAATGCAATCTTATGGAGCGATGGACATAGTCACATAGATATATATTATTTGCACTTAATCCCAATATTATTTGTGTAGAACCGTAGATTAATGTGTTTCTTTCGATCGATTCAATCATTGTACGTGTCAGAAGTTGTGAATCAATGGCCAAAAGTAATTGCCACATTCTTATCACGTATGGCCCATTCCCGACTATTCAGGACCACCCACTCAAAAATAGACCAACAATCAAAATAAAGCTCGAGTACACAATGATAATACATGTAATAAAAAAAAAGTCTATATTATGCAAATTTAGCAAATGTCAAATTTCATAAATTTAGTAAGGGTTGAGTGGACGAAGTACCTCTCCTCGTCTAGGTTTGTGGACGGTGTCATTCCAGGGTCCATCATAGGTGTTACTTATCCATAACACGGTAAATAGTGTCTAATGACCATGGAGTTAAGTGGAATGTGTTCTTCCTTATGGTCATATGGTGGTTATGGTGCTGGCGGAATGAACACACATTCTGTAAGAAGACACAAGATCTTGACCAACTAGGGTTTATTCGGCGACGGTATGATCGAAGAGACCGTCAAGGCATTCGAGAAAAGCATGCCCCCCTCTACTCTCCCTCGTAAATCTGATATTTGGGTGGCTTGGAGGAGAGAAGATCTTGGATGGGTAAAAGTAAACTCTGAGGCGCGGTTTGTGGTAGTATGGGACAGGCCACGGATGGTGGGGTAATAAGAGATTGTCATTGGAACCGAAAGGAGGCTTTGTAGTCATTCTAAACGTTGTTTTTTGTACCTGCTATTGAGCTTTGGGACATAGTCCATGGCTGGGAGCTTGCGGGAAACAATGGTTTTCGTCAAGTCGACATAGAGGTTGATTTTAAACTCGTCCTAAACTTCACGGAGAAGGGTGTGGATTTAATGCATCCGTCCGTTTAGCATGATACTCAGGTGTCAATTAAGGCTATCTTCTTAGAGACTAGTATGTTAAGATTGCTCATATCATCCAAAAGGGTGGTTGACTCACTTTTTGTTTTGTCTTCTTATTAGACGTTGGTTTACAAAATTTTTTTGAGCTTTCTCTAAGCCTTAAGGGTATTTTGTTAGATGCGTGATTCGAGATCGAGGAGTTAGTTTTCCTTGAATGACTTAATTGTAGTTCATTCCTTTGTTATTTGGTGTTTGGGAGTTTCGGCTCTTGGCCACCCAAAAAAACTTTATATATTATTGCATTTTCTTTGTCTTTGAATAACAATTTTATTTCATAAAATCTGAAACTTTTCAATAAAATAAAGTATATCAAACTCGACCAAACATTAACAATGACCTTGACCAATGATCATACTTGACCAAACTCTTAACGCGTGATCTAAAGTTAAAACACATAACTATGTATTTTTTTTCTTCATGCAAATGAAACTATATCTAGTATATACGTAGATTTGTCCGTAGGATTTGAAGCGGTATGATTCCTGACTAACTGATGGCTACTCACGTGGAGACACCAGAAGGCAAAAGCTACTACCATTGCTGAACAAATGTTCATGACTGGACCAAAAGGTGATGCTTCATCGATGATCATAAAAAAAAAGAGTATCACCTACCCCAAAAAAATCTAAGGGTCCTTTGCTATGATTTTACGGAATCGTGAATCGATTTGGAATCACCATACCCATTTTTGCAGTTGGTTGAGCACGAGATAGGAGAATCTTCCATTCTTAGGAATGGTAGATTCTAGCTAGCAAATCGAATATGCATCATACGTGTCTAAAATCGAACTACCCATACGTGATATGCATGTGCTATATATTGGCCCGAGTCTAAGCACAGCCATATAATTCATCCTATACTAGTTATATCCTATAACTAAAACTAATTTACAATAGTTTGGAATTTACCAAACTTAGATAATTTA
This sequence comes from Fagopyrum tataricum, assembly GCA_002319775.1. Lineage (NCBI taxonomy): Eukaryota > Viridiplantae > Streptophyta > Magnoliopsida > Caryophyllales > Polygonaceae > Fagopyrum > Fagopyrum tataricum. The sequence goes on from CM008283.1 coordinate 49,580,389, forward strand.
GTATAAGTTTGTGTAATAAAATCGATGTGGACCAAGTTTATCTCCTCATCACTACGTTATTACAAACAAATATAAAATTTAATACATAAGTTTGGTGGACAACTCTTTCATTTAAAGTGGAACCACGTATATGATAGGTGTCAAATGGGGCCGACAGATCGGGTTCGGGTCGGGTCGTTTTTTTAGATAAAAATGTTTGGGTTTTTAAGAGGTTTGTTTTGGGTTGGGTACCAATTCTTCGGGTTGTAACGAGCCATTGGGTAGTCTCGATTATTGCACCACAATGGATCAGTTTAGTTTGGTTCTTGGGTCATTTTGGGCCGGTTTACTTTGGGTTTTTAATGGATTCGAGATGCACAAATTGTGGCGTTGTCGGTCAGTCGAGTTAATTTATGTTTGGGTTGGTCAAAACCAATGTGATTGACTAACGTCTTGATTCATATTGGTTTTGGGTTGGAGAATTTGTCAAGTTAAATCAGGGTTATCTAGTTGGATTGGGTAACTCTTAGATACATTTTTTCATTAAAGTTTAAGCAAATATAATAATTTGATCTGGATATCCATTAAAATTTATAGGAAACCACGATCCATATCTGGTTGTATATTTGGCATATTATCCGTTTGATCCGGATTCTAAAATGGGGTATCCGAAGATGATCTTAGCCGAATCAAATAATTATTTGCGAATATGATGGCGATCAATGACTTTAGTGATACGGGGTTAGTCGTGAGGTTACCCGATCTTTCAACACCATAACTTAGGATAGAAGAAAAAGGAAAAAAGATGAAAACTTGAAATAAAAAGATGAATGAATGATCCGATGAGTGTGATGGATCGTACCTGGATAGATCTAGTCGAGCTCTTGAAGCAACCGTGAGCACACTAGGGAAACTAAGGCCCTAACACACAGTACAAAATGATTGAAGAAGCTTTTCCGCTATAATCTCACATAGAAGGGAAATCGATTGTCCCTAAAGCACGAGAAGTCACCCGAAGATGATTAAGAGCACCAACTTGCCAATCCAAGTGACACAACTAAAAACAGTCCAAAGTTGTTGAACGAACGAGATTCCACCAATCCACAGTAAGATGTTTCGATTCCACGACAAGAGTTATGAGAGCGAAGAGAAAGAAATACTAAAAAGTATTGTGTTTAATTTCATTCAAGGGTGACCCTACTGGACGTCCAACCCATGCCTTATATAGGCAGAGGGGAGCGTGAAGGTCAAGTTGAAACGGGCTATGGACTTGATCTAAAATCGAGCTCAAACTAGCTAAAAAGATAAGATCAAATCTTTAAGAGATATGATATTCTAACTAAAAGATATGATCAAATCTTTAAGAGATAAGATCAACTCAAAGGGCTTAACTAACAAATCTAAAAGCCCAAAACAATTAAATAAAACAAGCCCAATCATTTAAAAGAGTCTAAAATATGGGCTGAAAATAATAATCAAGTTGGGCCTAATTTGGCCACTTAAATTGGCCCAAAATTCCTCTACTTTCCTCTCTTCTTCTAGAAAATTAATTTCGGCCTGCTTGGATTCATTTTGGCCGTCTTCCTGCCTTCTCTCGGGTTGGGCGTGTATTACTGTTTTCGAGCTCTCCTCCAATGCTCTCATCTTAATAAAACAACTCTCTAATTCATGCATTTCTTTCCCGAGTTGTTCTACTATTCGTTTGGCTTGAGCTCTTGTGATCGGTCCTGTAGTAGATGGTGCTTGAGATGCTCCTGCATCATTTAGCAAATTTCATATGATCTGTTTGATTGAAAATGACTTTAACTACATCCGGATATCCACCTAGTTCGTTTAATCCGGATATCTGACCAAATCATTGATATAGATATTCGACCGATCCGTTTTGTAAGAGCCTTGATCTTTAGAGCTGAGCTAGGATGTACCGCCCCCGCGGGTCCATGGTGGCGCCCCTGCGGCTCGTCCAGTGTCCGCCCCTGCGGCTCAAGAACCGCCCCTGCGGTTTCCTGCGGCTGCAGCCGACTTTGTTGACCTTTGGACCATGATTTACTCTTCTTTCCTTTAACCTTCTTCTTTGCTTCGGATCAAGGGTTCTTCATTCTCATTCCCAGCTATCCTTACGTCCTTCTTGCTTCTCCCTTTCTCCTCCTTGATCTTGCTTTTGCTTTCTCTTTGGTGTGGAAGATTTGTTGTGTGGTTGATGATGTTGATGATGATGAATGTTGTTGCTGAGTTTGAGAGTCATATAAGAGTGTTGTGTTGATCTTTCCTTCTGCTTGAGATCCTAGTCGTGGTAAGCTTCTTGCTTCTCCTTTCTTCTTCTTTCATTCCATTCCATCTTCCTTAACTTAGGATTAGATGTTCTAGGTGTGTATTGATGTTAGAATGTGTATGTTTATGTATGTGTTTGACAATGGAATGAAGAAGACGTGATTTGATCACGTGAAGAGGGGAAGAGAAGTCGGGAGGTTACGTTCTGCAGCGTCGCCGCCCCTGCGCCTCAGCGTCGCCGCCCCCGCGGGACCTTGTCACCGCACCCGCGCCCGGAAGTCGCCGCCCCTGCGGCCACGGTCACAGCGGCCGCGCCAACGTGTTTCCGCTCTTGCGCCTGTGCCTGTTGCCTTTCCGCCCCTGCGTCTTTCCGTTCCGCAGGTGCGTCTTGTACATGATCTACTTGAGTAGTATGGATCCTTTCCTTTCCTAGTATGAGGGTTAGTAGCATGCTAGGTATGTGTATGAGGATAGGATGATGATGTTTATGATATCGTTATATGCCGGTTATGGCTTTGAGGTTTAGTAGATTATCGAGGTTATAAGTTGGATATGATCCTTATGGATCCCTTGGGTCTAGGTGTGACCCCTTTGATTGATAGGAGATTTGATATCTCTTTATGCCTTGTTATTAGGCAGTGTTGTCCTCCAGATTGGAGTTGATCGGATTGAGAGTACTTTGAGGTTGAGGTAAGTCCATAGGACTTACTTAGCTACCATCCCTATATTAGATATATACATGAGTGGTGTTTGATATATGCTTAATAGCATGTGATGATTGATTATTACCACCCTATGGTTTAGTGACTGCTCATTGTAGGGCCGTGACAACTTGTCCTTTCATCCCGCTGGGAGTCTGGAGGTTCTATGCGGGCAGGCCAGATTTGGATTGTGGGACGGGCTTTCTCCACTCCCATAGGGTATACGGGGAGGGTGACCGGATCACCACTCCAGTTGGCTCCATTCCCGAGAGGCGAGGATTATATATATACCTCGTGTCACATATGTTCATATACATTTATTTATATGATTTGAGTGTTGGACCTTATAAAGATAATTAACCGGGTAAATGTGTGACAGCATGATTATATGTTTAAGTTATCTTGAAGTGTGGTTGTGCTTATGCATCTTCTATATATATGTGTATGGTTAGCTAACGGTTTTATACCGTGTTGTAGATCCTTTGCAGGTTAGGAGAACTGCATAGTGATTCAGATGGGGTGATCCGCTGAGGGCTCCGTACACTAGGTTTATGCGAGGGTTATAGGGTTTTTGTATGTACAGTTATATGTTTGGTTTGTACTCAGCGTTTCTTCTGTAAACCTTTTGATATTTATATACAGTTTGATGTTTTGGTTTTAATCTATATGTGCCTTGTTGTAAGATCCAGTGAACTTGTTGTCAGGCTAGGGTCAGGATCCATTGTGAGATCCTAGCCCAGTAGGGCTTCGATACCTACGGATTCGGGGTGTTACAAAGTTGGTATCAGAGCCTTAAGTTGACAACAATGGCACTTGTATTCTGCGATAAAGGTCGAATAGATAAATAAACAGAACCCGAAAGGGGTCTGACTTTTCAAAAGGTTTTGGTTTTTAAATGAGTACAAATGTTTTGGGATAGTGTGTACGAGAAGCCATCACCTCTCTGAAGACCTCGACAGTATAGATATATATATAGATATTATGTTGTGATTGATCTTATACATATCTATACATATGGCATATATATAGCTTGATAGGTTAGGTGTACTTGCCCTGCATATGACTCAGACTAGAGTTGTATCTGCCGATGGACGAGGTAGGGGTAGATCCCCTCTTCCTCCAGTAGAGGTAGGACAGAGTCGAATTCCCGCTGTTGATCCACCGGCAGCGGAGGAGGTTCATGAGGTTATTGCTGAGAGTGTTGTTCTTGAGACTGGGAGCGGTATAGCTGGGAGACTTACACCACAGCGAGTCCAGTCAGATGACTCGGATTATGTTTATATGAGGGGACCAGATTTCCGCGCGTACATTAGACAAGTGGAGGAGGCTACTAGAGCATGTAGACGTATCCCGGATTCGCCGGCACAAGAGGGATTATCTGAGAGATCCCATGGAGTTACACAGGTGCCAGTTTTACCGGCACGTATTGCTGAGATCATTCAAGTTTCAGAGGAGCATAGAAGACTTGGGAGAGACAGCGAACTGGGAAGACCAGTGGTGCTAGTGGAGTTGTTGGTTCTGAACTAAACCAGAGATGTCCAAGTTACCGCACATCTACACAGGTTGCAGCTACGGGTCGACAGTGCTTTAACTGTGCTAGTTATGGACATATACGATCAGCGTGCACGAGGCAGACAGTGATTTGCTATACTTGTGACGGACGAGGCCATAGAGTTGTCTTCTGTAGACAGGGTGGAGCTTCGTCACAGCAGGGTTCTTCTCCTTCCAGTGTAACGAGAGGTGGGCAGAGACCACCTCAGCAGCAGCAGGCACAGGGACAACAGAGGGTCCTAGATCGTTCTACTACTCAGGGATTTGCTCCTGGGTCGAGTAGAGGTAGAGGTCGTAGTGGGAGTACCACTGACACCAGAGGACCACAGGGTAGAGTTTTTGAGCCGAGGAGTGCAGAGGAGCCAGCTGCACCGACTGCTACAAGTACCATTCTGATCCATGGTTTACCTGTTAGAGTTTTATTTGATACTGGAGCTACGCATTTTTTTTATATCTAATGCATGTGTTGAGTGTCTGAGTCTAGTTACGACTGAGGGGATACCCTTTAGTATAGGGTTACCCGATGGTAGTAGGGTCAGAGGTACCCGTGAGATCCGTGACTGTCCCATTTCTGTAGGGACCTGTGTGTTACTTGTTGACTTCTTTGTCATGCCAGTAGTGCATGAAGAAGTCATTTTAGGTATGGATTGGATGGATAGACATCAGGAGGTATTAGATGTAGGTAGGAGGACTGTGACACTCTCTACCGAGTTAGGGCAGATAGAGGTTTTCCGAGGTTGGGACCTTGGAAATTCAGACATGTTTATCAGTGTGATACGGGCAGCGAGATTGATTGCACAAGGTTGTGAGGCCTTCTGGTGTTATGCCATGAAGGAGGGGGAGAGTCCAGCTTTAGAGGATATCCCAATGGTCTGTGAGTTTACATATGTATTTGTTGAGCCGTCTAGTTTGCCGCCTCAGAGGAATGTGGACTTTGGTATAGAGTTGGAGCTTGGTACGAGACCGATCTCGAAGGCCCCATACCGGATGGCGCCTATCGAGATGCTGAAGCTGAAGAAGCAACTCGAGGAGTTGGCTAAGAAGGGTTTCATCCGCCCTAGCGTATCCCCATGGGGAGCATTTGTCCTCTTCGTACGGAAGAAGGACTGATCGTTGAGATTGTGTATTGATTACAAAGAGCTGAACAAGGTGACCATAAAGAACAAGTATCCATTGCCCGTATTGATGACATGTTAGATCGGCTTCAGGGAGCGACAGTATTCTCCAGGATTGACTTACGTTCAGGGTATCACCAGCTGAGGGTGAGAGAGCAGGATGTGCATAAGATAGCATTTCGGACCAGGTATGGACACTACGAGTTTATAGTGATGTCATTTGGGCTTACGAATGCCCCAACAGTCTTCATGGAGTTGATGAACAGTATATTCATCGACTTCCTGGATCAGTTTGTGGTAGTTTTCATAGATGATATTTTGGTGTACTCTCGCAGCAGAGAGGAGCATGCAGGACAGTTGAGTACTGTGTTACAGGTTTTACAAGATAGAGAACTTTATGCTAAGTTCTCTAAGTGCGAGTTCTGGATGTCAGAGGTAGCATTCCTGGGTCATGTTGTTTCAGCTGAGGGGATCAAGGTGGATCCGGTAAAGATAGAGTTAGTAGCAGCATGGACGATACCGACGAACGTCAAAGAAGTACGTAGCTTTCTTGGCCTATCCGGTTATTACCGACGCTTCGTGGAGGGATTTTTTTTGTGATTGCCCGTCCACTGACGAGTCTGTTGAGGAAGACTACCAGATTTGTATGGTCTGAGCAGTGTATGAAGAGTTTTGAGGAGCTGAAGAGACGTTTGACTTCCGCTCCTATTTTGGCACAGCCAGGGGGTAAAACTGATTTTGTGGTTTACAGTGATGCATCCAAGCTAGGCTTGGGATGTATGTTGATGCAGCGAGGCAAAGTGATTGCATATGCGTCTAGACAGCTGAAGACGTATGAGGAGAACTACCCGACTCATGACCTGGAGTTGGCAGCGGTAGTTCATGCACTGAATATCTAGAGACATTACCTCTATGGTGATACATGTCAGATATTCGCAAACCATAAGAGTCTGAAGTACATTTTCACGCAGCGGAAATTGAATAACCGCCAGCGTAGATGGCTTGAGCTGATCAAGGACTTTGACCTGGAGATTATGTACCATCCGGGGAAGGCGAACGTTGTCGCCGACACCCTGAGTAGGAAGACGCCTCGAGAGAAGGCGATTACGAGATTGACAGTACAACTTCAGTTACAGAGAGATTTAATCTGGCTAGAGTTGGACGTCTAGTTTCCTGATGGGGACGTCCACTTGAGTACTTTAGAGGTTCTCCCTGATCTGTTGAGAGAGATCCAACAGATGCAAGAGACCTGCCCGGCGCTGACGAGGATTCGAGAGAGGATGTCCCGTGATGAGGCACCACAGTTCCTCATAAGAGCAGATAGAGTGATGAGACGCCGCGGTCGTGTCTGTGTACCCGCTGATACGGATTTGCGCCAGAGGATATTACAAGAGGCTCACTGTACGCCTTATTCAGTGCACCCATGTACGAGTAAGATGTACCAGGATTTGAGACGTTCATATTGGTGGGGAGAGCTGAAGCCCGATGTGGCCAGATCTGTGGCACAGTGCGCGACCTGTCAACAAGTCAAGATTGAACATTGCAGACCTGGAGGTGAACTCCATCCACTGCCTATACCACAAAGAAAGTGGGAGGACGTCACCATGGATTTTGTTACTGGTTTGAGACCGAGCAGGAGCTTTGATGCCATCTGGGTTATAGTGGACAGACTGACGAAGACGGCACGTTTTATCCCTATTCGGGAAACGTGGCCAGTGAGCAGATTAGCTAAGGAGTACACTAGACAGGTAGTGAGACTCCATGGTGTACCGAGGACGATCGTCTCAGACAGAGATGGGCGATTTACCTCGAGGTTCTGGCAGCAGATTCAGACTGCTCTGGGGATGAGTTTGCACTTCACTACTGCGTTCAATCCTCAGACAGATGGTCAGTCAGAGAGGATCATTCAGACACTAGAGGATATGTTGCGAGCTTGTGTGTTGGACTGAGGACAAGGGTGGACTAATCATCTCCCACTAGTTGAGTTCTCGTACAACAGCAGTTGGCATGCATCGATTGGGATGACCCCATACGAGGCACTGTATGGACAGAGATGTCGTACTCCGTTATGTTGGGATGAGCCGAGCAGTGTTAATGGTTTGACACCTGATCAGATTCAGGATGATGTTGCTCATGTAGCACTGATTAGAGAGAGGATGCTGACTGCACAGAGCCGTCAAAAGTCTTATGCATATAGGAGGCGTAGACCCCTAGAGTTCAGAGTAGGACCCATGTGTGGCTGAGAGTGTCTCCGACACGAGGTGTTAGACGCTTTGGCATTAAGGGAAAGTTGAGCCCCCGATATGTCAGACCGTTCGAGATTTTGGATCGAGTTGGGAGCGCAACATACAGATTAGCTTTGCCTCCGAGATTAGAGGGTGTTCACCCTGTGTTTCACTTGTCTCAACTGAGGGAGTATATACCAGATCCGAGACATATTGTGAGTTATGATGATTTGGTGGTCGAGCCGGACAACACTTTTGTTGAGCATCCGATTGCAGTCCTAAAACGAGGTATGAGATGCCTACGTTCGAAGGACATTCCTATGTTGAGGATACAGTGGTCGAGACGAGGACTTGATGAGGCTACATGGGAGACTGAGGATAGTATTCAGAGGAACTATCCAGAGTTCTATGCCGAGATAGATGTACCAGTAAGATCGACGAGTAGATCTTAGTACTATCTTGGTGAGTGTTATGCTTATGTGCTTATATGCTATGATGTGTTTATTTTCATACTAGCTATGATGTGATATGTGATCTTAGTAGATCTTGTTGTGCTAGTACGACTGATGTTTCTAGCTGAAGATGACTCTTTCCTCCATGATATTGCGATACGATTAGGGTTTAGCTGGAGATGGATATTCCTCCATGCTATTTTGATGGACATAGTATTGCTACCCGATGTTTTTCCTCCATGCCCTTCTGTTATGATGATGATACGGCTAAAGATGTTTTTCCTCTATGCCTTTGCGATGTGATGATGATATGGCTAGAGATGTTTTTCCTCTATGCCCTTGTGATATGATTATAGTTTGGCTAGAGATGGTTTTCCTCTATGCCTTGGATAGTATAGTGATCTTGTTGCTGGAGATGGTGATTTCCTCCATGCCTGTGTTTGAGGTTATAGAGTGATATAGGTTGATACCTTATGAGCTATGATGCACGGACACTTCTAGACAGTGCCGTTTCCCGTGTCCTCCTGTGTCGGAAACTCGGAAGCTTCCGGAAACTTCTCGGACACGGTCAAAATAATGAGGACACGGTCAAGACACGTTTCCAACACCGGAAATGGGTCGGACACATCCAAACCATGATCATGAATGACGGCTCAATGTGGGATCAAAGAGGGATCCAAAAGAGATGAACAAGACATCCATGAACGTTATGTTATAGTTTCTTTATTAGAATTCAAGATGAATAAGACATTCATGAATACTACCTCAAATATTACTTAACGCAATCAATATTCTTATTTATCAATACTTCTACAACTAATGACACATTCATGTGTCATTGGTTATATCATATATGATTTTTTTCTTATTATATTTAAATTTCTCTTCGCAAAAGCTTTAAAATGATAGATTATTTATATTTTTTTCGCCGTGTCCCCGTTTCCTACGATCTTTAGGATTGCCGCTTCCCCGTTTCTCGCCGTGTCCGTTTTCGTGCAACATAGCTTATGAGCGGAGAGGTGATGCCTCCGATGGAGAGAGTTATACCTCGGCTTTTGAGTCCGAGTGGTTTTAGGATTTCACAAGTTTAGGGACGAAACTTGTTTTTAGGGGGGTGAGATGTAAGAGCCTTGATCTTTAGAGCTGAGCTAGGATGTAGCCGCCCCCGCGGGTCCATGGTGGCGCCTCTGCGGCTCGTCCAGTGTCCGCCCCTGCGGTTTCCTGCGGCTGCAGCCGACTTTGTTGACCCTTGGACCATGCTTTACTCTTCTTTCCTTTAACCTTCTTTTTTGCTTCGGATCAAGGGTTCTTCATTCTCATTCTCAGCTATCCTTACGTCCTTCTTGCTTCTCCCTTTCTCCTCCTTGATCTTGCTTTTGCTTTCTCTTTGGTGTGGAAGATTTGTTGTGTGGTTGATGATGTTAATGATGATGGATGTTGTTGCTGAGTTTGAGAGTCAGCTAAGAGTGTTGTGTTGATCTTTCCTTCTGCTTGAGATCCCAATCGTGGTAAGCTTCTTGCTTTTCCTTTCTTCTTCTTTGATTCCATTCCATCTTCCTTAGCTTATGATTAGATGTTCTAGGTGTGTATTGATGTTAGAATGTGTATGTTTATGTATGTGTTTGACTATGGAATGAAGAAAACGTGATTTGATCACGTGAAGAGTGGAAGAGAAGTCGGGATGTTACGTTCTGCAGCGTCGCCGCCCCCGCGGGACCTTGTCACTGCACCCGCGCCCGGAAGCCGCCGCCCCTGCGGCCACGGTCACAGCGGCCACGGTCACAGCGGTCGCGCCAGCGTGTTTCCGCGCCTGCACCTGCTGCCTTTCCGCCCCTGCGTCTTTCCGTTTTGCAGGTGCGTCTTGTACAGGATCTACTAGAGTAGTATGGATCATTTCCTTTCCTAGTATGAGGGTTAGTATCATGATAGATATGTGTATGAGGATAGGATGATGATGTTTATGATATCGTTATATGCCGGTTATGGCTTTGAGGTTTAGTAGATTATCGAGGTTATAAGTTGGATATGATCCTTATGGATCCCTTGGGTCTAGGTGTGACCCCTTTGATTGATAGGAGATTTGATATCTCTTTATGTCTTGTTATTAGGCAGTGTTGTCCTCCAGATTGGAGTTGATCGGATTGAGAGTACTTCGAGGTTGAGGTAAGTCCATAGGACTTACTTAGCTACCATCCCTATATTGGATATATGCATGAGTGGTGTTTGATATATGCTTGATAGCATGTGATGATTGATTATTACCGATCTATGGTTTAGTGACTGCCCATTGTAGGGCCGTGACAACTTGTCCTTTCATCCCGCTGGGAGTCTGGAGGTTCTCTGTGGGCAGGCCAGATTTGGGTTGTGAGACGGGCTTTCTCCACTCCCATAGGGTATACGGGGAGGGTGACCGGATCACCACTCCGGCTGGCACCATTCCCGAGAGGCGAGGATTATATATATACCTCGTGTCACATATGTTCATATACATTTATTTATACGATTTGAGTGTTGGACCTTATAAAGATAATTAACCGGGTAAATGTATGACAGCATGATTATATGTTTAAGTTTTCTTGAAGTGTGGTTGTGCTTATGCATCTTCTATATATATGTGTATGGTTAGCTAACGGTTTTATACCGTGTTGTAGATCCTTTGCAGGTTAGGAGAACTGCATAGTGATTCAGATGGGGTGATCCGCTGAGGGCTCCGTACACTAGGTTTATGCGAGGGTTATGGGGTTTTTGTATGTACAGTTATATGTTTGGTTTGTACTCAGCGGTTCTTCTGTAAACCTTTTGATATTTATATACAGTTTGATGTTTTGGTTTTAATCTATATGTGCCTTTTTGTAAGATCCAGTGAACTTGTTGTCAGGCTAGGGTCAGGATCCATTGTGAGATCCTAGCCCAGTAGCGCCTTGAGTCCTACGGATTCGGAGTGTTACACGTTTAATCTGGAGATGTTTTTCCTATTTTCTTTACATAAAGTATTTTTTAAAAAATCAAATTCACATAGCATAATCCAGATAGTCTCGGACTACCTGATTCATTAGTGTACAAAAGGTTGTTGGCGCGTGGGTCAAGCCAACAACATGACAACGAACTCATAAGCTCCATACCCCGTGACACAAGTCGTCTTTGATTCTTTGATTCATCCCCCTCTGCAATCCTGACTTGCTAGTACCCCGATCGAAGATCCAACTTAGTAAACATGTTGTCTTGCTAAGCTGATCAAAACAGTCAGCGACAAGCGAAATGGGATAGTTGTTCCGAATGGTCACCTTATTGAGTGCTCGGTAGTCTACGCACATTTGAAGAGAGTCATCTTACTTCTTCTGAAAAAGAAGAGGTGCGCCATACGGTGACTTAGTTGGCTGAAGCAAGCCCGCATTCAGCAGCTCTTTCAAACAACGAGTTCTTCGTATAAATTGAGGTTTTAAACTAGGGTTTTTCCTAACCTTCAAGACTTCCTATTCTCGTAAATAATTTACTCCTTTCCTAGGTTTGGTATTAAAAAAATTATTTAGGGGGAAAAAATCCATAAACATGATTATGAAATGTTTGTGATTTTTAAAGAAAATATAATTTTATACTTAATTTTGTATGATTTCAAACTTTACGGGTGTTTATGAAAAGAACCCTAATATGAAGGGCAGTTTTGTGATATTTAACGCCTAAGTTATCACGTCCTTGAACTGCCGTAATTACCCCTCCTTTGTGTGAGAATAACAACTTTGCCTCCGAAAATAAACCTAGAGCTCTTCTCCTTCGTCCGGTTGTCCCCACCAAATCCGACCACGAATTTTTAGGTAAACGGCAAAGTCAGTGAGAAGAGGAGGAGCAGGATCAGTGAGGAGTTGAAGATGGATCAGCAAATCAATCGGGAAAGTATGGAAAAGCGACCGGGAATCCTCGTGATCGGAGCCCCCAATGTCGGCAAGCGCACCCTTCTCTCCAGTATGCATCTTTCTATCTGTTCATTCTCGCTTTTTATCTGTTGATTGAGCTGGCTATTTTGATCGGAGCCCCCAATTTTGCCTCCGAAAATAAACCTAGAGCTCTTTCTCTCTGTTCATTCTCGCTTTTTATCTGTTCTATTATATGCCTAGCTGATGTTAATCTTTTAGCACGCATCTAGACGAAACCCCTCTAATTAAGCTGGTGAGTCTGGCAATTTGATGCCTACAAGCTGATATTCATATTTTAGCTTGGATCAAGGTCGTTTCTAAATAGGTCAAAAGAGACAGTTGCAATGTCAGATTTACATGTCTTAGAAAAATTTAGGAGTTTACTAGCTTTGATTATGTTTACCTATGCCTTACAATACTGAGTCTTTTTCAAGCTTTTCTCATTAAAGTTAGCAAGTACTTCCAAGGATTATATTATACAAACCTGCTCCTTATGACGTTGAAGTTATTACTATGAAATAGGTTTAGGAAGTTTAATACTTACATGGGATCATCAAAACTATGGATGACGAATTGAAGTTACTGGTTTTCTGACTTATATTAACTGACTATGGCTTTCGAATTGTAAAAGAAGATCCTATAGTATTGATAGCTTGACTTGATGAAATGCCTTAAATATTCAGCAAAAAGGACTGATAGTTAATGGAAGTTGAGCATGAGAAGCTTTAGTAACTTTTATGCAAATGCAACCTGTTGGATCTTGCAAGCCTCAAGCTTGTAAGGAAATGAATAGATTTCAGGTTTTGATAATAAATCAATGCATATACCAATAATGCTACAAATTACTAAGTCAGATTTATTCAATACCCTTCGACACATCATCATATAATGCTTGATTTTGCAAAGTGAAAATATGTTTAATTCCTTGACTGCAAAATTTAAATTTTATTGTCTATTATGCTTACAATTGATCCCTTTACACCTAATATTGTTTCTATATAAGCCCAAGATTGGGTTTAAGGCATGAAACTATGCATGTTTTGCAAATAGAAATGACCCAACTACCTACGTTTAGATATAAAGAAAGTTAAGGCTTTTTCTTCATATGATACATATAAAAGACTGTCCACAAATATGACATCCGTTTTGTGTTTATATTGGATGAATACATATTGTTAGCATTTTTCTTCAAGTTTTTTTAACAGAACTACAAAGTAAATGCATAGCAAAATTGGTTGCCTTTTATCATTCTTAACTGATGTCCTTGCTCCTTCTAGGATTACTTTCTGTGGACTTCGAAGATCATTCTGACTCATCATCTGAAGTAATTGTCCAAGGGTATGCTAGACATGGGTTCATAGATGTCTTGTTATTTGTGATCCTCTATATTTTATTTTTAAGTTTCAGGATGCTTTGAGAGAAAACAAGGAACTAAAGTTCAGTTATTTTTTGTTATAAATAGATGGACAATCAACACAAAGTACTACAGTGCTGATGTTTCTGTATGGGTGACTCACCTACACAATGAGTTTTCAGCTCACTCATTACCAAATTTTGATCAGCTTGCCGCGTTGGTTATGGTCTTTGACATGAATGATGTTAGCTTCCTTCCGTTCTCTGAATTGCCTTATGTTCTTTATTGGGGGGGGGGGGGGCTATAGTGTACCTTGTATGCCCTTTGATTCTCATATATGTTTTTTTTTGTTGGTGTGCACCTGCAGTTATCTACATTGACTGCACTAAAAGAGTGGGTTTCTCGCACAAACATCCAGGATTTTGACATATTATTATGCATTGGAAACAAAGTGGACCTTGTACCAGGCCATCGAGCTCATATTGAATATAGAAGACATCTCCTGAAGCAGGAAGATTCTTTTGTTAACTCAGATGCAGATTTAACAGCATTTGGGATTTCGGAAACTGAAGGAAGCAGTTTACTAGATAATGAAGAACCGTCATGGGATGAAAGAATGTCGTTCTTGGAATGGTTCACCGAGCGTAACATTGAATTCATTGAGGTTTGTGCTTCAAATGCTGACTTCGACAAGTGTAAGTTCCTTATTTATTAGCCTAGTTGGAACATTTCCATATCATAAAACCGTCTTCATGGGTTTTATTAGTCAGATAGGTAGAGATCCTTTTTCATAAAAAAAGAGAGAAGATCTGTCATCTTTGAGACCAAATCATTATGTTCTTTCATCGTCAACGTAAATGCAGGTCTATCTGTTGATGGTGATTTACAAGGAGTGGAACGCCTCCATGGTGCTCTCACTGCTCATATGTGGCCAGGAATGGTTTTGAAATCTGGAAACCGGGTAGCTCAGCCATCGCTTCCTGAAAGAGAAGGTCTATATAATCACTTTAACTCACAAATATGATCAATCACTTATTTTATAACATTTCATATCTTCATCAGACTTTTCAGAAGAATCAGAATCAGAATATGAACTGGAATATGAAATTCTATCTCGGGGCTCAGCTGAAGCTTGGGGTGACACAGAAGAAGAATGGGTATCAGCAACCGGTCCCACCAGTTCCACGAGCTTAGAACCCGGGGAATCCAGCCAAGCAAGTTGGGGCAAAGATAACAAATTAGATCAAAAAGCTTCAGCATCAGCAGAAATAGATCAAGAAAGCATTGCCGAAGAGGAGGAAGATAAGGGCCCTCATCTCGAGCTGGAAGATCTTGAACAGCTGATGTCGGAAATCGGTAATATGAGGGAGAACCTAAGGCTGATGCCAGATTTCCAAAGAAGAGAAATGGCTGCAAAGCTTGCAATGAAAATGGCTTCCATGTTTGGTGAAGAGAACAGTGGCGATGAAGAGAATGACCTTTAGTTACACGATCAAAAACTCGTAAAATCTGTCAATTTCCAAGGATGATCAGTCCTCCCCGGTCCCCAACCCATCACTGATCATACCAGAGCCGATATGATCGGGTCCACCACCAGGCCACGTGGCCTCAAGCCCATAACATGTCATCAGCATTCAACGTACCCAACCTTGCTGCCTCAATTTCAATCGTCAATGTTTGCTGCAAAAAATGCAGTCGGGTATCAAAATTTGGGTCTTGTTTTCTTTTAACATGAAGTCTTCTCATGTCCGTTAGTATATATCTCTTTGTTTCTGTATGTTGCCATGTGGTATCAATAATCTATCAAACAGGTTTGGTGGAGGATTGGATTGCCATTTTTTCCTCAGATCAATTATATAAGCTAAACCCATACCCATATTCTTTTATTTCGGGTTAATTTAGTGGCCTAAAACACTATTTTGAGAGAATTAAATTTTTAAAACATGATAAAATTAATATTGTCTAATAGACATTCATTCACTAAAAACTCAAATATTCAATAGCAATTACTATGATATTTAAAGATAAAAATTACATCTTTAGTTATTTACATAAAGTTACTAAAAGTGATGTTATCCGGGCGGCCGGAAACTACTAACGGGACAAGGCGGAAGCGGATTCCGAATACGCCAAGACTTGGAGCGGATGCGGAATCCGCGGAATTTCCTTTACAGATTTGCCTTGACATGAGCGGATTTAAAAATCTGGGATGAAATCGCATCCGTCCCAGATTTGCCTTATCAGGAAGCGCATTTCGCATCCGCCCCAGATTTGCCTTATCATTGGGGCGGATTCTACTGATCCTTTCATGTTAAATTACTACAATATTTTTAGTCATTTTAAGCAACTACGTAATTTTATAATTATGTCGGGTCGAGTCGTAACCCATGAGTTCGATTTGCTTAATTTCAGGTTAAAATATATGCCTCTAAATTTGATCAAAATGAAACCTATAGTCTATCTCCTAAGCCCACAGAAATTATTTGATAGGGGTTTTGTTTGTGAAAGAATTTTTTTAGAAGAAGAGGGGCAAGATTAGTATTATTGGCCTGGCCTTAGATCTGGTTGAATAGCTAGTTACTCTACTGACCCTTTCAATGTATCCTTGAGCCGACCTGTATTTTTCCCTGAATCAAACCATCTCTCCATACAGTACAATCGTCCTTTTTACTCCTAAATTCTCTCTACTATATATAACAGCTTCCTCTGCTTTCCTTCTTCCCAAACCAACCTTCTCTTCTTCTTGCCTTCAAATCCTTCGTATCCTCTTCCTATTTTAGGTCACTTTCCAAGAATTTAAGTCGAACCCAGAAAAACCCAATAAGATTTGAAGCTGCTAATCTCCTTTCCTTTGCATAATTTGTCATTTGTTCCTAGATAAACCCATAAAAGTTGCTTACAAGATGTTTGCTGTATTGCGCCAACCAACACAAGCTCATTCTCCTATTATCAATTCTCTTCAAAAGCCTTCAGTCCCTAACTCACAGATATGTGCTCAAAGCCTCTCACTTTCCAAGCCCTTGCATCTTCCTTCGGTCACAACAACAACAGCCGCCATTGTTGTTTCAGCTTCTAACACTTTGATTAGACATAGAAAACTCACCACTGTGTGCAATGCATATGAGGCCAACAGGTCAGAACCTATTGATATCAACATTGAGTTGCCCAATGTGCAGTCAGATGGTGCCCAGAAGCTCAAAATTGGTATTTACTTTGCAACTTGGTGGGCTCTAAATGTTGTGTTCAACATTTACAATAAGAAGGTTTTGAATGCTTTTCCTTACCCATGGCTTACTTCCACTCTCTCTCTTGCTGCTGGTTCTTTGGTGATGTTGATGTCTTGGGTCACCAGAAATGCTGATCCCCCCAAGACTGATTTGGATTTCTGGAAATCACTTCTACCTGTAAGTTCTTTGAACACCTTTCTTGATTCTTTTGATACACTGTCTCAATTTCATAATTCAGATAATAAAAGGCCAAACCAGTGATTATGCACTTAATATTAATTTTAACATGTGTTTTTTTTATATGTTGTTTTGTATATAAAAGGATAATTAAGTGTAATTTTTTTCTTCATTCTATGTTGAAAATGATGCTGAAAGTTCAGCAATTGAGCACTTTGTTGTAATCTGTAAACAACAGAAGTTGGAGCAATAACATTTAATTTTATGTGATTTTGCATGTAAAGGATGGTTAAGTTTGTATTGACCTATTGAATTACAGGAAATTAAGTGTGATAATCCTTCATTGTATGGTTAAAAATGATGCTAAGAATTCAGTAGTTGAGTAGGCTGTGTTTGTATTATGTAGGTAGCAGTGGCACACACAATTGGACATGTAGCAGCAACTATTAGCATGTCAAAAGTTGCAGCATCCTTCACTCACATAATCAAAAGTGGTGAGCCAGCATTCACTGTCCTGGTCTCAAGGTTCTTGTTAGGCGAAACCTTTCCTTTGACAGTTTACCTATCACTCTTGCCGATTATCGGTGGCTGCACCCTATCAGCCGTTACAGAGCTGAATTTCAACATGATTGGTGAGCATACACCATCTAAGTTTACCTAATGTTTTGTTCTTAATTGGCATATACAGTGCAATGAGATTTGATTCTTTGTTTCAATAGGGTTTATGGGTGCTATGGTATCAAATGTTGCTTTTGTGTTTCGGAACATATTCTCAAAGAAAGGGATGCAGGGCAAGTCTATCAGTGGGATGAACTACTATACTTGTCTATCAATGTTGTCCCTTTTGATCCTCACTCCTTTTGCAATTGTTGTTGAGGGGCCACAAGTTTGGGCTGCTGGCTGGCAAAAAGCTCTTGCTGATATTGGACCAAACTTTGTATGGTAAGCAATTCTACAATATCAGTCCATTTGAGATCAAAATCTTCAAACATGCATGGATCTGTTTTCCACAGGGCTTGTTTTAAAGTATATTACGATTACGACTATAGTACGCTTCAGCAAGATTTCTGTTTGATGCCTTGCATTATAATGTAGTATTGACAAACACAACTACACTAAATACTACTCCTTCCGGTTCTCAATAGATGTGGTTAGGGTAAAAAATACACATATTAAGAAATTTAAAAGTAGAAATTATAATATTTAATAATGCATAATAATTTAAAAAAATTGTATAAAAACGATGGTAGAATGTAGAGAGTTGAATGGGAAAACATGAAATAGTGCTTTGAAAATACAAACAATAAATGAAAAGGTAGTTAGAATTATATTTATAGAAAGTTTGAGTATTAATAACACTTATAAGGCCAAATATTATGAACCAAAATTTTAGAGTTTAAATGATAAGGATTGAGAACCAGAGGGAGTATTTCTACTACATTTTTTCGTCTCAACTGTTACTCAAGGATCTTAATCCAAGTGTTTTTTGTTGTAATGTGACAATTTTTTAATATTAGAATTTTTTATGCAGGTGGGTTGCAGCACAAAGCATCTTCTACCACCTATACAACCAAGTATCATACATGTCTCTTGATCAGATCTCTCCTTTGACGTTCAGTATCGGAAACACAATGAAGAGGATATCAGTCATAGTCTCTTCCATCATCATCTTCCACACGCCTGTCCAACCCGTCAACGCTTTAGGAGCTACCATTGCGATTCTTGGAACATTCCTCTACTCACAAGTAATATTCTTGCCTCATGTATTATAGTATTAGCTCTTCACATGTCTCATGGGACCAAACCACCAAAAGTGCTCAATTTTACACTGTCAAGACAAAATTTCATTATTTTTCTTGGCAACTTGCTTGCAGTGTTGGTAGTGAAAAGGACTTCACAGTTGCCTTTAGATCTCCTTAGGACCACCATACCTAGATTAATCACTAAAGACTTTTACTTTCAAATGAAAATGCGGTTGTTTATTATGATTCTAATCGTGTTAATCGTTTAATAATGCATCGAAATCTGAAAATTGGATGAACTTGGTCACAGGCTAAGCAGTGAGAAGAATGGAGAGTATGGCAACTTGAAAACAGAATGGCATAACAAGGAGATAAGGTACACAATGGCTGACAAACCAGACGAAGAAGACGTGTCTCTGAGATATGGGCAAGAATAAATAGTGTTTATCCTCTTTGATCTTAATTGAAAGATCATAACATGTATGATTAAGCTAATGATTTTGGTTACTGAGTAGATAATACCTGTTAGTTTTTGTTTTTCTTTTCTCTTGTAACCTTTTGGGTGATGTTTGTAGTCTTGTAGATTGTGTAATCATGGGTCTTTTGCTGTGAATCATTTTGTTTATCTACTGACTTGAAGATGCCCATGTGTTTCAGTGAAGAGCAGTGTAAAAGTGCATAAATGTAAACTCAAATGTGCATTGTATGAAGAAAAAAAAATGCACATTATGATAAATATTTAAGTACTTTTACAGTTTTCATTTTCCACAATAGCCAGCGATTTTCATTTGATTATATGCATTACAATGACACCCATATATCTGAAATTGCCCAAGGACCTTGTGGCTATGCGGTCTATATTTTCATAAATTATGAAAATAGTTTTTATGGATGGTCAATGTAAAATCGAGATTATAATTGTAGGTATATGTGAGAATTGAAAACTCACGTTGGATCTCAATGTAAAAATGTTTTGTTCGCGATGGCTTATAATGTGAAAATGTTATTTTCATTTTTCTCCTAACGTAAACATGTTAATTTTACATTGGTTTTTAGCGTGAAAATGCTATTTTACGTTGGCTCCTAGCGTGAAAAACGTTGTTTCAACATTGACTCAATGTGAACCATGCTCAACGTGTTCAACAATTTGACATAGTAAATTTTCTGATTTTTTATATTTCGATTGTCTATTGACCAAATTTATTGTTAAATACATCAATTTATGCATTTGTAACACAGTTCAAGCTTTAATTCATCAAAAACAACTCAATTTCAAAGAAAATTGAAATTTCATAATTCATGTATTCAAACCCTAATTATTATTATTTTTTTGCAAATTGCTTGATTTTATTTTTTTTGAAAGCATTGTACATTAAAGCATTAAAACGTAGATTGTTCGATCTAGATGGATTTGAGTCCTCAAACATCGTTGAAAAATTAAAATCAAAGATTGAGAAATTTGAAGTAAAGGAAAACATGGAGATAACCAATTAGATTAATTTAAAAACGAAAGGTTTTGGACATATTTTGAAATTATCAATAAATTTATACTACGACTTCGATTTTTAGTGGACTGTTTTGACCAAAAATTTGAGTTCAATTACATTTAATATTGTAACACACTTTTTTTTATTAGTCTCTAATCTAAGGGATAAAGTGATAGATTAGGTTATTGTTTGAAATAATTGTAGAATTAAGGTGGTATTTTGAGAAAACTATTTATTTATTTTTGTGAAAAAGAGCATAAATCTACTGTCTACTATATAACACTAAAACAGAAGTGAATATTGTCACATGTCATTACTACATTAAATTCGTCACGTGTCATTTTTACATAAAGCCACCTCACATTTTTTCCACATGTCATCTTGAGATTATGCCACCTCATTATTTCTTAAAAAAATTATACACATTAATGATAATATTAATATGTACTATATCCTAATTTGAGATTTATAATTATATATATTTGGAAAGACTATATTATGAAATATATTAGACAAAAAATTTTGTACACAAGATAAAAATTACGGAGAATCATATATATTGATGTCATAATTATACCATATTTACCACTTATAATATTATATAAAAATAAACTATTTTTATAGTAACTTTTTTATAAACATTTAATATTATAATATATAAAGATGATCATATTGCTCATTTCACTCTACTAACTTAAATTTATTTATAATTAAAAAAATTTTACCTTATTATCGCAATAGATTGATTGAATCATAAGTATAATAGATTAATTTAAACCAAACTCGTGCATGGCACGGGAACTAAGCTAGTAAATACCTAAAATTGTAGAAATAGTATCTTTAAACTCCAAACACCACAGTGGGCCAGTATCTAACTTGGTCAATGGTGGTATTTGGGCTTCAATTCCATAGCTAAACTTGATGTTCATACTTCACATCATTAAAATATGAGTGCTTTTTCTCTATTAAACTAGCCCAATTGGGCTCAAATAACTCAATGGTGGATTAGGTTATTGATAGCTAATAAATTGTAATAACTTTTGTGCATGTTAGCCTACCCTTGACATTGAAAGTCAATGGTGCATTATTAGAACTTTAGTTAACCTTACCTAACCCACAATCAGCTCTTCTTTACCTTGCAAGCTTCTCTAAACCTACCTCATTGTCCAAATCTCATTATGCCCTAACTTGTAATATAAAAAAGACACTAGTGTATTACCCTTATTAAATCCTAAATATTATATTTGATATCCATTTGAAGAAGAATTAAATTTGGTTATACTCAATTTTATCTGAACAAACTAAGACATCTAACTAAATCGAACGAACAAATTATATAGCTAGCAATATGTTGGTTGAACTTAAAAAATTTGTTTGCACAGTGAACTAAATTTATAATAAGGATAGTTGACTAAAGACAGTTCATAAAGTATATTTAAAAATCAAACAAATTTATTTGATAAAAGAGAAAAAAAAAAAAGGATAACAAACTTAGTTGATAATAACCGTACATACAATTAAAATATAAACAAAGTTTTAATTGCAAATTGTTAATCTAAAAGATTTACTAATTTTTCTATTTTTTTAAAAAAAATTTAAAGCTTCGTAAATTCTAGTGCTAACACGTGACAATAAGAGTCTCTTCTTTAATAAATATAAGATTAGTATAAAAAACGTTCCAGTAACTTAAAATTGTCGAATGAGCTGAACGATTTTTTAACGATAAATTTTTAGTTTCAAACAATTTGACTTGAGTGAGATAGTATGACCAAATTAACAAACTATGGTCAAGATGCAAATGGACTTCAACATTGTCGTGCAATTAGGGTTACTAAGGAAGTTTCTTGTTAGTGACCATAAATTCAAAAGTCTTGCCTTTGCTAGCAATCCTTCTATGATTGGGTTGGTACTTGTATTTATATTTTGGTCAACTCATGATAATAATAATAATAATAATAATAATAATAATAATAATAATAATAATAATAATAATAATAATAATAATAATAATTAATAATTAATAATAATAATAATACTAATAATAATAATAATATTATTATTATTATTATTATTATTATTATTATATAACTCCATAATTTCATCCATAAATAAATCTAACATAGTGAAAAAATAAAACCTTAATGATTTTATAAGAGATCAATTAGAAATGGCTATTCAATATATTACAATCATAATTTTCTAAAAATGTTTATAATAATTAAAAATCAAAATGTACTTGAAAATATCGGATTATAATGTCCTTTGGTAGCAATTTTTTTTATGTTTGCAATTTAACATATGAAGAAAAAAATTTTAATTTGTATTATATCTTTTGCATTTAAGTATTTTCATGTTAGTGATCCTCAAGCTTTCAAAAATGGTTTTGTGTTTATTATTCTGATAGAAATGCTATATTTTAATATTTTTATTACTTTAAATAATAATAAAAATAATAGCAAAAACTACCTAAGTGCCATGTATATTTTAACGTCATTAGATTTATTTTTATAAAGTTTTTAATTCTATCTGAATTAGTTTTGACTTGCACTATGGATATGCATTTTTATTTATTTAAATTTATAATTATTATATGTAATTTTCATCTTAATCCCAAATTTAATCAAAACTAATACTTATTTTATACATAATTATATTCAGGTATCTATAAATAGAAATTAAAACACACAACTATTAATACGAGCAAGTTGAAAGTTACTACCATAGAAAAGCGCAAATCAACTTTAGATTAAAGTTAAAATAGTTATTTATTAAATTTTACTTTGTAATTAAAATTCATTTCAAACAATTAAATTAGATTATTAAAAAATATTTAAATTTATTTATTTTCATTATATTAAGACTAAATATTTATTCTTAGTTTTTTTCTCCACATATATAAATAAAATCGCATGTTTAATATGTAACACCCCGAATCCGTAGGACTCGAGGCGCTACTGGGCTAGGATCTCACAATGGATCCTGACCCTAACCTGAACAACTTCACTGAATCTTACAACAAGGCACAAACAGATTAAAACAAAACATAAAAACTGATATATAAATATCAAAAGGTTTATACAGTACTGCTGAGTAAATTCAAAACAGAAATCCGTACAATATGAATAATCTCAAAAAAAAACCCGCGAATATGCCCGTGTACGGAACCCTCAGCAGATCACCCATCCGGATCACTCCGCAGCTCTCCTAACCTGCGAGGGATCTACAACACGGTATGAAACCGTTAGCTAACTATACACATATATAAGAAGATGCTAAAGCACAAACACACATCAGAAATGATAAACACTTCAGCATGATATCAAACATTTACCCGGTTTATTATCTTTAATAAGTTGAATCACTCAATCGTATAAATAGATATATATGAAGATAGGTGACACGAGGAATATAATCCCCGCCTCTGAGTGCTCTAACCAGCTGGGGTAGTATCAGCACACCTCCCGTGTACCTTGTGGGAATGGTGAGGGGCCTTCCTTTATACCAGATCTGGCCTGACTACAGAGAACCTCCCAGACTCCACTACGGGATGAAAGGGAAAGGTTATCACAGGCACTACAATGGGCGGTCAATATAACATAGGTCGGTGACCAAATAACAACACATGCTATAAAGCACATAACACACACCACTCAAGCATACATCCAATATAAGGATAGTAGCTAAGTAAGTCCTATGGACTTACCTCGATCTCAGAAGTAACTCAAGTCTGATCCACTCTCAGAAACGTCCACTCCAAACTGGAGGACAACACAGCCTATACAAGACACACATATATATATCACAATCCTATCACACAAAGGGTCACACCTAGACCCAAGGGATCCATAAGGGATCATATCCAACTCATAACCTCAAGGCCGTAACCGGCATATCTATATCATACTCATCATAAACCGGTACCTAGCATGATACTAGTTCCCTCATACTAGAAAGGAAAGGAACTACCTAACTATAGGTAGT
Source organism: Fagopyrum tataricum (assembly GCA_002319775.1). Lineage (NCBI taxonomy): Eukaryota > Viridiplantae > Streptophyta > Magnoliopsida > Caryophyllales > Polygonaceae > Fagopyrum > Fagopyrum tataricum. The sequence continues at coordinate 49,604,562 of CM008283.1, forward strand.
CCCGGAACAAGACGCACCTGCGTGATCAAAGGACGCAGGGGCGGAATGCAGGCAACCGCGGGCGCGGTGACGCTCAGCCGCGGGGGCGGTGACAAGAATCACTGGCAACGCAGGCACGGAGCTGGCACGGCGCAGGCGCTGCGGCACGTCTTCCGCAGGGGCGGTGACTTCTGGCCGCGGGGCGGCGACAGTGCAGAATGACACTTCCCGGCTTCTCTTTAGCTCTTCACGTGATCAATTCACGTCTACCCTCTTCTATAGTCACACACATGCATCAACATACACCATCAAAGGTCACCATATGAACAATTCATCTACTCCTAAGCTAAGAAGGAAGAACAAGAAAGAAAGGAAGGAAGGAGAAGCAAGAAGCTCACCTCCACAGCTGTGGTCAACCAAGGAAGAACAGAACTAACTTTTAGTTGGCCTCTGCAGCTCATCAAACATCAAACATGCACTCAACCTTCAGCAACACAAAACCACACCCAAACCTTATCAAACTCCAAAACTCTCAAGCAAGATCCAAAGGAAGAGATGAAGAAGTAAGGAAGACGTAGGAAGGATTGTAGTGGGATAAGAGTAAAATGAAACCCTTGCTCAGCAAGGTAAGAAAAGAAAGGAAGAGGAAGGTAAAGCACGGTCAAGGAAGTCAAAACCGGCTGCAGCCGCCGTAAACCGCAGGTGTGGATCACAGGGCCGCGGGAGCGGGAACCCGCAGGGGCGGCGGTCACGCCCGCGGGTGCGGAAAGGCCAATCTCGGCTATAGTCCGATCTCGGTCTGAAAGAAAAGGGCTCTCACATAATAAATTATTTGTATTAGATTAATTTCATATAAAGTACAAAATTAAATTAATTATTAGCCTTTTGACATTTACGTGTTTTTTTGCTCCTCATAACTTTCATCGTAATAAATACATGAAATTGATATGGTCTTTCAGAAAATAAATTTCCAGAATTTTTATATCTCAAAGAGGTATAAATTTCCGGAAAAGAAAATGTCAAAAGAGAGAATTATTTCTTAATAAAATAAAATAAAATAATTTGAATACCATCCTCCTCCTCTGCTACTAACCCTCAAAGAGGTATAAATTTCCAGAATTTTCTCCGCTTTGCACTTCCATTGCTCCCTTCTTCCTTCTCCATCTTGTAATTCTTCATATTTCAATCTTTCTCACTCACACTTCTCTTGTCTGTTAAACCCTAGAGCAATCGCAATACAGATTGTGTTTAATATCAATTGTGGTTGATCACAAACCAAAATTGGCAATGCGATCAATCCAAATTCAACCTCAATTGTGATCAAATCAATCAATACCTAGGAGATAATGTCTTGGGGATTGGGATGGAAGCGGCCTATAGAAATCTTCAATTTGACTCTCCATTACGGAAATTCAGGGAGTTTACCCGCTTCTATTGACCCCAAACGGAGCCGCCAAACCGATGGTGATCTGCCTTATGAAGATGGGTCCAAGACGATCGAGCTTGGATGGACCACCGGCGACGATGAGGATAAGATCGCGCTTCGGTTACAGTCGCAGTTGATGGTTGGCATGCCTTCTCCACACGACACTGTTGTAGTCGAATTATGTGAGAGTTCGCAGGGGAAGGAGAACGGTGGAGATGTAAATATTGGGGTTCAGATGAAGGTTGTAAAGAGAAGGGAGCCTTTGAGGGCGGTGAAGATGGCGAAGGTGATGGGTTCGGGTCAAGCGGGAGACGGGATTGGTGTGCTCACGAAGCTACTTAGGTCTAGCTTCTCGCCTACGGCTAGGGCAGCAGCTGCTGTAGCTGCCACTGTCACTACGGATGCAGGTGGCTTCGGTGGCGGTGATGGGCTTACCAGCTTTGCTGATCATTGGAAGAGTGTTACCGAGCTTAACCTTAACGGTTGTGGAATTGCTGTGAGTCTTTGATTCATGATTGTTATTTTTGTAATATGACTGTTACTTGGATTTGAATGCTGAATTGGGGAACTTCTGAAATATATCGTCATATCTGTTCGATGCTAAATAGTTTACTCAGGAGTTGTAATTGCTCCAGGGAAGGATTTTAGGGGATTTTTTTGGCCATGTTGTTTTTGACATTCATTGTATTGTGCTCAAATTTAGCTTGGTAAGAATCTTGCTTGTAGTATATAATTCGTAATGCCGCATGCATGACCGAAACAAATTGATCCCATAACAGGTACTGCCGGTGGAGGTAACTCAACTTCCTCTGCTGGAGAATCTCTACCTTGACAACAATAAACTCACACTTTTACCACCTGAACTCGGTGACTTAAAAAACTTGAAAGTTCTCAGTGTTGACAGCAATATGCTGGCTTCTGTTCCTGGTATGTTTTCTAATTGCACCTTTTATTAATCAAAGTATTCATTTTCCTAATACGAACGCTGACAATGAGTTACCTCTAGTATCGTGAATAAAATTCTGAACTCCTTTATTGTTTTTTCCTGATCTATTTGCTTTCTTGTTTTTGGTAAATCAAGCAGTTGAACTGAGACAGTGTGTCGGTCTGGTAGAACTTTCTCTGGAACACAACAAGCTGATACGTCCTCTACTGGATTTCAGGTTAGGAACCAAGCCAGTCATGATATATTTCTCCTGCTCCTTAACTATTGGATGGGGGGATAAACACAGCCTTTTGCTTTGCTATTTATTTAAGCTACATTGCTACGATTTGATTTTGCTAAAAGGAAATCACCTCAGTTTAGAACTTCATTCTAAAAGGGCATATTCACCCATCACGTTGCAGGTTTAAAGGTAGAGGTTAGACCTCGGCCTATCCTAGATCAAATTAATCTGGAACTTTATTCTATAGTGACACTTTTTTTAATTTCATTACAGAGCTATGTCAGAATTACGTGTTCTAAGACTTTTTGGTAACCCACTTGTATTCCTTCCTGAGATATTACCCCTGCACAAACTTCGACACTTGTCACTTGCAAATATTAGAGTTGTTGCAGATGACAATTTGAGATCGGTGACTGTGCGAATAGAGGTATTGAACATTATATTTATTCTTCTGTTTGAGTTAATTTTGACTTTGTTCTTCATTTAGGACAAGTGTGTATTTACTGGGGTTGTGAATCGTTTCAGGCAGAAACTGGTTCTTATTTCGGTGCTTCTAAACAGCATAACCTAAGTGCTTTCTTCTCTCTTATATTCCGCTTCTCTTCTTGTCATCACCCTCTATTAGCCTCCGCTCTAGCAAAGATAATGGAAGATCCTGGACAACGTTCATTTGTTAGCAAAGATGAGAATGCAGTTAGGCAGCTTATAAGTATGATAAGCACTGACAATTGCCATGTGGTATGTTCATAGGGACTGTTGTAGCAAGTTTTCGTTCCATTTTTCTATCATTCACAATGCTGAATAATTTTTGTTTTTGGTAGGTTGAACAAGCTTGTATTGCTCTTTCATCTCTTGCTGCAGATGTGTCTGGGGTCAGACAACTGATGAAATGTGACATAATGAAACCTATTGAAACAGTGCTGCAGACAGATTTGTCTGAGGAAGTAATATCAGTGTTGCAAGTTGTGGTCAATCTTGCTCTCGCATCTGATTCAGTAGCTAGGAAGATTTTATCCAAGGATCTATTAAGATCATTGAAAATTTTGTGTGCCCATAAAAACCCTGAGGTAGTACCTGTAAACATTTTCTTTTATTTCAGCAAGAGTTTCTTAATTTCATTGACAGCGTGACGTTAACATTTTCTTTACTAGGTTCAACGACTTGCACTATTGTCTATTGGAAATTTGGCTTTCTGTCTGGAGAATCGTCAGGCTTTGGTTACTTCAGAAAGTTTGAGGGAACTCCTTATGCGCTTTATGTCAACGCCTGAACCACGTGTCAATAAAGCTGCTGCTCGGGCTTTGGCAATTCTTGGTTTGCTTTTGGATTTAGTGTTCCTCAAGCTTTAGAATCCCTTAATATAGTTTCTTATTCATTTTTTTTTATAACTCGTTCAGGAGAAAATGAGATTTTACGACGTGCTGTCAGAGGCAGACCTGTGGCAAGGCAAGGGCTGCGTATACTCGCTATGGATGGAGGTGGTATGAAGGGTCTGGCAACTGTAAAGATTCTAAAGGAAATAGAAAAGGGAACTGGGAAAAGGATACATGAGATGTTTGACCTTATATGTGGCACATCGACTGGTGGCATGCTAGCTGTGGCTCTTGGGATGAAGTCAATGACGTTGGATCAGTGTGAAGAAGTTTACAAAAAACTTGGTCAGTACACGCTGCTAGATTTGTCCATTGCCGTCCTGTCACTCATTATTCTTGTCTTGCTGATGTTCTATTCCATGTTGCCCTTGACCAGGTAAACTTGTATTTGCTGAACCACCAAAAGAAAATGAGGTGGCCACTTGGAGGGAGAAATTAGATCACATATATAAAAGTTCATCACAGAGCTTTAGAATTGCTGTACATGGAGCTAAAGTATGACTTACTCTCCTATCTCACTACTGGCCCCACATATTTTGTGGTTATAATGTTTTTGTACCTTTCAGTTTATCATGGCTTGGCTTGTGTTAAGTATGTATCCTTTTTCCTTAGTGGAGACTCTCTACGTTGGCTAGAAAGAAGACACGCTGATATGTTACTTTTGCAGCATAGTGCAGAACAGTTTGAAGCACTCTTGACAGAGATGTGTGCTGATGAAGATGGAGACCTTCTGATTGACTCTGCAGTCAAAGGAATACCTAAAGTGTTTGTCATATCAACTTTGGTCAGTGTGGTGCCTGCTCAGCCATTTGTCTTCAGGAATTATCAGGTTCTATGCCACTTCTATTCTTCGCGTAATGATGTTATGGTTTGACAACTCTTTCACTAAAATCACACCACCATTGCTCTTTTGCCCTATTTTAGAAGTTCATTTAGTCTCTGTAACTGATTTAGTCTGTAATGCTTTTAATTGATATACAGTATCCTGCTGGTACACCAGAGATGTATCTATCCTATTCTGAAAAATCAGCTGTCAGTATGACTGGAGCTCCTAATACTCATGCTCAAATTGGCTACCAGCGCAATGCTTTCATAGGAAGTTGTAAGCATCATATATGGCAGGCTATAAGAGCATCCTCTGCTGCCCCATATTATCTTGATGACTTCACAGATGGTATTTGTCTTTCCGTCTTCATTTTATTTGTTATACTTTTTCTTATAGGGAATTGATCCTTGTTTGGTTTTTTATCCCCTTATATTCAGGCGTGAATCGATGGCAAGATGGTGCAATTGTAGCTAACAATCCAACTATTTTTGCCATAAGGGAAGCACAGCTTCTTTGGCCTGACACCAAAGTTGATTGTCTTGTTTCCATTGGATGTGGGTCAGTTCCAATAAAGGTGGTTGATTATTCTCATTGTGCTCCATAAGATTATCTATTTCCCTCTCCACTTGTCTTTTGTAAGAATACCAATACTTGTAGGCTAGACCCATTTCTCATGGCAGATAATTGTAATAAGAGATTTCAATACTCTTTTCTTTCCAATTTCTGATTTAAGTCCTGTTCATGATCTTATTTTATCCTGAAAAGTGAAACAAGAAACGTGTGAGATGTTTTGGAAACGATGAGTATATTAGAAAGAGAGAGCTTTTAGAAATTGACCATTTTGCTTACTTAACATACTTTCTCTAATAGGCACGGAAAGCTGGATGGCTCATTTGGGATACAGTGCCTGTGTTGATTGAGAGTGCCTGCTCGGTTGAACGTGTCGAGGATGCTTTAAGCACTTTGATACCTATGTTCCATGAAATCCAATATTTCCGCTTTAACCCTGGTGAGAATATTGATTTTAACCAACATTAAAGTAATGATAATGTTTTCTGATGCAATATGTTGGGCATTTTTCTCGACAAAAGTTTGTTCGAAGCTTTTAGTTCACAAGATTGAATTTTATTTGGATTATATGAAGTTACCATTCTCCTTTTCTGGCTGAGCTTTGGGGAATTTTTCAAGTCATGAGATCCAAAGTCTGCAACAAACAATTTTATTGTTCTTTCCACTTGACAGTTGATGACCGTTGTGACATGGACCTCGATGAAACTGATCCGGCTGGTTGGTTGGGGCTAGAAACTGCCACGGAGGAGTATATTAAAAACAGTTCTGAAGCCTTCAAAGCTGTCTGCAACAGACTAACTTTACCATATCAGCAGGGGGAAAAATGGACAGAAATCTCCAACACTGAATCGGTATCCAAGCCATTGGTGACAAATGACGGTACTGATGCTAATTTCTTCATTATTTCCACTGTCTTCATTGTGTTTTTAATCATACGTGTTGCACTTTAACTTCATCTTTTTGGTGCCAGATGATAAATTCCCTACATTGGGATGGAGGCGCAGTGTGATTCTTGTTGAAGCTACTCATAGTGTCGATTCAGGAAGAGTTACGCACCATGTTAGGTCACTTGAGACATTTTGTGAACATAGTGGAATAAAATTGTCATGTGTGAACGCAACACCAGGTTTCTCAAAGATGGGTCCTCCAACAACATTAACTTCACCATTTTCTTCACCTATATTCACAGGAAGCTTCCCGTCAAGCCCTCTGTTATACAGTCCAGATATTGGCCATCAGGGTGTTGGTCGTATTGATTTGGTTCCTCCTTTAAGCTTGGATGGACTTCAACCTGCAAAGATGGTTTCTTCCCCTCAAGAATCTTCTTCTGGACCGAGAAAACTCTCACCGCCTCTTCAAGCCCTTTTTGATAAGATTCAGAACTCGACAAAAGTAGGCATTGTCCATTTAGCTCTCCAAAATGACACAGTTGGAGCTATATTAAGGTATCCTCCTCTCCTTGTTTCATTTGAACAATCGCTCCTTAGAATATGGAAGGGCTCTAATATTGTGGCACTTTTTCCCTAACTTATGTAGTTGGCAAAATGATGTCTTTGTGGTTGCTGAACCTGGGGACCTAGCAGACAAGTTCTTAAGGAGCGTCAAGTTCAGCTTGCTGCCAATGATCCGTGGTCTCCCGAAAAAAGAAATCTCAAAGTTGATCAGCATTTCAACTATTGCAGAATTGGTATCATATAGGCCTTGCTTCCAAATCGGTTGTATTGTTCACCGATTCATAGGTCGTCAAACGCAGGTCAGTTTTATAACGCCCTTCATTATTGTGATCCTTCAACTTCAGAATTGAAATCCAGTTCTTACATTTGACTTGAACTGTGAAGGTTATGGAAGATGATCATGAGATTGGTGCATATATGTTCCGCAGAACAATTCCTTCTGTGCATTTAACAGCTGATGATGTGCGTTTGATGGTATGTTACTCTATTCAGGCTCCATGTTTTTCATGCCCGACATAAGTTTCTTTTTCTTTCTGTTCATTTATATGTTTCTGAGTTGGAGATTAATTAAGATGCCTAATGATAATAAAGCTCTACCTATTGTCCTTAATGACCACTGTACAAAAGCCAAGATATCTATCTGAAACTTCTCAGAATAGGGTGGTCCAAGAATTTCTCTCCTCAAAATAGTGAAAGACACTATGAGGGTTTGGATGTCATTCATTACAATGCAATTGAGTAGAGAGCTTACTTGAACATGCTTTGATGTTCACATTTTAATTTATCTACTAATCAGGTCGGAGCATGGAGGGATAGGATTATAATCTTCACAGGAAGATACGGGCCAAACAAGAACTTAATCAAGGCGTTTCTGGACTCGGGTGCCAAAGCTCTTATATGCCCATCTGTTGATCCACCAGAAATGCTCCTATCAACATTCCATGGGTCTGGTGATTTCGGAGATCTGGAAAACGGGAAATTTGAGATTGGATTCGACGAGGCAGAGGAAGAGGACATGGATGCTGATCTCAGCGACTGGGAAGACATTGAATTCGAGAAAAATGCAGAACATCCCAAAGTGTTCTGGGATTCCGAGGAAGACGAGCTGTCTAGATTTGCTTGTCAACTGTATGAATATTTGTTTCGTGATGGTACAACTGTGAAAGCTGCGCTGCAAAGTGCTATGTCCTCTACAAGTCGGAAGCTTAGGTACGCATTACATCTCCCAACCATGACATAGTTGGGTTGAGTAATAATAGATACTTGAAGTACATAATATAGAAAACCCCCACCCCCAAACTGAACAAAACCCATGAAAGGGGAAAAGTACAGAGAACCACATAAATTTAATTTGATCAAGTTACAGGCAAGAAATGCTAATTATTATTCATCCTTCCCTTTTGTTTTCCTGTGAGAAATAATTTCAGACATGTTGTATGAACTTTAATTCTCAAGAAATGCTCATTATATGATCTTCTACACTGGAAGTGTTTACAGTGTATCATGCTTTGTTCATAACAAAAATATTGCTTGTGAACATCGGAACTTCAACTGACATTTGGTTATGTGAAAACTAATGTATATTATTTAAAAGGTGGTTCTGTATAACTTACTCTACAATAGATTATACTTGACGGAGAAGTTATAATGCAAGCAGAATCTTCAACAATACTCGAACTGTGTGAAATCACTTCTGCTCCAACAACACATCATTTTGAAGAACAAATTTGAGAGCCATTATAAAATTCAAGTGCTCAAACACAAAAGACTTGAGCACCAAATAAGAGTGCGATTTATCCATTAGGCATGAACACTTTGGAGTAAGCATTACTCAAGATACTGGCTAAAATTCATGAAAAGCTGCAATGATTGGAACAAAACCTACCATATGAATGGGTGTAAGAGCAGTGAAGAACTCATTTCCTCACCCTATTCTTTTGCCAGAGAATCTTCGGTTTCTTTCCATTGTTCAGCATTCTTCGGAAACTTCTCCTTCACTTGATCAATAAGCTCACGTGCCTCATCAACCTTAGACACACTAGCAAGTCCTTGCACAAGTAGTTTCATGGTAGTGAAATTCGGCACCCAGTTCTTACTCATACTCTGCTTGCAAAGTTCAAGGGCGGTCTCATAATCGCCTCCTTGGCTCAAGTAATACACAAGTGTGAAGTAACAGGTGTTATCTGGTTGATATCCTCCATCAACCATATCCTTGAACAGCTTCTTTGCCACCTCCAGGTTTCCTTCCTTGCAGAACCCATATATCAAATGATTATAAGTCACTGCATTTACCTTCATCCTCCTCGACAGCAATGAATCAAGCAGTGCCTTTGCATCTGATGATCGCCTCAGCTTACACAAACACCTAATCCTAGTATTGAACAGCCCTAAACCAGGCTTTATCTTGCGTTCCTCCATCATATTCAATAACTTACCTACGTCTTCAAATTTTTCTTCCAGATAGAAACCTTCCATCAATGTCCCAAATGTGGCAAGATTCGGCTTGCAACCCTCTTTCTCCATCTCAGCAATAACCGAATACCCCGAACTTGATGATCCAGACTCGGAAAATGCCTTGATCATGTAATTGTAAGTGTCAATATCGGGTTTAATCCCGTATCTTTTAGGGAAATCGACGAAGACTCTCCGTGCCTCATCGTACTTCTTTGCCAGTATACAAGCGAAAAGCAATGAATTTAGGGTTTTAACGCACCTCTCAATCCCAAATTCCTCTAAGTTCTCAAAAGTAGTGACGGCGTTCTGGATCATACCTGCTTGGCCATATAGGACCATGGAGTGTGACGCGAATCGTTCGTTTTTTAGGTCAGGGCGACGCTTGAGCTCCTCGACGAAAGTGCGGATACCTTCGAAGTAATTGGAGTCTGCGAGCTTGGAGATTGCGACAGAGAATGCGATGCGATCTAGGTGGGATTCCGGTGTTAGAGAAGCTGCTCGGCAGATCTCGAGGATCCGCTCGGGGTTCTTCTCCGTCTTGAGAAGAGAGAGCGCGGATTTGCTCTTCTCTTTGCTGGTGAGGACTGCGCTGGAATCGCCGCCGGAAAGGATAGCTGCGGAGGAGGAAAAGTGGCGTTGTTGGCGAAGAATAGAGAGACGGCGGAGGATGGATGCGGAGGTCGCCATGGAAGAGGAAACGGAGCTCCTGGGAGATGGGATTTGGGGAAGAAAATGGAGACTGGAAGGAAGTGAAAGTTTGAAGGAGAAGACTGCGTAGGGTTTTGAAGTGGGGCCCAGTTGAGGGGTTAATGACCCGGAAGAAATATGGAGGATCCATTTAGCCTTTCAGGAGATTTTATTATATTTTTATATTATTTGCAATTTCTCTAATTATTTAAATTACCCCTGCTGACATTGTTATGTATGTACATGATAATGACATAATATTGGATTAGGATTAGGTATAATTTCAATTATATTATATTAGCTGAATTGATCATTTTTAAGTATTTCAAGACTATTCTGATATTTTTATGATCTAAATTATACAAGTGTAATATCGATTCGCATTATTTAAGAAGTATATCATATTTAAAAATATAATTGTAAAAAAATATTTATGAAATTTTTTTTTATATATTTTATAAATTTAATTACAATATATTTTCTTATCTTTTAAACCATAATGCATAATTAATATACCTTATATTAAAAAATACAATTTATAAATTTAATATACTTATATATTAATTTTATATCTTTTTTCATAAATAATAATTTATTACACTGTTATTTATACATTTATAAATTACCATATTATATTTTTTCCTAGGTGCTTTCTTGATAGTTCACACGGTTTTTAATTTCATTTGCTTTATTTTTTATTTTATGATTTGATGATTTATTATTTAATGATGATGATTATTCTATTTATTAATTTTTGTTTATTCACCATTAAAAAATTATAACTTTGATTTTTAAAACTATAGTTTTTTGTGACCACCAATCGATCGTTGCCTTCTCCCAACTCTGTCTTACATCAGCCACCGGCCTACATACGTCTCTGCGGCCACCGACCCCATCCCCACCTCCTCTTCATCCTTCATGTTTTATTATGTTCTTTTTTGTTTATTTGCAACAAAAATATATTATACAAGAAACTTTATCAAAGCTCTCTATTCTTTTTGGGATTTCATACATGAAATGAAGCAAGGAATTATTAAGATATCACATGGAGAAGGAGAAAGAGAAAGGCACCGATGCATATAAGATATTATTTTTAATTGATTTTTTGATTAAAAAAAATAAATAAAACTCTAAATTTGTGTATGGACTAACTGTCATGCTTTGATAGGAATTAGGAAATGAGATACAAAGATGAAAGATCCAATCCAAGAGAAAGCTAAAACAAATTATTATTATTCTACTTTGAATTTTAATTTACAAAAATAAAAACATTTTGCATGCAAAGTTTTTATAATGTATTAATAGTCTGATTTCAAGAAGAAGTTGAAAACGTGAATCAAATTTAACTAAAAATATAAATTCATTAAAAAAAATCCTAACTAAAAAAAGTTGACCGGTGGAAGTTTAGGTAAGACCAGCCAGACCAAACAAAAAGAAGAGCAAGCTAAGAAGTTGGACCGTCAGGTGTAGTAAGCAAAAGGGTTATTCTGATTGCTGATCCTAATCTCTTTCTCTATACATTGAAAGTTCCTTATCACTCCCAAATGCTATAATGCTTCCTGCTAATTGTAAAAGCAAGGGCTCTGTCAGTTCTTGGCTTCTCACAGCTGTACATTTTGTGTTTGACTTTCAGAAGAGAAGAGGCCCTCTTCTTCTTTCTTTATTCTTCTTCTTCTCTTTCTCCTTAGAGAGACAGAGAAGAAGCTGAAGAAAAGGAAAGGCTTCTGAGTTCTGAGATATATACAAGAAAATGAGGGGATTGCCTTATGAGATTGAGCAATGGATTAGTGAGATTGGGTTTGGAGGGCTTACAAGCTGGTGGGATGGCATTAATGGCTCTACTTGTTGGCAAGATGGCATCTTTTATACCCTTTGTGCTCTTTATGCCCTTGTTTCTGCTGTTGCTTTGGTAAATCTCTTCTCTCTTCACCCTTCCTATTGAATTGTTTTAGCCCTAAAATGTCCTTTGTTGGAGATGAATGTGTCCTTGAATAGGCAAATTTTTTGGGTTCTTGAGGAAGTAGATGAATATTAATGGAAAAACTTGAAATGGCAATTTAGATCTCCTTCTTGGAATTGAGAGTGCTTTTGGATTGGACAAAAATCAAGTGGTGTTGTGCTGCTAATGAAAATGGAAAGTTGCAAAGCTCCTAATTTTATGTGATTTAGTATCTGTCAAATTGAGATCAATCTTTCTTTTGCAATGCTGTCAAATCAGTATGTTGTTAAGTAAGCTAATGATCAGTATTGTCAATGCCATTCATCATTTTTATAGACAATGATAAAAGTTTTCTATTCCATTTAGTTATGTTGTAGGGTTAGTATAGTTATATGGAATTTCCCTATACCCCTTTTCATTGCACTCATCTTGATTGTGTGCTGTGTAGATACAACTAATAAGAATCGAGTTGAGAGTACCCGAGTATGGTTGGACAACCCAGAAGGTTTTCCATCTAATGAACTTCATTGTAAATGGAGGTTAGCTTTCTACCAATGTTACTTAAAACTTTTTGATGAACTCTATACATCAATATTTTGACTATTTAGACGTGTTAATTTATTTCAGTTCGAGCTGTTGTTTTCGGATTTCACAAGCAAGTATTTGTTTTAACTCCCAAGGTAAGTTTGGCTCCTTACTAAAAAAATGTCAAATTTCCACTTTTCACTAATCTGGCATGTTAGGAAAGAATGCTATGCATCCTTCCTCTACTTGTATCCTTATATTAGGGTTAAAAAAAATCTTTTTAGGTGTTTATCTGGATACTCTTGGATCTTCCTGGGCTATTGTTCTTCTCCACATACACTCTCCTTGTGCTATTCTGGGCGGAAATTTACCATCAGGTGCCGTTATGTTTTGTTGTTACTTTATTTAGTATCAGTTTTGCCCGTTCTTGTTTTTTTAACATGACCTCACTAGTTCAATGAGCAGGCACGAAGTCTTCCCGCAGATAAATTGAGGCTTGTTTATTTGGTTATAAACGGCATCATATACTTAATACAGGTACACATTTTATGATCATGAATTGGTTCATTTGTTATGTTTGGTCAAATATATTTCTCTAAATGGCTCTTTGAAAATCCAAGTTCTACATAAAGCTAGAGTCTTTGTGTTACTATATTCATTCTTTATTTGTTTTTCATTTCAGATCTGTATATGGATTTACATCTGGTTAAATGATAATAGCGTAGTGGAGTTTGTCGGAAGGGTCTTCATAGCAGGTTAGATTCTTTATCTTGTTTATGTTTCATATGCTTTGCCAAAATACATCAATGGTTAACATGCTTTTCTTCTGTTCCCAGCTGTGTCTTTTGTGGCTGCATTAGGGTTCTTAGTCTATGGAGGAAGGTCAGTTCTTAAATCTTTATAGTTATGTGTAGCAGCACAGTAACCTTCAAATCAGTATTCAGATATATATATTCCTTGTATAAATTTTGTGGCCAGATTGTTCTTGATGCTTAGACGCTTTCCTATCGAATCGAAAGGGAGAAGAAAGAAGCTTTATGAGGTATGACAATTTGAGTCTACATACAGTACTGAACTCTGTAAGGAAAGTATGATTGCTAACAACTTACAAATATGACTGAACTATTCAGGTTGGATCAGTTACTGTTATATGTTGCGCCTGCTTTCTTGTAAGATGCTTTGTGGTAAGTTCCTATTCAACAAAGCTTTTTACCCTTGTTCTTCGCCATGTGAGGAAACTCCTATGTTATACTTTTGCAGGTGTTCTTATCCGCCTTCGACACTAATGCATCGCTGGATGTATTGGATCATCCAATTTTGGACTTCTTCTACTACTTGGTACTGCACCGAAAACTGTTGCATCTAAGCTGCAAATTTTCAGCCTTTGCTTGTATTCTTATTTATGCTATATTGTTTTAAACCTTGAACAGCTCGTCGAGATCCTACCTTCAGCACTTGTTCTGTACATCTTGCGGAAGTTGCCTCCTAAGCGAGTATCTGCGCAGTATCATCCTATCAGATAGCTCAATAGCCATGATCTGCCTTAAGCAACATTCTTTTTTTTTTTTTTCAAGAAAATGCATGTTTATTTACACGGCCCAAGTCATTGTAAAGGCCGTCTAGGAATGCATTTGAGCTATGTTCTTCGGGTATGAGTCCCGTTGAGGGAAGGGAGTCGGTTGTTGTTTGCAGCTAAAGGGAGCTTCCATTGATTTGATGGTAGAAAAACAGGAGTTTGGACATGTTTGCAGCTAAACTTGGTGGTATATCTCTGTTGTTTGATAAGATCTTTTGCATTTCTTTTTCTTGGGCCTAGTTTTCTTAGGTATTTATGGGTGTAAAGATTTGTTGTTAACTTCTTTTGTCCTAATAAGATGATAGTATTGCCATGCCAGTGGGAATGCAGTGTCATGATGCCCAAGTGCGCATGATTGTTATGTTTACAAGTTTCTGTGTATTGATCAAAAATAATTTTCATCATTCAATGCTTCAATGGCAATTGAAGCACCTATGAGAGTTCGAGATACAATCAAGTAACATTGAAAGCCAAGTTGGTCCACAAATATTGCTCAGCTTCTTGTCAAACATGACGAAAACTTCATTGGAAGAAAATGAGATATACATATATGAATGAAGATGACAATTGTGGAGAAAAGTGTAGTAATGGAAAATTTGTGGCCAAAAGTAACACAAAATATTGTCAATCAGTGGGATTAGATACACATAAAAATCACAGCCACTTTTTGAAGGTCAATAGGTTGTGTTAGTGAAAGCTAAACAATTCTCAGTAGAGTAAAAAGTTTAGTTACAAGCAAAATAACCAGCCACCATAGTTTGATTAGTTTGAAATCTTTTTTTCCAACTGCACTTAATCTTGGTGTGGCTCCTCGACTGGTGGAGCTGCAAAGCGTACGTCTCCAGGACGAGCCACCACCACCTGCTCCTCTGTAAACAAAGCTTTTATGAAGGAGGGAGTCCTCAGAGGCCTACGACCAGTGATCCTTGGGTAGACATCCTCGAGGAAGTAGTATGCATGCCCAGCAATCATTCCCTGCTCAACCAAGAACAAGATATTCTGGTATCAGTTTCAATGCAAGAAAATGAGGAAAGGGCAGTTGGAATTTTTTATTTTTTTTATTGCCGGGCAGTTGGAGCTTTCTTCCTTTTTTTTATTGCCGGGCAGTGGGAAGTTGTAACTAAGATAATAGATAAGAAGAAGACGGGGAAGAAGGCTCAAGTCTAGAATCTCCATTTTACAAGATAATGATATTGTTTTGCAAAAAAAGAAAATTATAATCTTTTATTGCCCAAATGACTAATCATGGGTAATTTATACCTGCACTAACAATGGTTTATCCTTGCTTAGCAAGATGCAGACTTAAGGAGTATATGCACAACAATACGAGTAGTTTGTCATTCATCCAAGTCTTCATTACAGTAGTAGTACCACACAGAACATGGTTTGGAAAGGTTAAAAAGAAAATTACCAGTAGATCAACCCATGGACTGGCTCCAACAAGGACGGAAAATCCCAAAAGAACCTGAAATAGGAAGAGATAAAACATTATTTTGATATATTATGATGTTTCATGAACATACACTAGTGTAATATAACCAAAAGGAAGCGTGTTCTTGTAATGTTTGCATTCCAGGAATGAATTGTTAACCACTTATCTTTGTTTAAGGCAAGCACTAGGATCAAGAACATAGTATTATCCATATTAGATACGTCCACAAATTACTAAATTGTCTAAGGTGTTTTGCATGAAAGGATATGGAAGCTTTTAAACTTCTCCATGAGAAACAATCCTTGCACAATAGATAAGAGTATAAGAGAACTACAACATCACTGAGTAAAACAGCATGAAGAAGTAACTTTCAAAAATTGATTGCTTACCCAAGGAAGATAAGCTGCAGTGAACGTGAAGAGGCCCAAGAAACTCATATGGATATATGGGTTTTGTTTGCTCCACACGTAGACCTAATAAGTGGTCATTGTATAAGCACAAATCATATAAACAAGACTACAAGTCAAGCGTGAAAATATGAAGGATCTAAATGACACTAACCATCATAAAAGTTAGGGAATTGCTCAGGAAAATAATTCTCGCAAATGACTCTGACACAAATGGTATCATTCCTCCAACAAGAACAATTCCAGTCAGAACAGTAGCCCCAAACAACAGCATGTAAAAGAAATCAGCAGTTCTCCCCCTGAAAGAATTCTCTTCGAGAAGCTTACAGTATCGAGCTAGGAAGAACATGTGGAAAAGGAAGTCCAAGTCTGGCATAAAAGAATGTAATAGCATTAGACTACAAATCATCAATATTGTTCCCCATTAATACATCCTAAACAAATCTCAGACAGATTCCAACTTTGCAGAGTGACTCTTCTCCAAGAAACCAAAGCAATTGCAGCAGCATCCTTGATATAAATTGATTTTAGTCTGTGACATGCTCAAACATGGATATTAGGCTCCCTATTAGACTTACCGACAAATCATCAATACTGTAAGGAAAAGAACAAATTTAAGTTTCACCTGCCAAAATCATCTCAGTGCTAGTACCAGAAACCAGATATAGCTGAAAATCATCATTTTAGTAACTATGTCAAAGTCACACTTGAATCACTGTTGTCATCTCATCACTCATCATAACATAGCAAATATTCTTCATCGCAATATAGCTGAAGCACCTTACAGTTAGTTCTATCATGGTTCCCGGGCTTTTATTATCAAAGACATTGACATCTCGAACATTATATAACAAAAGATATGAATTTAAATAGGACATAACAAATATAATCACCATGAGAGCATGCCTGAATACTCAAAGGAAAGTGAAGAATGGTGGCTCATTCTAAACCTCAAATGGAAGAGGACATTAGGGAAAATATGTATGACAAGTAAAAAAAGTAACTGATAAACAATAATAAAAATATATACAGCTAAAGAGATGGAATAATTACCCATTTTCCGGAAGTACAGGAAGTTGGTGACAAGTCTCCAGAACTGATATTGTTTCATAACCAACTTCGGATTCAAGTACAAATTATAGGGAGAAATAATCTGCAAACAAATACAGAGTAAACATAAAGAAGAAGAGTAAGCATCAATCATGAAGCTGAAGCAACCGTGATCAATCAAATTGGACAAAACTGAGCAAAAATATCATGAAACTTTCCAAATTCCAAATACAAGTTATAAATAAAGACCCAGAAAGCCCCAATTGAAACCCATCTTCATATTTCCCTCCCAATTTAACAAACTATTGATGTCAAAAGCAATCAACTTATCCCAATTTGAATAAACTTCTTAAATATCATCCTTAAATCAACCAAGCCCAATTCAGGAATTCCATCAGAAACCCATCCAAACACCTCAAAATGATAAATCAGAGCAATAATAGAAAAACAACACATACATCGAGAGAACAGCCGACGGTGGTGACGACTGCAGCGGTGAGATAGGATCGGGTGATGATGGGCATCTGCTTGTACCATTCTTCTACAGCCTGAGCCATCTTGATTTGGCTTTCCCCAAATTTTAGTTTCTATGAAATTCGACCACAAAAGTTCCAGAACCCTAGATCGAGACAATCTTCTTTAACTTTATACTGAGAATGCAATCAAACTCGCCTGAGAAGCGAACGATGATAATGATGTGGAATTGTCGCGGGTTGACACAAAACTCGTCTTGATTTTACAGATTAGCGAACGATGAAAATAGAATTACTCCGTTTATGGAAATCATGAAAGGGGAAGACCAATCTGGGCTGGCCCTAGAAGAACTTTTAGTCCATCTCGAGTCGGCTTAACATATATTAAAGCCCAGTCGTTTTTTTTTTTTTTAAAATTAAAACTAGTGTATTACCCACGTGCGGGTTGCGGTTTAAATTAACTTTTACAATAAGCATGTCAAAACTAAAAATGATGATTAATTTATTATTAATCAATTATATTCAAGATTTATTAAGGGGGTACTAATTAGTTTTCAATAAATATTTTTAAATCAAAAATTCAAATCATAACAAAATTTTGATTAGTTAACAAAGTATTAATAATTTAAAACTAAACTTTAATTATAAGTTAATTTATTATTTAATCATTGCATTGGTTAAAGTTGGTTCTATTACTTTTCTTCAAAATAGTGAGACTAAAAAAATAAAGCTTATCTTAGTAAAGTAATATATACTTATTCAACAAAAGTTAAAAAGCTAAATTTTTGTATTTTATGAAACGGGAAGTAAGATTTAAAATTTCACATATTTCAATTTATCATTTAGTTTTACTGAATTCCTAAAAAGTAGTAAGATTTAAAAAAATTATTTATCAATTTGATTAATTAAAATTTGTTACGTATTGAATTTTAATTAAAAAAAACATTTTTTGACTTAATTGAGTAATTTAGATTTATTTCAAATATTTTTATATTCATTTTAATTTTTTTGTTGTCAATAACATTTTTTTCCAATTATACTTATTGCTAATCAGTTTGTTTAGTTTTTTTTATTTTTAAAAAAAACGATTTACATTGGATGAATTAATTGATTAATTTTTGCTATTTTTTAAAATTCGATTTACACAATAAGTTTTTATGAATTACGTGATTAATTTTAGGTGATTTAAAGTCCGATTTATTTTGGCGCTAAATTTAAGTGGCAACCCATATTTTATAGTTTAATTTTCTTTTGATTATCTTAACAATTGTAAACATATTTCTGATTGGTGAATTAGGTTTAAATGACATTCGATTTTTTTTATTGGTTTTAAATAGGATGAGGATTAGTTGGTTAGGATTATCTAATACCCACAAACTAAAATAATTAATTAAATAAGGATTAGAACTATTTAAAATGTGTAATTTAAAAAATTGCTAAGCTGAGGTAAATTCTCGGAGCGACACGTGGCAGTAGAGGCTTGGAAAATTTTCGTTGGGCTGAGGTAAATTCTGGGAGCGACACGTGGCAATAGAAGCCTCTGCTTTAATAGATACTAGTGTATTACCCGCACCTTGTGCGGGTTGAGTTTTAAAATACGTGATAATGAATGTCTCTTTTTAATATGTATAACATTAGTTTGACACATTTTAAATGCTTACAAAA
Source organism: Fagopyrum tataricum (assembly GCA_002319775.1). Classification (NCBI taxonomy): domain Eukaryota; kingdom Viridiplantae; phylum Streptophyta; class Magnoliopsida; order Caryophyllales; family Polygonaceae; genus Fagopyrum; species Fagopyrum tataricum. The sequence continues at coordinate 49,623,564 of CM008283.1, forward strand.
ATATGAAATATTATAAAAAAACTGAAATTTATATTAATATCGAGGTGCGGGCATTAGAAGCAGTAACTAAATATTTGGATTGAGATTTGAATATTCATGTGGATAACTTTTCTTGACTAAAAAAATTGATGTATACATATCATGATGTATATTAATTGTCGGTAGTTTTCATTATTAAACAGTTACATAGTATACTATTACGTGATTTCTAAACATACCGGTGAAAATTACTATTTGACACCGTAACTACGCACTTGGGGTGCGTAGTAGTAGTAGTTAATATTACAATTTTTTTTTTGCTACACACGCAAAGTGCGTAGTTCAATTTTTTTAATTTTTTCTCGGACTCCAACTACGCATCCATATGCGTAGTTGGAAATCAATCAACTACGCACGCGAAGTGTGTAGTTACGGTGATAAATAGTGATTTTTGCCGGTACGTCTAATAATCCCCTATTATTATGTTATATACTAATTAATGTCAATTATAAATGATTATAGTTTTATTTTATTATAAATTCATAGTGTTATTAAATTAAAATAAGATTAATATTATGAAATATTCATTAAAGTAAAAAAAAACATGTACTGCAATATGTCACATAACAAAACATCAATTTTAAAGTTTGTTGTGAAAGCTTTCACCGTAACGTTTGTGGAGTAACTATAAACATATAAAAATATGTCACATAACAAATATCAAAATTTTAAAAATATTTGAAGATTATAACTAATTTTGAATGACTAATTTCAAAGAGAAAAAAATATAAAAGATCTAAATTTATTTTGAAATTGGATTTTCAAAATTCTTTTTTAAATGTTTTTATGGAGGCTGCCAATAATTTTTCTAATAAAAAAAAGATTAATAAAAAGTAGCAAACAATTTAATTTAATGAGTGTTTACGGATTTTATTTTTTAAAATTCAATTAAATTAGATCAAAGAAAAGAGAGATTATAGTAGTGTTACCATTTACGGATTTGATTTTTTAAAAGTTAATATAATGAGTGTTTATCACTAAACTCTAGCTAGGACGTTAGTTTACTTTGTTACGGTGAGTAAGGCTTAGGATTTAACTGAGCCATAAAACTATAAACATCTATGCATTCATTTATTATAATTTGTATTTCCCATCTATACTAAAAGTATAAGTATTGATTAGTATATTTAAGTAAACTCATAGTCCTCGGTGCCGATCTTCGATAAAAAAAGATAGCCTTTTCACTATGGCAATGTCTTACGGATCCTCCCATTGTCGTCTCATTTCATACACCCATTTCAAATATCGGGATCATTGACAATGCAATTATGATTTACATGGGACACTCCTAATGTGAGTTCTTGCCTTTTAAGTGAAAGTGCATGAAAATAATCTTAACATACTCCCGATTAACTCATCTAAAAACATATATACATCTCATATACCAATTCAAAATATAAGATTAATAAGTTATTAATTTGGCCATTAAGGCATAACAACAAAGAAGATTGCCTACTACTTAAATTGAGCACCAACCGTATCACCAAATATAAATAAATAAGATACTGTAAATAAATAGAAGTCAAAATTTTAAAGGTAATTGTTTATAGGTTAATCTTCCAAGGAATTAGAAAAGGGGAAAAAAAAAAAATAAAAAAACACAGGAGGAGACCTTTAAAATCAAATACTACGTGTTAGGTTCAAACTTCTATCGCCAAATCCTACGATTAAAACCGAAACTAATAAAACCATAAACTATTCCTTCTGCTAATATTGTTTTTAAACCGTCATCAGCTTTGAAGATGCATTCAATTCTTTATTTTTCAAATACCTGTTTCTAAACCCCCTCGCATCTTCGGAGCTTTTAAAAGATGACTTCATTTCGCATCTATACTCGTTAGCAAAAAATTCTAAAAGGCCTGATGAATATTATGTCAACGTGTTTGAACCTGGAGAAGAATAATACTTCTTATTAATCCAAATTCAAAACAGAAGGTTGATTGTATTGGATGTAGGCTATGTAGCATCACAGGGATCTGAATACATATACATACTCTTAGGTTAGAGAAAACGAAAGGAAATTCAAGGAGTAAAATAAAACGAACAGAGTGAATAAAACGATCGACAAATCAACCAATGCGAGAGAAACATAAACATGAGATAAAAAGAGATAAGATATCAAACGTGACTATGCCGGGAAGAAGTGGTGTTTGCCCTTAGTTTACAAATTGTGAATTTATAGAGTGATCGGAGAGTTTGATATAGAGATAAGCAAATAACCAACGCGAGAGATATTAGGATCGGTTTGTTGAGATACGGGGATCAACATTTAATTTATATTCTATTTGTCTAGTTTTTAATTTTGATTGTAAAGAGATATTGTTGGATCGAAAAGAAGAGATATTATTGGGATCAGATAAGATCGAGAGTTCGGTTAATATATATATAATATAAGATAAATATGATTTGATTGACAAAAGAAAGGTTGATTTGTTTGAATTTTCTAAAAATTATTTAGAATTTAAAAAATTTAATCGGAAAATATTTACTATAAAATAATTCGATTAAAAGATTTAATATGGTTTTGTATTTGAAAATCTAACGTTAAATCTGATGCACAATTTTTAATCACCAATTTAATAATAACTAATAATTTTTAATTCCGTAATTTAATAATAGCTAACAATTTTTAATCACCAATTTTTTCTCTAACGTATTTTTTTAATCGGATTTACACAATAATTTGTTTTGGTGCATGAATGATGAATCTGTGCATGATATACTGCAAGTGTGAAGTACTACCATCATCGTAGGTTCTTTTGATTATTTTATTGTATTCAAATATGATGATGATTGGTTGGTTAGGATTTATCTAATACCAACAAAATTAATTAATTAATTAAATAAGGATTAGAGATTTTTTTTTCCAATTTCAACCGATGAGATTCAGACGTTTTTTTGATAATTGGTTAAATAGGTTCTTTTGATTATTAATTAGATAAGGATTAAAGATAATTACAAAAACCTTTTTATTCATTTTAAATTACGTATTTAAAAAAAAGTTTAGGCTGACGTTAACCATGGAGGCGACACGTGGAAGCAGAGGCCTGAGAATTTTTCGTTGGGCTGAAAAAAATCCTGGAGGCGACACGTGGCAATAGAGGCCTCTGCTTTAATATATATATATAAGATATATAAGACTAGTGTATTACCCGTGCCTTGCACGGGATTTTGATAAAAATATTATTTGTTATTATATTTCTTTAAGGGATTATATATAAACTATTTTTTTGTTGATTGGAAGGGATGATTTAATTAAGATTTAATTATACATATCTCAGGTAACAAAAAAGTTGATTGAAAGGGATGAATTTAATTAAGATTTGATTTTAATATTTCGTTAAATATTTTTTTTAATGGCTAAACTTAATTAATATTTTTGATTTTAATATTTCGTAATTAATATTTTTGATTTTAATATTATTGATATTCTTTATAATTTTATTTTATTTTATTTAAAATTTTTGGTTAGAATATTTGTTATACTTTTTAATTAATTTGTTGGCGATATTTTACTGATTCTAAAAAAAATACCGATCTTTCTAAGATTATTGATTTTTTTTTTACAAACTTATTTAAATCCTCTGACTTAATTAATATTTAGTTGTTAAAAGTGGATTTAGTTAAGATTTTAATTGAGATCGATTTAATTAAGATTTGATTTTAATATTTCGTTAAATATTTTTTTAATGAATAAACTTAATTAATATTTTGGTGAGTTGTGGTTAAATACTGAAATGACACGTGACAATTAGCATTTTTTTGCGTGATACGTGGCAAGGAGTATTACTCCTATAATATATACTAGTGTATTACCCGCACCTTGTGCGGTTTGAGTTTTAAAAGATGTGATAATAAATGTCTCTTTTAATATGCATAACATTAGTTTGACACATTTTAAATCCTTACAAATATACGAAATATTATAAAAAATGATATTTTTTATATTAATATTAAGGTGCGGGTATTAAAATGGGTCATTTAAAAATCACTTTCGTAAAAACAAAATAAATTATTTTTCTTAACCATTTTTATTTTTGGTTGAAATTGTATTGTTATTATTTTTAAATTTTTGATTCAAAGTTAAAACTAAAATTTTCAAAAGAAAATATATATCCTCTGTAAAAAAATTCGACGTTATCTATAATTCATAGATTTGAAATGAATGTTAATTATAGGTTTTTTTTGTAACAACCCAAATCCGTAGGACTCGGAGTGCTACTGGGCTAGGATCTCACAATGGATCCTGACCCTAGCCTGACAATAAATTCACTGAATCTTACAACAAGGCACTAATTGATTAAAACAAAACATAAAACTGATATATATATATATATATATATATATATATATGTATATATATGGGTTAGGATCCGGTAAGAACCTATATTACGGTAAGAAATAAGAACACGTATAAATCGTTAGATCAATATATTGATGGCTGAGATTTATCGCTCGATTAAGGCAATTTTCAATTGACATTTAACACACTTGTGCATATGGTAACATAAATATACACGTATATATATTTATGGAAATAAAATATTATTCTCTAGTTGCTACATCGATTATATTTGCATGACACGGCTACATATATCACACAAAATTATTGCATCGATTGTATTTGCATGCAAGTGTTGAATGCAAGTTCAAATTAAACGTGCATAATGCACGATTATACTAAATGCAAATTAGGAATAAATGTGTGTAATGCACAATTGATTGGTAGTGATGCACAATTGATGCCAAATGCACGAATTGAATGGGGTCTTTTAGTGCAGCACGAGTGGTGTCAAGTTAAATAAGTTGCAAATATTCATAAGGATCATATCCAACTCGTATCCAACTCGTAACCTCAAGGCCGTAACCGGCATATCTATATCATACTCATCATAAACAGATACCTAGCATGGTACTAAGTTCCTCATACTAGTAAGGAAAGGAACTACCTAACTATAGGTAGTCCCGGGACAAGACGCACCTGCGTGAACTAAGGACGCAGGGGCGGAAGAGATTACCCGCAGGCGCGGCAGGTAGAAGCCGCAGGGGCGGTGACAAGGCTGCAGGCTAACGCAGGCACGGCGCAGGCGCTGGCGCGGGAGCGATGGCACGGTTTCCAGGCGCGGGGGCGGCGACAGTGCATAATGCAATCTCACGGCTCCTCTTTAGCTCTTCACGTGATCAACTCACGTCTTCTCTCCATCACAATCACACACAAGCCATAACATACACATTCAGACATCACCCTACCATTCATACAACTAATCCTAAGCTAAAGAGATTGAATCAAAGAAAAGAGAAGAAGAAAGAGTAGGGAGCTTACCACAGCTGTGGTTAGCTAAAGGAATGATCACCAACACTCTTACTGGCTTCCAAGCACAACAGCACTCATCAAAAGCATCATCATCATTAAAGCCACAACAAATCTCTTCCAAAACCAAGGAGAAACAAGAACAAGATCAAAGAAGATGAAGGAGAAGCAAGAAGGACGTGAGGGAATCTGGAACATGGAATGAAATGGAACCCTTGCTCAGCAAGGTAAAACGAAGAAGTAAGGGTGAAAGGTAAAGCACGGTCAAAAGAGTCAACAAAACCGGCTGCAGCCGCCGGAAACCGCAGGGGCGGTTACATGAGCCACATGGGCGGAAACCCGCAGGGGCGGCAGTCAGGCCCGCGGGTGCGGTAAGGCCAATCTCGGCCAAGCCAAACTCGGCTAAGGACCAAGACTCGGTCCGAAAGAAAAGGGCTCTCACATTTTTTAATACTTGAATTAGTTCACGTATTTTAACAAATTATTTATGAAAAAGATATCAATATTATGATTCAAAATTTGACCTTTACCTATTATTCATAAATTTAGAACTTTCCAAGAAGAATTGTGGTTATTATTTTTTACAAAATAATTTGGAATTCAAAACTTTAATTAGAAATAATCACAAAAAAATAATTCGATATAATGATGATATAACCTTGTATTCAAAAACTTTTTTTTGTTGAAATTTGATGTTAGTTCACGTATTTCTTATTCAAATTTGATTTTTTTATAACTTTTTTTATTTTAAAACTTTACTTTAACTTGTTGAGGAGATTTTTTTTGTACCATCTTTTTAGAAACTGATTTGAAATAATTTTTTTAAATTTAAAATTTTGTTTAATTAAGAGATATTTTGCTGGAATTAAAATTAGTTTAAAAATCAAAGTCCTATTATAAATTCTTTATTTTAATTACGTATTTAAAAAAATGTTTAGATTGACGTTAAATCAAAGTCCTATTATAAATTCTTTATTTAAATTACGTATTTAAAAAAATGTTTAGATTGATGTTAAATCTGGAGGCGACACGTGGCAGCAGAGGCCTGTAAAATTTTCGTTGGGCTGAGAAAAATCGTGGAGGCGACATGTGGCAATAGAAGCCTCTGCTTTAATATATAAGACTAGTGTATTACCCGCACCTTGTGCGATTTTTTTTTTTTCTAATAATTTTAAAAAAATATATTATACAATTTTTATGGTGTAAATTTGATATGGAAATCGATAAATTTTAAATTTTGTCGATTCCATTATTGATAAAATTATTTTATAAGAAAAAAGAAGAATATATTATTATGTTACATAATAGGTAACAAACTTTAATTATAAATAATATTATTTTATTTATATTTTGTTATGTTATTACCACTATTACACTTTTTTTTGACCATATATTTAAGAATTTTTAGTAGTTATTGAAATGTAACATGTATATTAAATCTATCGGAATTCTTTTTGTATTATAGTGGGTTTAGGTAACTTGATTGAAAAATATTGCTTGAGAATTTATAATTTTTGACAGTAACTAAGAAGATATGATAGGTACATTTCCAATCAATTTTTTAGATACAATATATTTTTGAAAATTTTACATATAGATATAAAATCAATTTTGAGCTAAATTATATTTACTTATATATATAAATTACAATATGTAAAAATAATATAATAATACATGATTTTTGGTATTGAAAAAAAAACTAATGGCCAAATCCATCTTCTCGGTTCTCCCCTAACCTTGATGTCAATGGTGTGTTTGGACGTTGAACCTTTGCCCGATTCACTTCCAGCGATCAATACCAATGACTTGACTTCAATTATAATGATCGTTGATGTCGAAACTACGAAACACCGTAATACAACTTGTACGTCTTGTGAGGACCGAGGAGGATGAGAAGATGTACAACTCAGAAAAGTAGTACACATTTATACACACAAAAAAGGGAAGGATATAGTATACTTACATTTCGGATTAATCAAGAAAAGTAGGCATGCGTATTGCAGTTTGAAATAGTACTGGTGAGATTCATAATATAAATAGTGGAATGCTACGAAAACACAATCTTTCACTAATCCTTCTTGCTTTCCTCCATCTCCTCTCCTAGTCACTTGTTAGATCTCTCGATTGAAGATGAAAGGTTATCGCTTCGCTGACAATGATAATAATCCTTCACTTCGGCTCTGCACAAAGTAAACATGATTTCAATAAATTGAGAGGAAAGTAGCAATGAAATCAACTATTATGCAAAACACGACTATGCTAAAATGAATTGGAACAAAAAAAACGGATGGATTGAGAAATAGCGAGGGGTAAATTTTAGTTGACGCAAGTGAAGTATATAAGGCCAAATAAATTCCTTTTTATTTTTTTATCTAACTAAAATATATGAATATATGGAATTGAAGAGGGTTGGAAAAGATTGTTTAAAAAATATAAATTTTAAAAATATATTAGTAATTACTAATAATTTACAAGGACTTTGATTTAGAGATTTTGTACCATCCAGGGAAGACGAACGTTGTCGCCGACGCCCTGAGCAGGAAGACGCCTCGAGAGCAGGCGATTGCGAGGCTGACAATTCAACATCAGTTGCAGAGAGACCTGATCTGGTTAGAGCTGGACATCTAGTTTCCTGATGAGGATGTCCAACTGCGTACATTAGAGGTCCTTCTTGATCTGTTGGATGAGATCCGACAGAAACAGGAGACTTGCCCGACCTTACAGAGGATCAGAGATAGGATGTCTCGAGATGAGGCACCTCAGTTTCTTCTTGGAGCAGATAGAGTTTTGAGGCGCCATGGTCGTGTCTGTGTACCTGCTGATTCAAAATTAGTAAGATGTATCAGGATTTGAGATGTATATATTGGTGGGGAGGGCTGAAGCCCGATGTAGCCAGATTTGAAGTGTAACACCCCAAATCCGTAGGACTCGGAGTGCTACTAGGCTAGGATCTCACAATGGATCCTGGCCCTAGCCTGACAACAACCTCACTGAATCTTACAACAAGGCAGTAACAGATTAAAACAAAACATAAAAACTGATATATAAATATCAAAAGGTTCATACAGTACTGCTGAGTACAATCAAAACAGAAATCCGTACAATGGATAAAATCCAAAAACCCACGAATATGCCCCGTGTACGGAACCCTCAGCAGATCACCCCTCCGGATCACTCCGCAGCTCTCCTAACCTGCGAGGGATCTACAACACGGTATGAAACCGTTAGCTAACTATACACATATATAAGAAGATGCTAAAGCACAAACACATATCATAAGTAATAAACACTTCAACATGATATCAAACATTTACCTGGTTTATTATCTTTAATAATTTGAATCATTCAATCGTATAAATAGATATATATAAAGATAGGTGACACGAGGAATATAATCCCCGCCTCTGAGTACTCTAACCAGCTGGGGTAGTATCAGCACACCTCCCGTGTACCCTGTGGGAATGGTGAGGGGCCTTCCTTTATACCAGATTTGGCCTGACTACAGAGAACCTCCCAGACTCCACTACGGGATGAAAGGGAAAGGTTATCACAACCACTACAATGGGCGGTTAATATAACATAGGTCGGTGACCAAATAATAACACATGCTATAAAGCACATAACACACACCACTCAAGCATACATCCAATATAAGGATAGTAGCTAAGTAAGTCCTATGGACTTACCTCAATCTCAGAAGTATCTCTCTACGAACAAATCCCATAAACGTCCACTCCAACTGGAGGACAACACAACCTATACAAGGCACACATATATATATCACAATCCTATCACACAAAGGGTCACACCTAGACCCAAGGGATCCATAGGGGATCAATTCCAACTCGTAAACCTCAAAGCCGTAACCGGCATAACTATATCATACTCATCATAAACCGATACCTAGCATGATACTAGTTCCCTCATACTAGGAAGGAAAGGAACTACCTAACTATAGGTAGTCCCGGGACAAGACGCACATGCGTGAACTACGGACGCAGGGGCGGAAAAGATCACCCGCGGGCGCGGCAGGTGGAATCCGCAGGGGCGGTGACACGGAACGCAGGCAAGCGCAGGCACGACGCAGGCGCTGTGGCACGGTAGCCGCGGGGGCGGTGACTCTTGGCTGCGGGGGCGGCGACAGTGCAGAAGGCAACTTCGCGGCTTCTCTTCGGTTCTTCACGTGATCAATTCACGTCTATACTCTTCCAGATTCATACACATACACATAAATACACATTCAAACGTCACCCTATGTCAACATACATCTAAACCTAATGCTAAAGAGATGGAATCAAAGAAGAAGAGAAGGGGAAGAACAAGCACTCACCACTACTGAAGGTTATAGGCTGCAGGGAGGATCATCAAACACCAAGGCTGGCTTCCAAGCACAGCAACACACACTAGCATCAGCCCAACCACAAAGTACACTTTCAAATCCAAACTCCAAGGAAAACAAGAACAAACTCACAAGGGAAGAAGGATAAGCAAGGTGGACGTAGGTAGGTCTGGAATGGAATGAGAAATGGAATGAAACCCTTGCTCGGCAAGGTAAGAGAAGAAAAGAAGAGGAAGGTAAAGCACAGGTCAAGGAAGTCAACAAAACCGGCTGCAACCGCCGTAACCCGCAGAGGCGGATCACAGGGCCGCAGGGGAGGGAACCCGCAGGGGCGGCATACGTGCCCGCGGGTGCGGCAAGGCCAATCTCGGACCAAAGCCAATCTCGGCTATGGTCCGATCTCGGTCCGAAAGGAAAGGCTCTCACATCTCACCCCCCTAAAAACAAGTTTCGTCCCGAAACTTGCAAGATCCTGAAACACTCGGACTCACAAGCCGAGGTAACACTCTCTATAACCTCAAACATAAGCATGGAGGAAATCATCAACTCCAGCAGTAAACTATACTATCTAGGGCCTAGAAGAAAATCATCTCTAGCCAAACCATAAACGTATCACAAGGCATAGAGGAAGCACATCTCTAGCCGTATCATAACCATAACAGAAAGGCATGGAGGAAGTACATCTCCAGCGCTACTATGTCCATCAAACTAGCACGGAGGAAAGAACCATCTCCAGCTAAACCTATCGTATCACAATAGCATGGAGGGAAGAACCATCTCCAGCTATAAACAGGAAATCATACTAGCATAACAAGATCTAGTAAGATCATAATCACATCAAAGCTAGCATGAAATAACATATCACAACATATAAGCATGTAAGCATATAAGACTCACCAAGCTAGTACTAAGATCTACTCGGTGATCCTACTGGTGCACCTATCTCGGCATAGAACTCTGGATAGTTCCTCTGGATACGATCCTCAGTCTCCCATGTAGCCTCCTCAGGTCCTCGTCTCGACCACTGTATCCTCAACATAGGGATGTCCTTTGAACGCAAGCGTCTCATACCTCGCTCTAGGATTGCAATAGGATGCTCTACAAACGTGTGGTCCGGCTCAACCACCAAATCCTCATAACTCACGATGTGTCTCGGATCTGGTATATACTCCCTCAGCTGAGACACGTGAAACACAGGGTGAACACCCTCTAATCTCGGAGGCAAGGCTAATCTGTAAGCTGCGCTCCCAACTCGATCCAAAATCTCGAACGGTCCGACATATCGGGGACTCAACTTCCCCTTAATGCCAAAACGTCTAACACCTCGTGTCGGAGACACTCTCAGCCACACATGGGCTCCAACCCTGAACTCTAGAGGTCTACGCCTCCTGTCAGCATAAGACTTCTGACGGCTCTGCGCAGTCAGCATACGCTCTCTGATCAATGCTATCCGAGCCATATCATCTTGAATCTGATCAGGTGCTAAACCACTAACACTGCTCTGCTCATCCCTGCATAACGGGGTACAACATCTCTATCCATACAGTGCCTCATATGGGGCCATCCCAATAGATGCATCCCAGCTGTTGTTGTAGGAGAACTCAACAAGTGGGAGATGATCCGTCCACACCTGTCCCCAATCCAACACACACGCTCGCAACATATCCTCCAGCGTCTAAATGGTCCTCTCTGACTGACCATCTGTCTGAGGATGGAACGCAGTCGTGAAGTGTAAACTCGTCCCCAGGGCAGTCTGAATCTGCTGCTAGAATCTCGAGGTAAATCGTCCATCTCGGTCTGAGACGATCGTCCTCGGTACACCATGGAGTCTCACTATCTGCCTAGTGTACTCCTCTGTTAATCTGCTCACCGGCCACGTCTCTCTGATAGGAATGAAACGTGCCGTCTTCGTCAATTTGTCTACTATAACCCAGATGGCATCAAAACTCCGGCTCAGCCTCAGTCCGGTCACAAAATCCATGGTGACGTCCTCCCACTTCCTCTGTGGAACAGGAAGTGGATGGAGCTCACCTCCAGCTCTGAAATGCTCGATCTTGACCTGTTGGCAGGTCGCACACTGAGCTACAAATCTGGCTACATCGGGCTTCAGCCCTCCCCACCAGTATATACGTCTCAAATCCTGATACATCTTACTCGTACCTGGATGTACCGAGTAAGGGGTGCAATAAGCCTCCTGTAAAATCCTCTGCCTCAGCTCTGTATCAGCAGGTACACAGACGCGACCGTGGCGCCTCAAAACTCCATCTGCTCCAAGCAGGAACTGTGGTGCCTCATCTCGAGACATCCTATCTCTGATCCTCTGTAAAGTCGGGCAGGTCTCCTGTTTCTGTCGGATCTCATCCAACAAATCAGGAAAGACCTCTAATGTACGCAGCTGGGCATCCTCATCAGGAAACTGGATGTCCAGCTCTAACCAGATCAGGTCTCTTTGTAATTGATGCTGAAATGTCAGCCTCGCAATCGCCTGCTCTCAAGGCGTCTTCCTGCTCAGGACGTCGGCGACCACGTTCGCCTTCCCTGGATGGTGCAGAATCTCTAAATCGAAGTCCTTGATCAGCTCAAGCCACCTACGCTGGCGGTTATTCAATTCCCGCTGCGTGAAAATATATTTCAGACTCTTATGGTCTGTGAAGATCTGACATGTAGCACCATACAGGTAATGTCTCCAGATCTTCAGTGCATGAACTACCGCTGCCAACTCCATATCATGAGTCGGGTAGTTCTCCTCATACGTCTTCAGCTGTCGAGACGTATAAGCAATAACTCTGCCTCTCTGCATCAAAACACATCCCAAGCCTAGCTTGGATGCATCACTGTAAACCACAAAATCCTCAGTACCCTCTGGCTGTGCCAAAATAGGAGCAGAAGTCAAACGCCTCTTCAACTCCTCAAAACTCTGCCTGCACTGATCAGACCACACAAATCTGGTAGTCTTCCTCAGCTAACTCGTCAGTGGACGGGCAATCACAGAAAAACCCTCCACGAAGCGTCTGTAATAACCGGCTAGGCCAAGGAAACTACGTACTTCCTTGACATTCGTCGGTGTCGTCCATGCTGCTACTGCCTCAATCTTCGCTGGATCTACCTTGATCCCTTCAGTTGAAACCACATGACCCAGGAATGCTACCTCTGGCATCCAGAACTCACACTTAGAGAACTTAGCATAAAGTTCTCTATCCCGCAAAACCTGCAATACAGTCCTCAAATGTCGTGCATGCTCCTCACTGCTACGAGAATATACCAGAATGTCATCTATGAAAACCACCACAAACTGATCCAGGAAGTCGATGAAGATACTGTTCATCAACTCCATAAAGACGGTTGGGGCATTCGTAAGCCCAAATGGCATCACTACAAACTCGTAGTGGCCGTATCTGGTCCTGAATGCTGTCCTATGCACATCCTGCTCCCTCACCCTCAGCTGGTGATATCCGGAACGCAGGTCAATCCTGGAGAACACAATAGCTCCCTGTAGCTGATCTAACAAATCATCAATGCGCGGCAGTGGATACTTGTTCTTGATGGTCACCTTGTTCAGCTCTCTGTAGTCTATGCATAACCTCAGTGATCCGTCCTTCTTCCATACGAAGAGGACATGTGCTCCCCATGGGGACACGCTAGGGCGAATGAAGCCCTTCTCAGCCAACTCCTCAAGTTGCCTCTTCAGCTCCAGCATCTCGACAGGCGCCATCCGGTATGGGGCCTTCGAGATCGGTCTCGTACCAGGCTCTAGCTCAATCCCAAAATCCACACTCCTTTGAGGCGGCAAACTGGACGGCTCAGCAAACACATCAGTAAACTCACAGACAACTGGAATGTCCTCTACAGCTGGACTCCCCTCTCCTTCATGGCATAACACCAGAAGGCCTCGCAACCCTGTGCAATCAGTCTGGCTGCTCGTATCGCACTGATAATTGTGTCTACCTTCCCAAGGTCCCAACCTCGGAAAACCTCTATCTGGCCTAACTCGGTAGAGAGGGTAACAGTCCTCCTACCTACATCTAGAACTGTAGAGTGTCTAGCCATCCAATCCATACCTAAAATGACTTCTTCATGCTCTAGTGGCATGACAAAGAAGTCAACTAGTAACACACGGGTCTCTACAGAAATGGAACAACCGTGAATCTCACGGGTACCTCTGACCCTACCACCATCGGGTAACCCTATAATAAAAGGCATACCCTCAACTGTATCTAACCCAAGACGCTCTACACAGGCATCAAAAATAAAAGAGTGCGTAGCACCAGTATCAAATAAAACTCTAACAGGTAAACCATGAATCAGAATGGTACCTGTAGCAGTAGGTGCAGCTGGCTCCTCTGCACTCCTCAACTCAAACACACGACCCTGTGGGCCTCTGGTATCGGTGGTGCCCCCACCACGGCCTCTGCCTCTACTCGGCCCAGGAGCAGATCCCTGAGTCGTAGGGCGATCTGGGACTCTCTGCTGTCCCTGAGTCTGCTGCTGTTGGGGTGGTCTCTGCCCACCTTCTGCTACACTGGCAGGAGTAGAACCCTGCTGAGATGCAGCTCCGCCCTGGCGGCAGTAAACGGCTCTATGGCCCTGTCGACCACAGGTAAACACGTCACCAGTGGCCTCGTGCACTCGGGCTTCAGATGCCCTAGATCTCCACAGTTAAAACACTGTCGTCCCTTCTCTGTAACGGGTGTAGATACAGAACGACCCTGACGCCTCTGACTACCTCCAACACTAGCAGTTCCAGCCGTACCACTGGTCTGCCCAGTACGTTGTCTCTTCTCAAACCTTCCGGCCTGAGAAGCTCTCCTCTGTCCAGCCCTCTCTCTCTCATAATCGGCAGCTCGGTCCTGATAGTCCATCAAAGACTCACAATGAAAACCTGCCATGTAGGCTCGAGTACCATCCCTCAATCGTCGAGAGAACAGATAAACATGCTGATCAAAAGGAGGTGCAGTTGGACCCAGTAAAGCCAGTTCCTCCTGGAACCTCTTGATGGCCTCTAAAATTGGCACATCCTCAAATCCGGCCTCCACAAAATCACGCAGTTTCTCCCTCCTCAGTGAGGCAGGGCAGAAACGCTCTCTGATCAAGGTCCTCATCTGGTCATAGCTGGTAACCTGACCTCGTACTGACCTCCACCAGTGTTGTGCCAACTCTCTAAACAGAGTCTGCACCAACTCAATCTGCCTATCAGCTGGGCAGCGAATAGACTCCAGAGCTGAGTCTACATGCCCGATCCAGAGCTCAACCTCTAACCCCACCTTCCTAGTGAAAGGGGGTACACCCATCTGATGAAAAGCCTTCAACCAGGTATCTGGTCTAGGCCCTCTATGCTCCTCTGGTGTTCTGGCAATCTCAGCAGCAGGTACCTATACAGCTGGTACCTGGGTAACGGTGTGGGACCTCTCTGATGGTCCCTCCTGTGCCTGTAAGTCTGGGGCACGCCTACCGGCTCTGGAAGCCTCCTCCACACGTCTGATATAAGCCTGAAACTCTGACCTACCCATCGAGACGCGAGTAGAATCACCTGACTGAACTTCTTGTGACTCCTGTCTCTCAGCGGCCTCGTTCTTATTCTTAGGAACGGCGCTCTAAGCAACTTCCTCGTGGATCTCTCTTGCTTCCTGGGAACCATCAGCAGGTATCCTACCTCGTCCTCGACCTAGAGGGGGTTTACCTCTACCTCTGCCTCTCCCTCGCCCAGCTGCAGGTAAGGCTCTAGTCTGAACCATCTGCAGAGGATGTAAACCTAGCTTAGAAGGCTATGTATATGCCATATGTATGTATCAAATCAATCACAACAGAATATCTATATATGTGTACTGTTGAGATCTTCAAAGGGGTGATGGCTCACATACACGATAACCCAAAACATTTGTACTCATTTTAAAACCAAAACCTTTTAAAAAGTCAGAACCCTTTCGGGTTCTGTTTATTTATCCATTCGAACTTTATTGCAGATTACTAGTGCCATTGTTGTCAACCTGGGCTCTGATACCAACTTTGTAACACCCCAAATCCGTAGGACTCGGAGTGCTACTGGGCTAGGATCTCACAATGGATCCTGGCCCTAGCCTAACAACAACCTCACTGAATCTTACAACAAGGCACTAACAGATTAAAACAAAACATAAATAGATATATATAAAGATAGGTGACACGAGGAATATAATCCCCGCCTCTGAGTACTCTAACCAGCTGGGGTAGTATCAGCACACCTCCCATGTACCCTGTGGGAATGGTGAGGGGCCTTCCTTTATACCAGATCTGACCTGACTACAGAGAACCTCCCAGACTCCACTACGGGATGAAAGGGATATGTTATCACAACCACTACAATGGGCGGTTAATATAACATAGGTCGGTGACCAAATAATAACACATGCTATAAAGCACATATCACACACCACTCAAGCATACATCCAATATAAGGATAGTAGCTAAGTAAGTCCTATGGACTTACCTCAATCTCAGAAGTATCTCTCTACGAACAAATCCCATAAACGTCCACTCCAACTGGAGGACAACACAGCCTATACAAGGCACACATATATATATCACAATCCTATCACACACAAAGGGTCACACCTAGACCCAAGGGATCCATAGGGGATCAATTCCAACTCGTAAACCTCAAAGCCGTAACCGGCATAACTATATCATACTCATCATAAACCGATACCTAGCATGATACTAGTTCCCTCATACTAGGAAGGAAAGGAACTACCTAACTATAGGTAGTCCCGGGACAAGACGCACCTGCGTGAACTACGGACGCAGGGGCGGAAAAGATCACCCGCGGGCGCGGCAGGTGGAATCCGCAGGGGCGGTGACACAGAACGCAGGCAAGCGCAGGCACGCTGCTGGCACGACGCGGGCGCTGTGGCACGGTAGCCGCGGGGGCGGTGACTCTTGGACGCGGGGGCGACGACAGTGCAGAAGGCAACTTCGCGGCTTCTCTTCGGTTCTTCACGTGATCAATTCACGTCTATACTCTTCCAGATTCATACACATACACATAAATACACATTCAAACGTCACCCTATGTCAACATACATCTAAACCTAATGCTAAAGAGATGGAATCAAAGAAGAAGAGAAGGGGAAGAACAAGCACTCACCACTACTGAAGGTTATAGGCTGTAGGGAGGATCATCAAACACCAAGGCTGGCTTCCAAGCACAGCAACACACACTAGCATCAGCCCAACCACAAAGTACACTTTCAAATCCAAACTCCAAGGAAAACAAGAACAAACTCACAAGGGAAGAAGGATAAGCAAGGTGGACGTAGGTAGGTCTGGAATGGAATGAGAAATGGAATGAAACCCTTGCTCGGCAAGGTAAGAGAAGAAAAGAAGAGGAAGGTAAAGCACAGGTCAAGGAAGTCAACAAAACCGGCTGCAACCGCCGTAACCCGCAGGGGCGGATCACAGGGCCGCAGGGGAGGGAACCCGCAGGGGCGGCATACGTGCCCGCGGGTGCGGCAAGGCCAATCTCGGACCAAAGCCAATCTCGGCTATGGTCCGATCTCGGTCCGAAAGGAAAGGCTCTCACATGTAGCTCAGTGTGCGACCTGCCAGGAGGTCAAGATCGAGCATTTCCGACCTGGAGGTGAGCTTCATCCCCTTCCTGTTCCACAGAGGAAGTGGGAGTACGTCACCATGGATTTTGTGACTGACTTGAGGCTGAGCCGGAGTTTTGATGCCATCTGGGTCATAGTAGACAGATTGACGAAGACGGCACGTTTCATTACTATCAGGGAGACGTGGCCGGTGAGCAGATTAGCTGAGGAGTACACTTGCAGATAGTGAGACTCCATGGTATACCGAGGACGATCGTCTCAGACAAAGATGGGCGATTTACCTCGAGGTTCTGGCAGTAGATTCAGACTGCCCTGGGGACGAGTTTGCACTTCACGACTGCGTTTCATCCTCAGACAGATGATCAGTCAGAGAGGACCATTCAGACGCTGGAGGATATGTTGCGAGCTTGTGTGTTGGATTGGGGGCAAGTGTGGACGGATCATCTCCCACTTGTTGAGTTCTCCTACAACAATAGCTGACATGCATCTATTGGGATGGCCCCATATGAGGCACTGTATGGACAGAGATGTCGTACCCCGTTATGTTAGGATGAGCAGAGCAGTGTCAGTGGTTTAGCACCTGATCAGATTCAGGATGATATGGCTCGAGTAGCATTGATTAGAGAGCGTATGCTGACTGCACAGAGCCGTTAGAAGTCTTATGCTGACAGGAGGCGTAGACCTCTAGAGTTCAGGGTTGGAGCCCATGTGTGGTTGAGAGTGTCCCCGACACGAGGTGTTAGGCGTTTTGGCATTAAGGGGAAGTTGAGTCCCCGATATATCGGACCGTTCGAGATTCTAGATCGGGTTGGGAGCGCAGCTTACAGGTTAGCCTTGCCTCCGAGATTAGAGGGTGTTCACCCTGTATTTCATGTGTCTCAGCTGAGGGAGTACATACCAGATCCGAGGCACATTGTGAGTTATGAGGATTTGGTGGTTGAGCCAAACCACACAGTCGAAGGACATTCCTATGCAGAGTTCTATGCTGAGTTAGATGCACTAGTAGGATCACCGAGTAGATCTTAATACTAGCTTGGTGAGTCTTATCTGCTTATATGCTTATATGCTATGATGTGTTTATTTCCTATGTTGAGGATATAGTGGTCGAGATGAGGACCCGAGGAGGCTACGTGGGAGACTGAGGATAGTATCCAGAGGAACTATCCAGAGTTCTATGTTGAGTTAGATGCACCAGTAGGATCACCGAGTAGATCTTAGTACTAGCTTGGTGAGTCTTATCTGCTTATATCCTTATATGCTATGATGTGTTTATTTCCATGCTAGCTTTGATGTGATTATGATCTTATTAGATCTTGTTATGCTAGTATGATTTTGTTTATAGCTGGGGATGGCTCTTTCCCCCATGCTATTGTGATACGTTTAGGTTTAGCTGGAGATGGTTCTTCCCTCCATGCTATTTTGATGGACATAGTAGTGTTGGAGATGTTCTCCCTCCATGCCTTTCTGTTATGGTTATGATACGGCTAGAGATATGATTCCTCTATGCCTTGTGATGTGTTTATAGCTGGCTAGAGATGGTTCTCTAGGCCCTGGATAGTATAGTTTGCTGCTGGAGTTGATGATTTCCTCCATGCTTATGTTTGAGGTTATAGAGAGTGTTACCTCGGCTTGTGAGTCCGAGTGTTTCAGGATCTTGCAAGTTTCGGGACGAAACTTGTTTTTAGGGGGGTGAGATGTGAGAGCCTTTCCTTTCGGACCGAGATCGGACCATAGCCGAGATGGGCTTTGGGCCGAGATTGGCCTTTCCGCACCCGCGGGCATGATCGCCGCCCCTGCGGGTTTCCGCCCCTGCGGCTTATGGGACCGCCCCTACGGTTTCCGGCGGCTGCAGCCGGTTTTGTTGACTCTTTTGACCGTGCTTTACCCTTTACCTTACCTCTTCGTTTTACCTTGCTGAGCGAGGGTTCCATCTTCATTCCTTTCTTCAGCTTCCCACGTCCTTCTTGCTTCTCCTTCATCTTCTTTGATCTTGTTCTTGGTTTGGAAGTGTTTGGTTTGAGTTTATGTGTGTGATGGCTTTTGTGGTTGATGACTGTGAGTTTGTTGTGCTTGGAAGCCAGCCTTGGTGTGTGTTAAGCTTTCCTGCAGCCTAGGATATTCAGTAGTGGTGAGTCTTGCTTCTTCTCCTTCTCTTCTTCTTTGATTCAATCTTTCTAGCTTAAGATTAGATGTATGCTAAGGGTATTGATGGTTGGTATGTGTATGTGCATGTTGTGTGTGTTTGTGATGGAGAGAAGACGTGATTTGATCACGTGAAGAGCTAAAGAAAAGCCGCGAGGTTTCATTCTACACTGTCGCCGCCCCGCGGCCAGAAGTCACCGCTCATACGGAAGACGTGCCGCAGCGCTCGCGCGCCGTGCCAACGCCGTGCTTGCGTTGCCAGCGACCTTTGTCACCGCCCCCACGGTTGAGTGCCACCGCGCCCGCGGTTGCCTGCGTTCCGCCCCTGCGTCCTTAGTTCACGCAGGTGCGTCTTGTCCCGGGACTACCTATAGTTAGGTAGTTCCTTTCCTTTCTAGTATGAGGGATCTAGTACCATGCTAGGTATCGGTTTATGACGAGTATGTTATAGATATGCCGGTTAGGGCTTTGAGGTTTACGAGTTGGACTTGATCCCTTATGGATCCCTTGGGTCTAGGTGTGACCCTTTGTGTGATAGGATTGTGAGATATATATATATATATATATATATATATATATATATATATATATATATATATATATATATATGTGCCTTGTATAGGCTGTGATGTCCTCCAATTTAGAATGGACGTTTTTGGAGTGTTCGTACTTGAGTTACTCTGGGATCGAGGTAAGTCCATAGGACTTACTTAGCTACTATCCTTATATTGGATGTATGCTTGAGTGGTGTGTGTGTTATATGCTTTATAACATGTGTTATTATGGTCACCGACCTATGTTATATTGACCGTCCATTGTAGTGGCCGCGATAACCTTTCCCTTTCATCCCGTAGTGGAGTCTGGGAGGTTCTCTGTAGTCAGGCCAGATCTGGTATAAAGGAAGGACCCTCACCACTCCCACAGGGTACACGGGAGGCGTGCCGATACTACTCCAGCTGGCTAGAGTACTCAGAGGCGGGGATTATATTCCTCGTGTCACCTATCTTTATATATATCTATTTATACGATTAAGTTATTCAACTTATTAAAGATAATAAACCGGGTAAATGTTTGATATCATGCTGAAGTGTTTATTATTTCTGATATGTGATTGTGCTATAGCATCTTCTTATATATGTGTATAGTTAGCTAACGGTTTCATACCGTGTTGTAGATCCTTTGCAGGATAGGAGAGCTGCAGAGTGATCCGGAGGGGTGATCTGCTGAAGGTTCCGTACACTGGGCGTATTCGTGGGATTTTGGGTATATCATTATTGTACGGATTTCAGTTTTAACTTTTGTACTCAGCAGTACCTTGGTGTAAGATTCAGTATAGTTGTTGTCAGGCTAGGGCCAAGATCCATTATGAGATCCTAGCCCAGTAGCACTCCGAGTCCTACGGATTTGGGGTGTTACAGTGCGGGTAAATTTATATGTTGGATAGTTTGAGCAATATATTGTAAGTTTTTATCTAGCTAACGGTATATTTTATAAAATGATATAATGATCATACACCTTTAAATGTGATAAATTATTCGCTTTATATTAATTGTTGTATAACACGTAATTTTGATTCATAAATTATTCAAAATAATTATATAAAGAGATAGAATTAAGTAGAATCGTATTCTTGAGTAGTGAGTATAAACTTATAAAATCGTATGATAAAAATAATTGAGACGTCCCACATTTGTGACTAAATAAGGAATATGTATAGAACATATTATATAAATTGTCAACTTACCTTAGTTAACAAAATAATATCATTAATCTTATCGGTAATATATGTTTTGTTCTATAAGTGCATATTTTTCGTAGACGAAAATATTTCAGAAATGGTAAAACAAAGTTCACATATCGATCGGAATTGTTCAAAGACAATCTATATTCCAATATCATGCATGTTACAATAAAATGTTTTGATTAATTATTCAACAACCGGTCTCCACGTTAACATAAATATAAAATTAGTAGAAAAAAGCACAGATCAAATATATGCTTGCAGAAAAAAATATGAGAGTTAAAATAAACATAAAATGATAAAAAAAATATATTAAAAGGCAACAATTAACATAAAATGATACGTTACGGGCCATGCTGGGTGCTGGCTACACTGGGAGGAGCAAGCCATGCTGGCTTCTTCTCCTCCTTCCCGGGCCCAACCGGTCTCCACGTTAACGCCTTCTCCTATACTCCCTCTTTCTCATGCCATTTGACTTATCTCCTTCTTTCTTTCTTCCCTCCTTTCACGTTTCCTCTGAACCACTCCCGGGCATCTAGCCTTGCCTCTCTAGCCAACATCTCATCCCCTACCTCTGCAGTCTTCATCCTTCTGCACCCTCTCGTCCCTCCCGCTTCACTCACCTTCCTCTCTCTCTCCTGGTCTTCCATCTCTCTCACTGACAGTCTCGTCTCTTCTCTCGCACGCCCAACTCACCTCCACCACTTCTCCCTCCCCTTGCACCTCACCATCCCTCCCTCTAATCGCCTGTGAGCAAGCCCAACTCTCACCCGAGCATCCTCTTCTCAGTTCTCCCTCTGCTTCTCCACACTTCACCTTCTCTCACCTTCTGAAACTCCCTCACTCGCTACCCCACTGTCACTCAAGCCTCCATACTCACACATCTCTCCCTTTTCTTTTCCGGCTCTCCATCACCTCCTCTCTTCCTTACGACTCTCCATCACCTCCTCTCTTCCTTACGACTCTCCTCCGGCCACCAGCTTCTCTCCCTCTCGTCTTCTCGAGCTTGCCAGATCAGCAACCACCATCCTCTGCAGCTTCACCTTCTTCCTCCCTCAACATCCACCCCTCGTCTTCATGCTTGGTAATTAAGCATTGGATCTGATTGACACAAAACGAACGTAACGCCTGCAGTTATTCGTATGCAAAAAGAAATCAGGAGATATGCGGATTAGTTTTATTACTATTTAGTGAAGGGCAAATCAATTGATGAAAATTTTCAAATTATAATTCCGTTTAGGGGTGTAAAGAACCAGGTGCACTGAACATATACCAACCCCTTGTGAACTCGGCTGTAAATTCATGAATGAAGAAATTATGTATAAAACATTAGAGGAGCATGCATAAATATTTTTGAAAACAGAGAGATTTTTTTTTCAAGAATTAATCAATTGTAGCACGACTGACTGAAAAGAAAAGTTTACCGGAAACTCAAAGCCGATGCCGACTCTCTTATATAGAAGACGAAGTATGTACCGCAAAAAACAACATAGTTTTACTTTTGGTATCTCCCCGCAAAGTGGAGTTCCGACTCCACATTCAAATGTAAAAAAATTGTTGTAGAAATGGAGTGTGTATGGACGGTATCAGATCGATCGGCAACATTATTTAGTAATTGCTGATGAATGGACATGGAAAATTACGATAATAATTCACAGGGAGAAGAAACCGGTATATTCTCAAGCGAATAAAAATGTTACCATGAATGCACAGAGAGAAAACATAAATAAAGAAACAACCGTACCTATCTAATAATGGAGGGAGCTCGATGAAGATTATTTCAAATGGAATAGAGCGATGGACGTATATATACCGTAATCTCGATGATAAAGCTTGCGGTGTACATTCTAAATCGTATCAAGGAAGATTAGATTGAATCGTTATTTGGTAGATTGTTCAGATTTTTACAATTCAATTTGTTTAGTCAATCAATAAAATCATATTTCAACAAATAGATTTTTTACTTTAAAATTTGACCATTAAAAAATTAAAAAGATAAAATCAGATTCAGCAAATAGATTTTTAACATTAAAATTTATTTGGTAAAAAAATATTAAATAAGATTCAATAGCTTATATTTTTGTACGGTAAATATTAGTTAGAAGGTCAAACGAAATTATTGAAAATTTTGAGATTTGTAAAAAGGATCGTCTGATAAAAAAAATCTTTTATATTTTATAATTTTTGTTTAGTAAATAAGATTTATTGGCTTAATTAGATGTTTTATAAAAAGATTTATTCATGAAAAATTGAGAGGACGTCACGTCAGCTAAAGTGACGGCTCTTTTAGTATAGGTATATAGATAAGATAATATTATAAATTGAAATACGGTGTTTTAATTAAAATTAGAAATTGAAATTTTGAGTTGAAAAAAATATAGATAAATTTTTTTTGAATTATATAGTGTATTGTTATCTTAAAATAAATTAGAAAACAAGAACCTCATCATTTTAGCATATTCTTGGTGGAATTTATGGTTCTTTAGAAACCCGCTTATCTTTAATAAGATAAAATCAACATATTTTGAACCAAAAGTTCATAACCAAATTAAGGAATGGATGAAATCAAAGAAAAGAAAACCCCTTGACGGGTTTATCAAATTAAATTTTGATGGATCCGAACGTGATAAACAAAATACTGTCTTTGGGTTTATCCTTAGGGATCATCATGTCAAGACTGTTTCCTTGGGCTATGGACAATGTGGTAACACATCGCTCTTCCATGTTGAAGCATGTGCGCTTAGAAAAAGTTTTGTCAGGGCATGTGATTTGGGTGTGAATAGAATTGAAATTGAAGGGATAACCCGACAATCATCAATTCAATCAAACATATTTGGAAACCTCCGTGTAAACTTGATATGGTTTTATGTGATATTTCTAATATCTTATGCTTCTTTGATCAGGTTCTGATTCGGCATATTTTCCGTGAGGTTAATAGAGTTGTTAATAAGCTGGCGGACCTTGGTCATGAAGCTTCGCTTGTTGTGTCGTCATCCACTCATGATGTGGATGCTCTCATCCAAAGATGCTCTAGGAAAAAAAGTTTTGATGAGATGATCCTGTTTAAGCCCTTACCTCACAGTATAAAAAAAACATATTTTTTTTATAAAAAAATTAATGAATTTTATGGTTCAATTATAAAAAATAAATTTATATAATTGTAAAACCCTTTTTTATTTCATTTATTGATAAACCACATAATATATTAACATCTATCGTATTTTTACCAATATTAAAGATTACATAAATTGATGCATCTAGATTCACGAGGTATCATCAAGATGCACTAGACAATCAAGTGATGATCCGTTTGTTGATCTCATTAAACCTTATTGTCCTCATGATCATCTCTTTCTTCCTATAATCTAAAAAAATTGGTGTATGAAATTTGATATTTAGAGATTACTGTAACGGATTTGTTAAATCTAATGACAATGATTTCCAATGTAACATGACGCGTAATGCGAATGTGCGACGGGTTTAAAACTGATGCGCAATATTTATGATGTGTATTCACATTGCGTGTCAGCACCGGAACGGAGTAATGACAAAAATAATAAAAGATTGTGCTCAACATAATTTTGTCTACACTGACATGCAACATAGCGCGTCATAGCCAATACTGGTATGTATTCGACTAGTCGTACTACGCGTCGCGTTTCATTAATATATCCTTATCGGTATAACAATTCTAACGAACATAATCGGCGTTTTTATAAAATCTTATTTTAATTTTCACATAACATATCTTTTTAATTATAAAAAAGGTAATAGATGGACATCTACTACAAATATTGAAACTTTTTAAGGTATCTAAAAATTTTAAATATTTATACAACATATTCCCAATTTTAATTCTTATCTTTATTATAAGTATAAATTTGTAAATTAATGAATAAATTTGATACTATAAGATGACGATACATTCAAAAGCTGCATTTGACTACGCGATGCCAAATTGTCAAGGTTTTTTGAGTAGCCAATCTCGTCGGATTTTTAGGGATGTTAATTATGATACGTTTTTTTAGATAATTTTGCTTTTCATTTTGACATTTACTTTTTTTATTAATTAATCTCCGGTATAGTGTATATCATTGATGTTGATGTATGGGACTATGGGGTCAAGTTATTCATTCTTATCACTACTTGCTCTGTTTTTTAATAACTAAACCGTCGGTTTAGGCCAAACCTAAACCTAGCTATTGAAAACCGGCAAGTCGGCGGTTTGCCGGTTTAGCCACATATGTTTATTAAAAAATATTGAAAAGCCGGCTTTGAAGCAAACCGTCGGTTTAGGCTTTTTAAAAAAAACATTCATTCCGACGTAAACTGACAATTTTAACCACCAAACCGTTGGTTTAGGCTTTTTAAAAAAAACATTCATTCCGACATAAACCGACGGTTTGGGTTGTTTCAAACCGACGGTTTAGATTTTTTATTTTGCCAAACCCAAACCTAAACCGTGAACCGGCTCAAACCGACGGTTTGGACCGGTTTGAAAACTACCGGTTTGGCGATTCGGTTTGAACCGACCCCATGACTACCCTAGAGACAACTAACTCTTCTTTCCACAAATAAAAACGTGCATTTGATTGTATTATTGTAAATTATTGTATCGAGATTTTAATAAAATAATAAATTCAAGTAAATACATATATCCTAAATTACATTTGATTGGATAAAATTGAAAGGGTCGCCGAATAATTTGGAATAAATATATTATTTTAGATATTATGATTAGATAGTTTTATTAATTCATATATTATTTATATGGCATTTTAAATATACTAAGTTTATAATTTAGTGTTTAAAAACAAAAAAAAAACTTGTATCCTAGATTTAGTTTGGTTGTACACTTGTACAAATACAAAATTCTGGTGAGTATTTTGAAACGAATATCTTAATTTGTATACCGCTATAAGATTTTAGTTTTAAATTTACATAATTTTGTTTGTTCTATTATAATAAATTAAAAAGTTGAAAATACAACATATTATAATCGTCAGTTTAAATTTCAAAACTAAAAGCTAAAAACTAAAACATATTTTAGTTCATGAATATATTATATGTGTTATATATTCATCATAGTTAGTGTTTGATCAAATTCTAGTAATTTCGTGAGGGCATACTTTTCAATATAAGATATAAGATATTCGTTTCAAAATACTCACCAAATTTAGATTGTTACCATATGTCATGACACATACTAGTAAAGAAAAGAAAAGAAATCGAAGTAAACAAACCATTATAAAATTTTATTTATTTTTTAATTTCCAAAGTGATTAACGTGTGAATAATGGAAAGTAATCATTTATAATTATGGAAAGAAATAAAGGAGAATCATGCCCGTGACACTAGAATAACTGGTTTATTCATTATCGTGTCCCACACGATTTTTCTTATTTTTTTTATATATAATAAATTTGTTTAAGTATGATAATTTTTTATTTAAATATTAGATCTATACTTATGTTAAATAATCTACGGTGAAAATTTTATTACTAGAATCGTTCTTGTACCTTGAAGAGCAAACACATTAAATGTAGAAGACAAGTGCAAGCACTTTGATTTCGGAAGACGAATACATCACCCTACGAAACTCCTCTAACGTACGCATAGAGGCCTCCAGAACAAAATCAGAATATTTATGGTTCTCTCGAAACATACGTGCATTCCCGGAGATTCATACTCCATAGAGTAACAATAATACTTGAACAACCTCCCTCATATCTTCCTTCTTGAGTACACGGAATATCCATTCACGAATGTCACAATGACATTAACATATTTTGGATTACTCGGATAGTGATACCATATTTGTCTAGCTAAATTACAACCAACAAGAACACACATCATTTTCCCACACATCACAAATATAACACAACGGGTCCTCAACACATCTCTTGTTGAATAAGTTATTTTCACAAGGTAAAAATCTCCAACACACTCTCCGGATAAAATCACAAATTCTCAGGGGTAAATGCATATTCCATAACTTACTCCATAGTCTATGCATCCGCGTCTTGATCCAAAAGAGCCTGTTATTATCTTTATCGCCATAAACATGTGATAATAGAACAATGCCATTGTTTTCGTAAAACCAAAACAATTTATCAAAAGAGAACTGGACGACGAATGTATAGTGGAAATAAGCAAAGCACCATCCTTCATAAAAGTTGTCTAATAAGATCCATCCTCCACGAACGTGAATCTCAATCAATAAAACTCGCTACCAAAGTTGCCAGCGGGACACCAATGAAAATAGTTGTAGGCTTAAGGGAATGTAGGAAAGACAATCACTTATCCGTAGCAGCTAACAAAGTAATCCATTCATAACTTGCCATAGACCCCTTCAACATCGCCTCCCTCTCTTTCAATAAAATTTTTCACGTATAACTTGGTGAGAAGCAAACATTAGTCTCCAAGAAAGTAGTACTAGGAAAATACCCGAATTTATAAATTCTGGATAACAGAGATGTTGGATCATTAAAAA
Source organism: Fagopyrum tataricum (assembly GCA_002319775.1). Classification (NCBI taxonomy): domain Eukaryota; kingdom Viridiplantae; phylum Streptophyta; class Magnoliopsida; order Caryophyllales; family Polygonaceae; genus Fagopyrum; species Fagopyrum tataricum. The sequence goes on from CM008283.1 coordinate 49,651,212, forward strand.
GACGCCAACATTGCTTAACCAACAAAACTGTGTTAAAAGACTTCATATTACGAAACCACGTACCACCATTCTCCTTAGAAATACAAAGTCGATCCCACCTTAACAATTTTTACCAACACCTCTCAATATTATTTTTCCACTATCCCACCATAATCTACTCATAAACCTCTCAATATTGTTTCGATCACAATTTTTACCAACACCTCATTTTCACTTTGACAAAGAAATGTAGATTTTCAGTCCGATAGCTTCTTCAAGATAGTCAATTGATTTAGGCATGTATATTAGATTAAAATTATTAATCAAGTTATCAATTATAATATTATATTCATTAAATTTACAAATGATTATTAAAAAGGAATATACTTTTTATTTTAAAAAAAATCAGTGATCATAAATAAAATTTTGTATTAAATTAGTAGTAGAATAAAAATTAAATTTGTTAGAGTATTTTATAAAACTAAAAATAAGTTAATAAAAAAATCTATAAGTTATTTAAATAAAAAAAATCACATTACTAATTAAAATGATATTATATTTTAATTGAAATTATGTAAAATTAATAAATGTGAAAATTATTTTGTACTTTATTCGAATTAAAAATAAATTTTAAAATAGATTTTGTGGAATTAATAACCTATTGCAAAGTTTTATCTCATAACACCATTTATTTTTTTTATTATAAAATTAAAATAAACCTTAAATTATTGAGATTTATTTAGATTCTTAATGTTGGGTCTGCCCCGACCCGAAATATGAGTTTATAGTATCCGTTTCCTCTCGGAGTTTGAGGCGACCAACAACTTTGACTATAAAAAATCGAAATATTGTTCCCTCGTATCTCTCTTTCATCCTACCCTCTTTCAGCGGCTAGGGTTTTCTCTTTCTCCTTCCAACTCCTCCGTCCACCCCTCGTCGTCGAAGATGATGCAACAGAATCCAGGCATGGTTCCACCTTCGATGGATCCACAGGTGGCGGCTCAACAGCAACAGTACCAGCAATATCAGCCGCAGCAACAGTACGCGCAACAACAACAACAAGGGTGGATGATGCAGCCGCAACAACAACAATCGATGTGGGGTCAGCAGCAGGCGCCTGATTCCGCTCAGGCAACAAACCCTGAAGATGTTCGTACCCTATGGATTGGGGATCTGCACTTTTGGATGGATGAAACTTACATTGCTGCCTGTTTCCCTACGCCTGGCGAGGTAATCATCTCTTCCCGGTTATCTTCTTTTTGAATGAGGGAGGAAAGCGCGTATTTTTTCTTGTTTTTGTTCCTCAATGTCGGTTTTCTTTGCTTTTTAGGTTTATTTGAATGAGAAGTAAGCCTCTGAATTATAATTTAGTTGTTGATTTTGTAAAATTTTGACGTTGTAAAGATATTTGTTGCGTTTTACAATGAAAAGGACCCTTTGTTAGGTCTTTACCTGTTGTCTTTGAGAAATTGAAAGATAAATAATACGCTTGGTACTAAGAAGAAGGGCTCAAGATTGTGAATTTTCAATTACGGTCGTATGTTGGCTGGTTTGCAAACGCAACTAGCTATCAGTTTTGTCACCGGTTTTTTCGTCGGTTATGTGTGTGGGACTTGTTCGTAATGTTATTGTATTGAACGACAAAGCTAAGATGCAATATAAAAGATTGATCTTCTTATTTTTATTGATAATAAAAGAAAGTTGCCCTACATAAATTCTTGAATGTCATTCACTCGGCTTATGGAATTCTACGAGTTTGTTCCCTGTCTAGCGATAAGTGAGAATTGCTTCTTCGTCTTTTTTTTTTTTTGAAAACCATGGTTTGTTAAATGTTTTCCTTGGTCCTCTGATTTTGTTTTTCCTGTAAACTTCACTTTCCACTGTTTTCTCATTGGAAGCTAATTTGATGTTTATTGTCTGCAGGTTACCTCAATTAAAATCATTAGGAACAAGTTGACTCATCAGTCTGAGGGTTATGGCTTTATTGAATTTGCAAGTCGTGCTGTTGCGGATAGAGTTCTGCAGACATACAATGGTACAACTATGCCATCTGTTGACAACAGCTTCAAATTGAACTGGGCCTATTATGGGGCTGGTGAGAGGCGTGCTGACGACTCTTCTGACTACTCAATATTTGTTGGAGATTTGGCTGCTGATGTTACTGATTATGTGCTACAAGAGACATTTAGAGCTCGTTATCAATCCGTTAAGGGTGCTAAGGTTGTAATTGACAGGGCCACTATGAGAACAAAGGGTTATGGATTTGTTAAGTTTTCTGATGAAGGTGAACAGATTCGTGCTATGCAAGAGATGAATGGAGTTCTTTGTTCGACACGGCCTATGCGTGTTGGTCCTGCTGCCAACAAGAAAACTAGCAATGGACCTGGTTCGTAGTTTTATCTTATGCATTGTTCTTTCAATTTTTTTTTGTCCCTCTATGGCTAATATGATTTTTACTCACTAAAGGGGAAGAGTGAATGCTTAATTACATGATCATACAACGGAATTATCACTATAGCAGTTTACCTCATACAATGAGTTGTATGGGGATACCCATTGACTGTCACCTTAGGTTAGAGAGTTATTTCTGTACCCGATTATCCATTTACAACTTACAAGAGTTCCCCACTTCAGCAGTTATTCCTCAGTTGTTATGATCAGCTCTTTTTCTTCGCTGTTTCAGTTATCACCTTGTGTTTTTTTTTTATGCCTTGAATGCTGTTCACTTGATCTTCAGCTTTAGATTTTTTAACATTCATATCTCCGGATTTTAGCTCTTATTGCTTCTGCTTACAGCTCAGTTAGATTTCCCATCTTGGCATCCTTTCATTTGCTTCCCAATATGTTTTTGTAAAGAGTGCTTTCCTTTTAAGTGTCACGTAGCTTTCCGTCAAATTCTTGGAATTGTATTTGATAACCATGTCTTTGAGCAAGAGCCTTATTTTTACCATATACATTTTCATAGTTTCCGACAACCTGTTTTTAATGTCTTTCTTATCTATTTTCTTCTTTTTGTTACTTGTTTCTTGGTTCTACTTCTACTTAAGCAACACTAAAAATTTCCTCATATCCCTAATGTTTTAATCTGGAACATGGGGGTTAGTGGGTCGACTTTTTTTTTTTTTTTAATTTGCCTTTTTCATTCTTGAAACCAAGTTGTTTGTGTGAAGCATTGGTTTGGAGGAAAATTAGTTGTGTAGTCAACCAGCATGAATCTGTTGAGTGAAATTGTTTATCGCATATTCATCTTATCCCCTTGATGTGATCTATAAGTACATAATCAATCTTCTCTTTCTTGACTAGTTTCCTGTCTTAGTTCATTGTAATCAACCAGGCGATGTTTCTATGTAAGATGTTAATTTGTATCATATGTAGTTTATTTGTTTCTTGGTTCAGGTTCAATTCTTACAAATGCGGCATTATTTTTAAGGGCTAATGTTATATGAGCATCTGTATGTGGTGGGTGGTTGTAGGGTTTTATACACTAGTCGTTTCTTCTCACCCCTCTTTATGAATTTCAGCACCTTTTCAGAGCAACCAAGGAGGAACTCAGGGTCAGGGTGACAGTGATCCAAACAACACTACTGTGCGTATATGCTTTTTATGGTTGAGCTATTGACCTTTCCTATCCCTTTTCACTCACTTTTTGTCTTCATTGCAGATCTTCATTGGCAACTTGGATGGGGCTGTTACTGATGAACACTTGAGACAAGTGTTTAGCGAACACGGAGAGCTTGTTCATGTTAAAATTCCAGTAGGCAAGCGCTGTGGTTTTGTTCAATACGTCAATAGGTATATTTGAAAGCAGTAACTTTGTAATATCTGATTTTGGACAGAGTTAGAATTAATGATATACTCTCCCATATTTGGTTGTGCAGAAGCAGCGCAGAAGATGCTATTAGAATTCTGAACGGAACTTCTCTATGTGGAGCAAATGTTAGACTTTCATGGGGCCGAAGCCCGTCAAACAAACAGGACAACAATGTTGGATCTTCTCAACCTCAGTGGAATAATGCTCCTAATTACTATCCATATGCTGCTCAAGATCCAAACATGTATGGATACCCTCCTCAGCATCCGAATATGTATGGATATGGCTATCCCGGATACAACAATTATCCAGTTCCAGAACAGCAACAACAGCAACTCGTACAGCAGCAACAGGTTATATGATCAAAATTTTGTCTCTCTCCCCTTTATTGCTTGGTTGTCGTCTCCAATGACTTGCATACTTACATTTCTAATATCCTCGTACAGTGATGCTGAACAATGCTCGATGATCTGTGCAATGGGAGCAGGGAAAGCAAAGACTAAAAGCTTTGTGATGGAAGCAGCCATTGCTTGCTAGAGATGGTGGAAGAGATGGAGAATCTACTTTATTCTATTTTTGGCCTTTCTTCCTTAGATAATATTTTTATATTTTGCATGAATTTTATCTACTGTACCAACTATTACAACACAATTACTCTAGGTCCTCTCTTGTTTTATTTATTTTCTCTGTCAGTCGGATGTTGACATGTTTGCTCTTGATATGAGATTTTTTTTTCTATGCTAAATTATGTGTTTTAGGCTTCTTCTACATGAATCAGTTATTCACATGTTTGTCAAATATCCAGGGCATACGTCAGAAATGCCTGTTCATATCCCTTGTCTTTATTCAGCAAGTAAAATTATTAGTAGTGTTGGTTGCAAGGCTCAATAAGAGCACAATTGCGTTGCTATTGCATTGTGTTATGTAAACACAATCTTGAATAGACTTGAGGCTCAGGAATGGAACAAGTTTTATAACAAGCTGTTGAATGATCAAATTTAGAAGTAGAGCAAAAATAAAATCTTAAACACAGTGTCTGTGTTGTACTTGTATGATCTGATACATACTTATTGCCATATGAAGCCAAATTCACAGTTCATCAAAACTAAATATATATAAACTGTAAACAAGCCACTACCTACTTTCAGCCTCCTAGTCTGTCTCCATTGGTCTTATAGAACAAGCCAGGTTGATGTTATAACTTCTTTCAGGTGGAAGGACAGACCTACTTTCCGCCTCCTAGTCTGTCTCCATTGGTCTTATAGAACAAGCCAGGTTGATGTTATAACTTCTTTCTGGTGGAAGGACAGATTCCGAAGAGGCGACTTCTTTCGAGTTTATTGCTTCATCTATCTTTTGCTTCTTCGCTAGGGGCTCCCCAACATCCTCTTTCGAGTCGACTGGTACTTCATTCACAGCTGCAGTAGCAGCTAAAAGATCAAGAGTCTGTTGTGGAACATTCTGTTGACCCTCATCAAGTTGGAAACTTGTCGGAACTTGTACGTCGAAACTACTAGAAAGCCCAAGCTCCAAACGCGGAATACTTGAGTGTTGAGTTTTATTTCCAGCTTCAACTGCCATCTCACTCGGACTCTCATGCTTCGGCTCAACCAAAACCGCGACACCTTCACTTCCATTCTCCTCGACACCAGTTTCCGTCACCATCTCATCTCCTTTGCCAACAAAACCATCACATTGCATAAAAACTTCACTAGGCTCTTGCACAATAGACCTCATTTGTTCTTGAACATGTGGATTCAAACCCGTACTCGTATACATCTTTGCACTTGGAGCAATATCGGTTTCTGAAGTAACAGGCACGAATTTCCCCGGCTGAAAAACAAGTCCTTCTAATCTCATATCACTCTCCCCAACCTTAACACTAAGAAAGTAGCCAGCATCAAACATACCCTCCAAAACACCAGTAACTACCTGACCTATCATCTCATCCTCTTTGATTCCGCCATTATGATTCACATCCACATCTTCAACCCGAGCTTTGCCTTTATCAACATCAGGTTGCGGCGGTTGGAAAGGCGGTATAAAACTCTGTTGTTCATCATTCGGCTTTATAACATGAATTTGACTCCCCATTGTTATCGATGGCTGAATTGGTGTAAGTTTTGCAGCATGATGAACAACACTGTCTTCTTTACGTGGGCGCCCACGTCTTCGTTTCATTAATGGTTCCGATGAAGATGGAATAAACCCTCGTGGATAAGATTGTTGGTTCATCTGTTATACCAAATCACAAACAACAATTAGATACAATATAACATATTGCCATATAATCTTCTCATGATGAAAGGTATCATATATTCAATATGAATAACTAACTAAGGGGTCGTTTGATATTGATACTTGATTAAAGGTATCATATATCCAATATGGGGAGATTTCTAGGTTTCTAGAATCACACACTAAACATAGGCGACATAGTAGAAAATCAAAGTTTTAAAGAGGAGGAATTGCGGAGATTTCTGCAACTCTCTTTCTATATTTTCTCTTTTCAAAGTGTGTAAAGAGGAAAAATCCAGAATCGGCAGCAGTGACAAGAGTGTTATCTGTCTTCTCAAATTCTCCGAGTTCATGTTGCTCAGCAGTGATAGGAAAAGTCTAGAATCGGCACGATAAGGATAGATCTATTCAACCGAATCACTTTGTCGAGAAATAGAGACGGCTAAGTCATACAAGTAAAAGATCTATTCCTGGATAAGAAAAGGACAAAAGTTTCATACTCATGCTGAAATAGGATTTTGGATCGAGACTTGTGATTGGTTTTTGGATAAAGAAATTTCTTTGAAGTCTGACTCATATTGATCATTTAGTAAAGAGTGACTATGGTACTTTAATTCTTATATCGATAAGAAACGACTCATAAATTTCGATAGAACAGAAAAAAAATCAAGGATAAAATTTTAGATCTTTTGATCAATAATCAGAAGATCGATGGAAAATGTTCGATTTTTTCTCAGAATATAGAGATGAATAAAATTTTCTACGTTTCGAACATACCTTTGATATTGTACTACAGATTAAGTGATGCTTATCTCTGGTCATTCGCTAGATTGGAATTCACAAGAACAGAAGAAACCATCTGAGGAATGAGGATATGGGAGTTTCTTTTTCTTTTTTAGTTTTACTATTTTTGTAACGTATTTGGAAAATTTAATGAGTCAAATCAAGAAGTAATTACCCTATCTCCTTATTTAATAATCTGTAAAGATTCGGAAAACGAAAAGAAAGAAAAGGTTAACCATTTACCTCTTGAGATGAGAGAAGATGATCAAATTCTTCAGTAAAGTCTGGGAGAGTGTTGGCTAGTTGAAATGAATTGCACCTACTGCTATAAGATAAAAAAATATATCGGCACTGTAAATTTTCAACCACAAAATAAAATTAATAATCATTGTAGATTACCTGTTATAAAAATGGAGAATAAGATAAAAAAGCAATGAAACAAAATTTGAATTTTTCCTAGGGTTCAACTGGAAAGCTAGACAATCATCAATTCATCATATGGTATTTATAGGGTGGAATCTGGAAAAGTGTAAGATATTATTTTTTTTTATAATCTTAATGAGAATCAGAATATTGTTATTGGAATCTGATTGTTTTCAAGTTAATAATAATATAAAGTTTTATAACTAAACACTTTTATTTTAGTTATCAAGATTAATTGATTTTTTTGTTTATAAGAAAATTACAATTATCCCAAATATCAATAAATTATTTAAGTTTGTTAAGAATGCTTCAAATCGCAGTCGTTATAAAATTTAAATTTCAAAAAATAATTCTGTAATTAAAAGATAAAATGAATGATTAATTGGTAACAGTTTTAATGTATTAAAGTTCATTCGAATTTACAATTAAAATAAAATAAAAATCTCTGGTTTTTAAAAACGACCCACTGGAATAAAATGATGATACAAATCTTATTGATGAATAATTCAATTGGTAATCGATTAATGAGATCTTGCATTTTAAAAAACGACCCACTTGGAATCGTATAAAAATAAAAAAATATAAAAAAAATATTGACTAACTATATTAATGATTTTTTAAAACTTTTTTTGTGTGTGTAAATATATGGTTTGTACCATTTGAAGAAATGAAGAAAAAAAATGTGATTTTATCATCTCTATCAATTTTAGGGATTTACCCTTATCAATTTAAGAGGTTTATAAAATAAATTTTGGTTTCAGAAATTAAGAGTTTTGTTCTTATCTACCATCTAAAATACGTAAGAAAAAAAAAATATATATATATATATGATCTTATCCATAGATACATATTATACATTTATGCTTAATTCAGAATTTTAACATTTTAAAACTTTTTTGAGTTTTAATTTCAGACCATACAATAGTAACTTCTTAATAACTACCCTCCTTAAAATGTGTGAATTTATTTTCATTAATTGTATGAAATCGAACTGAACCGAACCGAATAAAAAAATCGATTTTTTCGTGAAATTTTGGACCGAAAATGAACCTACGTACATCGATTCAGTTTGAATCTAAACTAGAATTTGAAAAATATCATGACTGAAAACTGAACCTATCAAGGCTGGTTTCGATTTTAGAGCCAAACAAACATAAAATTTAACATGCTATAAACCTTCAAAAGTAGTTTTATTAATATATAATTCATCTTTTTTTACAATGTTTGATATAAAAACTACAATGTAAAATTGAAATATAACCATTATTTATCCATCCTTACAAAATATATAACAAATATGAAATATTCAAATTTAATAACACAACATTCGCAAATGAAAAAGAATAATCACCCTAGAAATTTCAGAAATCCACTCTCTTTCACACGGTGGATAGATATTTGGCGAATGATTAATGTGCATTTTGATACATCATATGACATCACATTGTATCAGTAATTACTTATGACTATAATAACAAACAATGTGGGTACACATCTGTTTACATGTTAAAGCTTACGCATTAATATCAGTGACGGAGCCAAGGATGGGCTCGGCTGTGCTGCAACCCACCCCGACCGAAAAAATAGAAACTAGTTTCAGCATAAAGAAAGAATTTTATAGGTAAGCAGTAAACGGCGTTTTATTTTCCTGTTATTGCCTAGTTTGACGGTGTTCTACTACTGAGTTAAAAAAGCTAAAAAGTATATAATTTGTTTCTGCAAGTCTACAACTGAACCTATAAGACTACAACTATATCTCTACACCCTACGTCTTCAATTCACATCATGTACTTGTACTTTTTAATAATAAATTATTAGTTTTTATTTTATTTACTTATATCTAGTAATTCTAGTATGATTGGTAGAAATAAGAATAGGATAAAAAATTGTAAAAAATGTGAAAAAATAACCCAAAATAATACCAATTATTAACATTAAACCGAAAATAATGCCATATTCGAAAATTACTAGGAGCGATACTATCAATGTATTTATCAAAAATAATACGTCATATTTTTCCGGCAAAAATCCTAACTCCGGTGATGACGGGACAACCGAAATGTTACATGTCATCAAATAAATGGATTAAATGTGTGACGTGGATTTTATTTTTTTAAAAAATAATTTTATAAATTTTAAAATATTAAAAAATAAAAAATTTATTATTTTTAAAAGTTTAAATAATATCTTTTTATTAAAAAAATGTACAATTTTTTTTTAAAATAGCTTTTGTAAAAATAAATTTAGATAAATTTGAACATTTTTTTTAAATAGGTTTGTAAAAAAATGTAAAAATATTTTTTGAAAAAATATTAAAAAAATATTTATTTTTTCAAAAAAAAATATTTAATGATTAAAAAAATTGATTTTTACAAAAAAATAAATTTCAAAATTTTTTTTCATCAGATTTATTTTCGGTTTTTGGTATAACATGAAAATTTTAATTTTTAAAAAATATTTTTTTATAAATATTCGATTTTTTTTAAAAAAATTAATCTTTTAAACAAGTCCCTAAAGATTTTTTTCCCAATTTTGTTAATTTTTTTTTTATTAAAAATTATTTAAAATATATAATAAAAATAAATCCCAAAAAATTTTTTTCAAAAAATTCACAAAGAAAACGATTTATTTATTTAAAAAAAAATTGTTCAAACTATATTTAAAAAAAAATTTTACAAAAAATTTCTTTGTATAAATTTTTTAAATATATTAAATTGATTTAAAAAAAATAAAACCCACGTCACACATTTTATCTATGTATTTGATGACATGTAACATTCCGGCTGCCACATCATCGCCGGAGTTAGGGTTTTTGCCGGAAAAGTATGATGTATTGTTTTTGGTAAATACATTGATAGTTTTTATCGCTCATAGTAATTTTTAAAGTTGGTATTATTTTCGGTTCAATGTTGATAGTTGGTATTATTTTGGATTATTTTTCCAAAAAATGTTGTACTTCTCGTTAGATTATAAATAAGTACAATAACATCATTCTACATAAAAAAATCTTAATTATTACCTTTTACATGATATATGTATGAATAATTATACATAAGGAATCCTAGAATAATATACATATATACGTATATACATATTTTTATTTCTAAACATTTTTCGTTTTAACGAAGAAACTATTTATTGTATATATAATTTTATAAGAATTATGTTCAATTTTACAATATCACAAATTTAAGAACATTTTGATGACTTATTAAAAAATCTATTAAGTAATTATAATTAAATAATAATTAAGGTATTGAGACAAACTATTATACTTGTGATATAAACCATATTATTGTATTCGATTTAAATATAGAATTAAATTATTATAATTGGTAATTTAAAACATGTTATTGCATTCAGGTGATTCTCGCCCACCCCTATTAATTTTCTGGCTCCGCTCCTGATTAAGATATGACCAACTAAAAGCAAGGGAACTAAGAATAAAAAAAATATTGAAATCGAAGGAGACAACCTAACGATTATCAACCCAATAAAAAAAATTTGGAAAGCTCGACGGAAAATGAACCTTATTATCACAAACATATCTCTTATTTTATCTGGGTTCATGTAGATACAAATTAAACATATTTTCAGGAAAATTAACGGCGTTGCAGACAAATTCACAATATTAGACCAAGATTCCTCTACAACTAGAATAGTAATCCCAAGCAAAGTTGATGCTCATCCGCCATACGATGGTCCACCAACAAACAGTGTCCATGCCTACTTTTTTTTACCCGTATAATACAAAAAAGAATTAGCCCCAACTCTTTTTTTAAAATTTTTTATGAATATAAATCGATTTAGATCGTTTTAATCAGTTAATAACCTAAAATGTCGGTACATTGTCGGTTCAGTTGAGCTAAAACCAATTAGGTACGTTCAATCAACCGAACCTAACATGCTCAGCCCTATTTTCTTTAATCTTACAACAGATTAACACTATAATATTATTCATAAAATATTTGTCATTGGATGGATTTTTTTTTAAAAATCAATAAATATATCCTTGATTAACACTATAATATTACGAGCAAAATAATTAATATAAATAGGTTCACCACTTCACCGGGCGCCAGGCCCCTAACTCCCTCGATCTCCAGTTTTACTTCAAACGTGAAACCTCAAGGCGCAACTGCGATGGACTTGTCCAGCCACATCAATGACTTCCTTGTTATATAACGGTATCTACCGATTCTCTCTGAAATCTTCTAAAGAAGCTTCACAAGAGTTTCTTCACCTCAAGTTTCGAACTCTACAACCTCCGAATTCAGTTGCCAGGTGACCAAATCCACGAAGATTCGAACAGATATTGGATATGATCCGCCTCGCAAGGTAAGGATTTACCTCTTATGGTTGGAAGAATTCTAACGAACAACTTCACAGATTAATCAAAAGGGGCTACAAATGAGGGTTTACTGAGGATTTTGAATCATTCACCGTCACTTAGGGGCTTTCGGAGAATACAATTCGTTTTTTTATTCTATGAAAAACGAGCCCGCTTGGATGCTTGAGTTTAGGTTGAACTCTTATAGGAAGTTCTTGAGGACGACTGAGTCGATAATAGACACCGACTAGGGATTTCAATGAGTCGGGTTTGGGTCGGGAGTACCTATTCATCTCATCCCGTTTAGTATAACACCATTTATCCCAGCCATACCCGTTCGGATATTAAAAATTGTTGCCGTCGGATATTCGTCCCCATCGGGAATACCCGTCCCCGTTTAATTTTTCTGTTTAATTTTCCCATTTAAAAACTTGTTGGATTTTTCCCGTATAATTACTCGTAATCATCCCGTTTAACTTTCAAGAGTTCTTTTCAAAAAAAAAACTTTCAAGAGTTTGACAAATATATTAATTTGAATAATAAAGTTTTTGTAACTATTTTGAGGTTCTTATTATTAGTCAAACAAATGAGAATACATTGTCTCTGCAAGACCGACAAAAATATTAACTTGAATAATACATTTTTTCGAACTGTTTTGAGATCTTATCACTTGTCAAACATGTAGTGTGTGATGCATTTGATCATCGCGATTTGACGTTTACGAATTACAACGTATTCAAAATTTTCGCGAATGTGTTGTTATCATCGTATGATCGAAAACCAAATTAATATAGGTTAGCATTAGCATGATTTACACACATATAATTATCAAAAAAACTATTTAAACTTAAATTACATTTAAAAAAATACATTGTGTGTAAGTAGGAATGAGTACGGTAGCATAGTTTGATATTTTAGTATTCATCGGCGGAATTTCCGTCGGGGTTCCCCGTCGATTTCCCTGTCGGGGTTTCCCGTCGGTTTTCCTGTCGGGTTTTCCCGCCGGTTTCCCCGTCGGATTCGGATCGGGGAGCGGGGTGAATACCCCTATCTTCGTCCCCATACCCAAACGGGAATCAATTTTTACCCCGTCCCCATCCCCGTTTAAATTCTCCATCCCCATCCCCATCCCATGACGGGTAATACCCGCGAATTTAAGAAAATCCCCAACTCATTGACATTCCTACACCCGCCTATTTTAAATAGCATGATTTTGAGCTTATAAATGTTTTGAAAAAGTCGGTGTTCCTTTGAATGAGCGATTCGGTTGGCTAATGATGCTGCTAATGGTGTTCTTGATATCGGGTGGATTGCTACTAGTACTACTATCACCGCTACTTATAGGAAGGCATTGGACGTGGCTAGGATGATATTTTGCTTGATTTGAGAGGTTATTAGAGAGTTCCGGATTTGGTTAGGAAGTATTTGGGGAGGGTTGTGTTAACTAAGAGAACAACTTGCTGTTTTTTTTTAATTTGAATTTGAAACTACATACTGACTTAACCAGGTAAACAAACCAAATGTAATTAACATAAATAATAATTATCTCTAACAGGTTATGCCTAGTGATGACAGTTGTTATGTTCCTTTTAACTCTGTTGTTTTCAGTGATGGGTCATTTTGTTGCATACTGAAAGTGACATGGAGCCCGATGCATATATTGTTAGACTAATTCATATTTTCAAATATAATTATTATGATAATGGGTTACTCTAGAAGGTAGAGAGAAGATTTTGAAAGAAGGCGGAAGATTCCGGAAGGTAGTGGAACCTTTTAGAAGGATGCAGAATATTCCAAAAGGTGACGGAACGTTTCTTCCGGAACGATGTGGATCCACCCGGAAGATGCTGGAGACATCTAGAACTTGATGGAACTTTGTAGACTAGACTAGAAATCTATGGAGAGTTCTAGAGTTGTATAAAATTGAGTAAGAAGGCTCCGGAATGATCTTGGAGAATCGAGTTTCGGAACCTTCCCGTAGAGGAGGTGGAGATGACTATAAATAGGGAAGGTTACCCCTCATTTGTGTAACTCCATAAAAGAAGAGAGTAATAAAGGCTTCTAAAGAGAGCTTGTAAGTGAGGTTGTATTTGAGTGTGTGAGTGTGTGAGTGTGCAATAAATTACCCATTTATAAATACTCGGTGTGAGTTGGGAAAGCGCGGATTTTTCCCCAACAACTGGTATCAGAGCCGAGGTTACGGTGGTGGTGATCGGGTAATCTTTGTTGCTTAAAGAATCTCGTGTTTGGCGTGATGGCGGCCGAGGCGATGAAGGTGTTTGAGATTCCACTCTTCGATGGGAAGATCAACTTCACTTTGTGGCAGAGTACGATTCAAGACTTTTTGGTGCAGCAGGGTCTTGACCAAGCTCTGGAGGAGGAGAAGCCTCGATCGATGAGCGAGGAGAAGTGGAGAAGCATCCAGAGGAAGGCGGTAAGTACAATTCGGTTGGCGTTGACTCCCGAGATTAAGTATGGTGTGTTGAAGGAGACCACACCGAAGGCGTTGTGGGAGAAGCTCGAGAGCATCTACGTGTCGAAGTCGTTGACCAACCGTTTGTGCTTGAAGATGGAGCTTTACTCGCTCAAGATGGAGGAAGGAGGTAATCTTCATGACCACATTAACTCGTTTAATCAACTAGTATGTTAGTTATTGAATGTAGATGATAAGATCGGAGAAGAGGAGTAGGCGTTGTTGTTGCTAGCATCATTGCCAAAGTCCTACAAGTCCTTGGTGCAGACGTTACTTGTAGGAAGGAAGTCTCTCACGCTGGATGAGGTGACCGCTGCTTTACGGGAAAGTGAGCGAATGATGAAGAATGATGTTACCGACAAAGGTGAAGATCGCGTACTAGTTGTAGGAGAGCGAGAACGAGGGAGGAGTCAATGGAGGAGGCATGATGACTCGAGACAAAGAAGCTCGCGACGAGATTTGAGTGAGGTCGAATGCTTCTACTGTGGGGAGAAGGGTCACATGCAAGCCCGGTGTCCTCAGATGAGGGAGGACCTGAGGAAGCTGAGAGAGATGTCGCCGGGAAAGAAGAGAGGGGACTCCCACACCAATGTGGTTAGTGAAGTTGGTGAAGTTGATTATGGTGATATTTACTTGACGACGGGTGAGGAGACCGCCAAGTCAAAGTGGGTGATGGATAGTGCCGCCTCGATGCATGTGTGTCGGGACCAAGCAATGTTTGACACCTTGAAAGTTGGTGGAGAGTTTGGTCACTTCAACTCAGTGAGTGGTGATAAGTTGAAGGTTGAAGGTACCGGAAGCGTGAGGATGAGGCTTCACAAGGGCACAAGCCATACTCTGCACAATGTGAGGTACGTGCCATCGGCGAATGTTAATGTCATCTCGTTGGGTACGATGACGATGGAGGGGTACAAGTTCGTCGGCACGAGGAGATGGTGCAAGGTGTTCAAGGGGAGACGCTTGGTGATGCGAGGCCGCAAGGATGAGAAGAATATATGTTTCTTAGATGGAAGAGCGGCGTACAAGGGATGCAGTGGTACCAGAGCTAAGAAGAAGACGAAGGTGAGATTTTCAGATGGTGTGGAGATATTTGGAAATATGAATTAAGGGAGGAATTGTTAGACTAATTCATATTTTCAAATATAATTATTATGATAATGGGTTACTCTAGAAGGTACAGAGAAGATTCTGGAAGAAGGCGGAAGATTCCGGAAGGTAGTGGAACCTTTTAGAAGGATGCGGAATATTCCAGAAGGTGACGGAACGTTCCTTCCGGAACGATGTGGATCCACCCGGAAGATGCTGGAGACATCTAGAACTTGATGGAACTTTGTAGACTAGACTAGAAATCTATGGAGAGTTCTAGAGTTGTATAAAATTGTGTAAGAAGGCTCCGGAATGATCTTGGAGAATCGAGTTCCGGAACCTTCCCGTAGAGGAGGTGGAGATGACTATAAATAGGGAAGGTTACTCCTCATTTGTGTAACTCCATAAAAGAAGAGAGTAATAAAGGCTTCTAAAGAGAGCTTGTAAGTGAAGTTGTATTTGAGTGTGTGAGTGTGCAATAAATTACCCATTTATAAATATTCGGTGTGAGTCGGGAAAACGCGGATTTTTCCCCAACATATATCAACCTGCTTTCGGCTCAATGCTTTAGAAATCGGGCCATTTGAGCACACTTTAATTGTTGCAGAAGAGGATAGTTTTGTGGAGAACTTGGAGGGATGCACTGCCCTGTCTTATGATACCAATCAGTTGCATGCTGTAGTTATAGAATTGAACTGTTGTAAGGATACTGAGATTCAGCATTCAACGGTGCAGAATCTTTTACTCAAATGGAGACAGGTTCTGCTATTACGTGGAAGCCCCCGAGTTTTGTTTTAAACTTTGGTGGTTGATGATTCTGTTGGGGAGTTTAACTCAGTTACATTCACAAGAAATCATCAGCAAGCAAATACTGGGAAGAAGATGATTCATAAGGGGAAGAATAGGTTCTCCTGTCATTGTGATTCTATGCTTTTTGCTAACAATGCAGCTGTCAACACCTATCCATGTATACAGGTAGTTTCTCTATATATATTGCAGCATTCAGGTGTTTATTACACTTGTTTTTCACCATTTTCGGTCACCCTTGTATTGGTATGCATTCTCACTATTTGGCCCGAGTAGTGAGCTTTTAGCCTTTTTGGTACAATTTTGGGCATGTGTTATCCTGCAAATTGCTGGTCTCTACCTCTGCAGTCATAGATGGCGGAGCTTGTCGCTTTGGGCTCCGGAGGCTCTCTGCAGGAGAAATCCAAGGTTAATCATCCTGATTTTTTTTTTTTTTAATCCATTTCTTGTCTTCTGCTCTAAATGAATAATTTCGTAAGTGTCCTTCCATTATTAATATTAACCATTATTAATATTAGGGTGTCCAATGCCTGTTAATCCTTGCCCCGGCTAACTGAAGGTCCGGTCATCACGAGTTTGATAAAAACCAAAAACGTGACACCACCCAAAATTATAATTTAATCTTTTTAATTGGAAGCGAATCAATCACTTTGATGGATACAAAGTTGGGACAATAATTTGGTACTTCAAGTTTTTTAATACCATTTTCGCATTAAGGTTCTGATATATTTTTAGTCTGAATTGATTATAATAAATAAAACCCGGAATGTTAAAGACATGACGTCGCACCATGTTGAAACTTTAAACACATGCGTCTGTTTCAAAAAGGGCTTAGTTGAAAACTAATAATGCAGTTGGAGTACGTTGAAGTTGAGTATGCCAACGCAGTGCGACTGCATTGAAACTGTGCGTTTGTCATTTTTTCTGCCGCCGTACATATAAGATTCCCCAATAAAACTAAGATTTAAATTTTACATATACATGGAAAATGTTGATTCCATTTGTATAAAATCAGGAGTAGAAATGTGCATAGACATCGTACTTTAAAAAATATATTTAACCTAATTTACATCAAATTTTTTTAGTCCAATTTTTGATATATCAAAGTATTAAACAGTTTATTTTCAATACCTGAATAAAGTTTCAACCCCTAAACAAGTTATGTTATGATAGTTTATAAATTATTTTTAAATACGGTAAATATTTTATAAATAGGAATATAATGCTTTATTTTTTTCTATAGTGTCAATTACATTGTCGCCACTATTAAGGCATGCTGTAAACCATTTTCTGTAATGGTGATTAAAAATACTACCGTTAAGATTAGTTAAATGCTAAACGTTATAATATGATCCCAGCTTTAAGTATTATCTTAGCACTTCTAGTGCACTTCTACGTTATTCCAACTTTAGATATTACGTACCTTAGCACTTCTAGTGCACTTTTACTTTATAATAAAATAATAAGTACGTTAATGATTATGTTAGGTTAAGAAGTATTAAATTTATTGCATTATCATTATTTAGTTAGTTAGGCGTTACATCTTTTGAATGTTTTCATGCTTCCTTAGTTGTATTTTTTTTATACTGAAATTAATTTAGCAATTCCAAATTTTAAAATGTTGGTTTCTGTAAGGGGCTCATGATCATATGTGTACAGCCCATCATTTGTAAACCTTTGAATAGAGGTGATGTCATAGTCTGTCAGCATGTTATATGTCATCCATTTTAAAAAAATAAAATAAAATTTCTATGAATGTATTATATATGATTTAGGGATATCATTATATGTTTAGATATTTGATAATATATATATATATAATATCCATTTCATAAACAGAATATTCACTAGCATGCATTTTATATTAGTGAGCAATTTATTATGCCTTAGTCAATAGTCATTTGTTTTCTGGTTACAATAGTAAATTAAGTGAACAGGATGGACGTGTAACGTGCTGAGTCTTAACCCAAACACATCGGTTCAGCATTTGAATGTAGTGAAAGACTTGACTTCAAATGCAGTATATATATATATATATAACCCTGGAGGTCATTGTGGAATATATTGCCTTGAGGAAGTTGAATTTGCAAGTTCTCTTTTGAGGAAGTTGAATTTGCAGTTCAAATTGGTGCTTGTCCGGTAAGGTACTGTATCAGTGTACCCTCCTCAGCATTTGAATATAATGAAAGACTGACATGATTTTTACTGCATTTCACGCATCCTTGTTTGATTATATCCGACTCGACTATGTATCAATAGTTCTGTCTGATTTTTTTCCAATCCTGTTGTACTTTTTCTTCAGGCATTCCTGAAATTTCCCTTCGGTTACACAGCTTTGGAGACAAACTTGTTGATTGCTTCTTCTTGAAGATCGTACGAAGCAATCATGTTAGGTCAGTACTGTGCCAACATTCTCAATATAATTTCTATCTAGAAAATGAGTATGGAGTTTTCCACCGATGCACTTATATATGGAATGTAGTTTTGCACTAGCATATATAATGTTCAATCTGATCATACTATGTCCAAAGCTTCCATATACCAAAAAGCCGATCAGATCATGACTCATGATCATGGCACCACATTTTGACCGCGACCTGAGCCCCGTCCATTTTCTTACTTCTCTTATGGATAGATCTTGAAAGCCATTGGCATTGTATTTAACATATTTTAAAGAAATAAGTTGTAAGGAAAAGTATGACAGTTGCAGCATGATAGAGTGATAATGCAATGCATCAAGAAATGAATCATAATAAGTCATAATATTCTGTGTTGGTAATGGAGTGTTACTTTCTTGATTTTGGGTGCAGCTACGGAATTTTTTGTGCTTGGAACTGCAATAGTATCCTTTGTGACTGCAATAGCAGGGTCATCAGCGTGTGTATATTTTACCTCATTGAACAGCAAGACTAACATAGCGGTGCTAAATGACAAGGTGCATGATTTACAGAATATAATTCAGGGTCTACTGGAGAGGGTG
This sequence comes from Fagopyrum tataricum, assembly GCA_002319775.1. Taxonomy (NCBI): domain Eukaryota; kingdom Viridiplantae; phylum Streptophyta; class Magnoliopsida; order Caryophyllales; family Polygonaceae; genus Fagopyrum; species Fagopyrum tataricum. Next base: position 49,670,122 of record CM008283.1, read on the forward strand.
AATGGCACAGCGGTAGTATTGCCAGACCCAACTCCTTGGATTGAAGAGGCTCAAAATTTCATTGCGGCATTGGATGTGAGTGAGCTCGAAAAAAAACTATACGACAAGTGCGCGAAGAGGCTGCTGCCAAATTGCCTTGTGCAGAGGTCAGCTCAGAGTTTGATAGGAGCCCGGTTCACAGAGCTTGATTGGCTGATAGAGAGCGGCCAACGCATACAGCGAGAATCAATAGTTAGAGGCTACAAGCAGTCTTCTATGGAGGGACCTATTGTGCCCCCCAGCAGAAGTGAAACAGTAGAGAAAATCTGGAATCTGGTTTCAGACGCAAACGAGGGTATTATAAACATCCATGGAACTGTAGGAGTCGGCAAGACGTACATTGCAGCAGCCATTCATGACATTGCTCTTAAGAAGCCTCATCTCTTCGATTCAGTCATTTGGGTAAGGTTTAAATCATTCAAAGTTAAGTTGTTTTGTTTTTATTTTAACTAATTTTGTTGGCCTTAGAAGTAGTTATCACTGAAAATGCTTAGTTAAGACTTTAGACACACAATTTGTGTAACAGGATTTCATTTGAGTTTTAGCTATGGTTAAGTTAGTGGATAGTGGTAGTACTTTTTGTGAAAGAACGGTGCGAGTTTCATCTTGTTTATATCTTAATTACCCAACAGGTAAACGTAACGTACAGGGCTGACCTTTGGCAAGTCCAGGAGGACATCGCTAGTAGCTTAAAAATTGAGTTGCCCAAGATCAGTCACGCTTCTGAAAGAGCTTGGGCGTTGAAAAACGCTTTGGTCGGGAAGAACAAGTTCTTGCTAATATTGGACTCAATGTGGGAGGCTCATCGTCTCGAAGACATTGGAATTCCGAAGCCTATGAACGGCCAAAAGCTGATCATAACTTCCAGAATGATCAACATATGCAGCAAGATCACATGTAGGAAACCACAGGAGTTGATAAAGCCTCTTGACTCGAGAGAGGCCTGGGAGCTGTTCCAAAGTGAAGTAGGGCCCGATCTAATTTCAGGATTGGAGCCTGAGACTCTTTCACGTACACAAACTGCAGTATCAGAACTGGATGGTCTTCCTCTTGCAGTCAAAATGCTGGCTGAGATACTCAGTGAAACACTGGCGATCAACAGCGAATGGGCAAGTGAATTAGCAACCTTAAGTACGTCACCAACTTACCTTGGGCGGAGGGCTGACGAGATATTAAACCACTTCAGAAGTATGTACCAAAATCTGAGTGAGGAAACGCGGTGTTGTTTTCTGCACTCAGCTCGCTTCCCCAAGCTGCAGCCGATTAAGAAGAAAGAGCTGATAGAGCATTGGATGTGGGATGGTTTGCTCGGTGGAAATAATGACACACTAGAAAAAGGTCGACAGGAGGGGAAACGTGTAGTCACAGAACTTGTCAATTCACATCTTTTGGAGGGTGTTACGGAGGAAGGCACGGAGGACAGAGTCATGATGCTTAGCTTGGTGCAGGCCATGGCTATTGGCATTATTATGCATGCTGATGGTTATGAGCAACGCAGGCATCAGGTGTTGGTTAGATCTGGATCCTCCCTTTCATATCTTCCAAGAGATATGGAATGGCCTTCTGAGGTGGAGAAAACTTCATTCATACCATTACCAAACCAACTCAATCCTTTCTTGTCTGGGAAGAAAAACCCAAGCTACGAGCAGCTTTCCACCTTATTGCTGCAAGATGGCCCCCTCAACTTGGATTCCCGGGATAATTTATTTACCAACATGCCTAATTTGCGAGTTCTTGATCTGTCCCGAACTGAAATCTCCAGACTACCATCTTCTCTTTCCCAGTTGAAGAATTTGCATGCTCTCCTTTTGCGGAATTGTCCAAACTTGAGGCAACTACCCACCCTGTCAGAACTTCAAAAACTAATCGTGCTTGATCTATCGGGTACACCTCTAACCCACTGCCCTAAAGGAATCCAGAAGATGAAAAAGCTAAGACGCCTTGACCTCTCTCAATCCACTCTCCGTTATTTCCCACTCGGTACCATTGCAAAACTGACCGACTTAGAGGAGCTGCTAATGATCACTGATGGCAACTGTGGCTATGTATGGCGGTCCAAGGAACTGGATGATGAACGATGGAACGGTGCATATATAGAGGAGCTTATGGGACTGAATAAGTTGCTTCTCCTTCAACTCAACTTCTTAAACTCAAAGGTCTTCGACATGTTTGTAAACAAGGTAGAAATGAATAACAACGTCAAGTTTCGTTTTTATGTGGGTGAGGTCCAAAATGGAACACATGTTACAGAAAACAGTGTAACGGTTGCTGGTGAGCATAGTCTTACGCTTCCAAATAACACCTCAAAGCTGCACATGACCATGTGTTCTGAGAAGATAAACATGCTAACCCTCAAGGGAGGTTTCAGGAACCTCAATGTTTTGGATGTGTCTTGTTTCAAAGGCTTAAGCTACCTTCTTTCCGTTGAGACCTTGGGATCGCTGAAGGAGCTACACAAGATATGTGTGAGAAATTGTGAGGAGATGACCAAGGTTGTACAGCCTGATGTAGAGGATAACCCTTCAACAATCTCTCACATTGCATTGAACACTATAGTGTTGTTCAACCTTCCCAAATTGGAGAGCTTATGCTGCGGACAAGTGTTTAATTTCCCTAACCTGCGTTCCATTGAAGTTTGGAAATGTGACAAGTTAAATCTTCCCAAGATCTTACCTAGAAGCCATGGTGCAGTTCAGGTAAGAGGAGAGCAATGTTGGCTTGACAAATTGGATTGGGAAAATCCTTCACATCCTCTCTTCCAAGATAGGCCTCAATCTCACTCCAATTTTAAACTTGCTGTAACATCTGTGCCTCTCGAGTTCGCTTCCACTTCTGGGTACGTACGTTGTTAAGTCTATGTTCTACACATTTCAAGAAACTAATTACCGACTGATTTTCTTAATGTTCACTGTCTCATTTTTTACATTAGGGAACATATCAGTATGTCGCAAGGAGGAGCAGGCAGCAGCAGCGCACCAGACGTGCTTCAGACAAACGGAGACGCCAAGTATGGTACGTCAAGTTCAGGGGATGATGTTGACGTCACCAAAGTTAGTGCATTTGAGTCCCTCCTGAGCATTGGCCAGAGTTTGGCTAGGCAGTATGTGCCAATGTTATCAAGGACCATATCATCTACCTCAAGATCTAGTTTAAATATTTGAAGGAAAAAAGGAAATTTCAAGTTCTCGTGTTGCTCTGGCTTTTGAATCTACATTGGGTTTTATTTTGGTTTGATTTATACTATTTCATCTACAATTGTTCATTTATTGTGTCACCTCCATGTGATTATGGAAGGCCCTTCACCTCCTCAATTTAGTTTGATTTCTGCCACTCCATCCTCTTTGTTTGTAGTCTTCACTGACAGGACTAGTACTATCATTACTGAATCTGTAAGTAATATTCATACAAATCGAGAGTGAATAGAGAAGAAGTGATTATTTTATTAAAGGGCAATAATCCTCTATATATAATTACAAAAATAACTCTTGCCTAGACATAGTAATAACTCTTTTAGTGCGTTAGAGAATCTAGGTGACTATATTTTAGAAACTTAAAATGCATAAAAGTAGCATTATCTAATAGTTGTATTAGTAGCTGACACAACAGTAATATCAGCTGACTCCCCCTCCCCCCGCAAGCTTGGTTATAAAGATTGTTCATACCAAGCTTGGTTGTGAGCAACTTGAATCGGCTAGGATGAAGCCCCTAGGTTAGAAGATCAGCTAACTAATATTCGGAGGACACATGGGAGATTTGCATGATGCCAGCATCTAGTTTTTCTTTGATAAAGTGTCTGTCTATCTCGACATGCTTTGTCTTGTCATGCTGAACTGGATCATGGGTTATATTAATCGCAAATTTGTTGTCACAAAACAACTTCATAGGATCTTCCCACTCAATTCTTAAATCATTTAAGATGATTCTCATCCACAACAATTTACAAATTCCATGAGCAGCAACTCAAAATTCAGCCTCAACACTTGACCTTGCAACAACTCCTTGCTTCTTACTTCTCCATGCAACCAAATTTCCACCCAGAAAAATACAATATCCGGTTGTAGAACGTCTGATAACAATATCCCAACATAGTCAACATCCGAGTAAGCTTCAAGTTGGAGCTTGCTACTCTTGGTGAATAAGATACCCTTTCCTGAAGTGCCTTTAAGATATCCGAGATCCTATATGCAGCCTGAAGATGTAGAACCCTAGGATCTTACATAAATTGACTAATAACACTTACTGAAAAAGCAATATCTGGTCTGGTATGAACAAGATAAATCAGTTTTTCACACAATTTCTAGTACAAATGCTTGTCTACTGTTGCCTCAACTTCAGCCTTGCCAATTTTCTGATTATAGTCAATAGGAGTGCTTACTGGTTTGCAATTTTCCATTCTTGTTCTTGAAGAACATCCTTGGTATACTTCTGTTATGAAATAAATATATCTTTTCTATATCTAGCTATTTCAATTCCCAGAAAGTATTTCAGTTGACCAAGCTCCTTATCTCAAACTCTTTAGTCAATATGGTCTTTAACCGGGTTTGTTCAGTAGAATCATCTCCTGTCATAATAATATCATTGACATAGACAAGAAGAATACTAACCCTCCCGGAGTTGGAGTGTTTTGTAAATAATGTATGGTCACCCTGACTCTGAACATACCCTGCAGACCGCATCACCCCACGAAAACGGCCAAACCATGCACGAGGAGATTGCTTCAGTCCGTACAAGGCTTTGCGCAGCTTGCAAACATGATCAGGAGATGTAGATGAAAATCTTGGAGGTAAGCTCATATAGATATCTTCATTGAGGTACCCATTCAAGAACGCGTTCTTGACATCAAACTGAAACAATTTCCAATCAAAATGTGTAGCAAGAGATAAGAGCAAACGAATGGTAGACATCTTTGCAACTGGAGCAAATGTCTCTTGGTAATCCAAACCATAAGTTTGAGTAAAGCCGCGAGCAACAAGGTGGGCTTTATACCTAGCCAAAGAACCATCAGCATTATACTTTACAACAAATACCCATTTACAACTTACAATGCTATGCCCAGATGGTTTGTCCACAAGATCCCAAGTGTTATTAGCTTCAAGAGCCTTCATTTCCTCATTCATTGCATGCCGCCACTCGGGTAATTCAAAAGCTTTCCGTGCATTCTTAGGAATTCTGATTTGATCAAGGTTAGTAAGAAACCATTTGTGATGATAAGAAAAACGATGCAAAGAAGCATAATTAGAGATAGGATAAAGAGGATTTTTTGTACAAGTTGATGCGTCCTTGGAGGTAACCAAGGATAACTTTCGGATCTAGATCCAGCAAAGCTCCAACTACTCCTTGACTCTTTGTGCGGCGTTGTTTCGATTCAGATCCAAAGGGGCGGAAGCGATGAAGAAACAAGGGTTGATTCGATCTAGAGAGATCAAATAAACCGTTTGATGGAAATCGGGAGTTGATTCTAAAGAAGAATCCTCGAATATGGTGTTCTTGGATCAAAGACGAGATCCAAGGAAGAAATTTGAGAAATAGACGGGAAGGTTTGATGCCCAAGCTAAGTTTGAGGAAAAGTCTTCTCAAAACCTAGTAAAATTGAACATGGAAAAATAGGTGAAGCAATAGGTCCCTTATATAGAGAGTCTTGCCCACTTATGGGCCAACGGGCCAAAACATACATACGAAAAAGCCCAACAAGGAAAAACCCTAAAAGATAAGGTCAAAGGGAATATTCTATAAGGAATATCCCTTTTATTACATAAAAGGAAAACATGCAAAAAATAGTCCGAAAGTAAAAGCGTGGGCGGGACCGGTAGCCTATGTCATGGTGGTGTAGAGACACGGCATACCGGCGACTGGTCCAAGTGACGAAGTGGTGCGGACGATGATGGATCCGGTGGCTCGGGCAATGGACTTGGCTCGGGATCGGGTGAGCGGTCCATCTGAACGAACCCTCAAAGCCTCGTCCTCTTCGTCTACGGTCAACGTAAGAGGAGCATCCAAGGGCGCATCACAAGTCCTTGAACCTTTTCTTAGAGCGATTGGAACGTCAAATGATAGCAGTAATAGGATTGGTTCTGCAGCAGTCACCAGACCCGGTTCAACAATTGGAGGGTGATGAGAAGGGGGTCCCTTCTGAAGTACGTCTTGTGGAACCTTGGAGAGTTTATTGGCTGATTTTGTGGAGCTTGGCTAGCTGGAGATGAAGGTAATTGAATGGGTTCAAGGTCAAAGTGATCTTCAACCGAAGAGGAAATATGCTCATCCAATGGAAGTGATGAGTTGACTGAAGCCAATGGAGTAACGGTGGTAGTACAACTAGGAAGTGATGTGTTGGGTCAGTGGTGATAGGATCCAAAAATGAGGTGGTACGGTTCAATGATGGTTGTTCAATATTAACTATATATTCAAGGAAGATGAGATCTTGAACTTGAACAGTTAGGGGGATGTAGAATGGGCTGTTTTCATCAAATGTAACATCAGCGGAAACGTATGTCTGTTTTGAAAGATGACAATATCACTTGTAACCCTTCTTAGTATTGGAATAACATATGAAGATACATTTTTTAGCCTTGGAATCGAGTTTACACCGACACGGAGTATGAACATGGACATAAGTAGTGCAACCAAAAACTCTAGGCTCTAGCCCATGGTTGATCGAGAATTTAAGAAAGAAAGTTTGAAGGTGGCTTATAGAACTTTGGTATTGTAGTGTTTTAGAAGGGGTCCGATTGATCAGAAACACAGTTGTGAGTGCTGCTTCTCCCCAATAAAACTTCGGAACATTGGATTGAAACATGACAGCTCTAGTGACATTTAGAATGTGATCGACCATTTTTCTGTTCAGCAAGACCATTTTGCTGAGGTGTATACACACAAGAAGACTCATGATTAATACCTTTGAAGATGAGGAAAGATGACAAAGTCTAATTGTAATAATCCTTAGCATTATCAGATCGAATGCACTTGATGGATTTACCAAACTGATTGAGAATCATGGTGTAAAAGGTTGGGATAATGGTACTAACTTCTAATTTATGCTTAAGAAGAAACAACCAAGTCACCCTTGTGCAGTCATCAATTAAGATAAGAAACAATGAAGCCCCATTAATATTTTTCACCGGTGCAGGTCTCCAAATATCACTATGAACTAATTCAAAAGGTAGAATACATCTTTTATTTCTAATAGGAAACGAGACTCGTTTTTGTTTGGCCTTTTCACAAGTAGAACAAACAAGACTTTCTGACTTTAAACCAGTGAATAGATTAGGAAACAAGTGTTGGAGATTTGGGCTAAGTCTTCATTGTAACCATTGAGCTTGTCTCGAGACAAGGTGCAATGAGTTGTTCACATGTGTGTCACTATGGTCTGGGTTGCGGGAGGCAAGCCAAGTGACCGGCACTAAGATCAACTAGTATTGTAAGGGGAGTCGAATCGAAGCAAGGTGATCTACGACAAGGTTAACCTGTGCCAGATTTTACAAGGCCGATACTTGGGGATTTTTAGCCACGGTTTCTCGGCACACCTTTGGTTCTTAGGCCTTATATTGGCTAAAGAACATGTGGTTAAAGTTTGGGAGCAATCTAAGCTCAAATGCTTAGTGAATGTCGATGAAGCAGCTAGTGAGCTTCTTTATGAGCTACACTAGCTTGAGCGAAGATATTGAGTATTTGCGGATCTTGGAACTTACCCTAGCTATGTGAAAGTGAATAAAGCTCATTGGAAGTGTTTGGACCAAGAAAAATAAGCTAGCTCTAAGCTAGCTCCGGGGAGCGGTTTTGGGCTCCGTGTTTGGGCCTCGGGCCTTTCTAGGGTTTCAAGGCCCATCATCCAAGCAACTTCCATGTAACTTCCCTAACCGCTTTTAACCGCTTTTTTGCGGTTATAACTTCCCAAAAACGTTGGCCCTTATGCCTATATAAGGGAGAGCCATTTGCACTTGATTCTTCATTCGTTTTTGCAACAAATAAGCTTTTAGTTCCATTGTATTGACATTGGATAGGCCTTCTTATAGCTTGTTTGCAAAAATCGAAAGACAAGTATAGTTCCTTTGTATTGACAAAGGATAAGCATCCATCTTAGATTGGTTTTGTATTGACGAAACTTAGGAATACCCTTTCTTTACAAAGTAAGACAAGTAAGTCAGTTACTTAGTCTTTGTAACGTGTAACGTTTTATCCCACTAAGGTATTTGGATATTCCCGGTGTAGGGGAAAATACACTTAGAAGGAAAATTCTTTTATGAATGACTCATTACATAATCCAAGTCAATGTTTTAAACATATAGCAATCGGTTTATAAGACTTGCAATTGAACTTAATTTATATTAGAGTTTCGTCTACTCATTTCGGAAATTACAAACTCTTGGTTGGGTTTTGTCTACTCCTTTGTGGATATTACGAACCCTAACAATCGGTTTATAAGACTTGAAATTGAACTTAATTTATATTAGAGTTTCGTCTACTCCTTTCGGAGATTACAAACTCTTGGTTGGGTTTTGTCTACTCCTTTGTGGAGATTACGAATCCTTGTTAATAATTTGATTTCACTTCAAGATAATTATATATATATATATTAATTTGATTGGCAATTGGGAGAACCGTCTACTCACTTAAGTGAGACTACGGCCCTTTGGTCTAAAACCGGACACTAAAATCCAACAATCTTCTAAGTGTATTTATTGTGTTTTGTTTATTGTTTTGTAGAATTGGATTGGTCAATAATGAGTAAGACGTTAATGACGGAAATGACTTCTCACTTTGGGAAGTTGGATAAGTTTGAGGGTGTGGACTTTAGGAGGTGGCAAAAGAAAATGCACTTCCTCTTGACTACACTGAAAGTTGCTTATGTCCTCACGACACCTAGACCGGCCGAGCCGGTTGATGATATGGTGGAGGAAATATCGGTTGTCCGACAAAGGAGCAAATGGGATAATGATGACTACATATGTCGTGGTCATATTCTCAATGGCATGAGTGATGCATTGTTTGACATCTACCAAAGTGTAGAGTCATCAACATTGTAGTGGGATCACCTTGAGTCTAAATATATGGCGGAGGATGCATCATCTCGCAAATTCTTAGTCTCGGATTTTAACTCGTATAAAATGGTGGACTCAAGGCCGGTAATGGAACAATATAATGAATTGCTCCGGATTCTTGGGAGGTTCACTCAACATGCCATGCATATGGATGAGGCCATTGCGGTTTCGTCTATAATGGATAAGCTCCCCCCTTCATGGAAGGACTTCCGCCATGTGCTAAGGCACAAGAAGGAAGAACTCACGTTGGTGGAACTTGGGTCACACCTTCAAATTGAACAAGGCCTTAGGGCACAAGAGGGTGGAATCAAGAAGGATGATAAAACTTCTACTTCCCACGAGGCCAACATGATGGATGACAAGGGCAAAAGGAAGAGGTCCAAAGGAAAGGACATGGACAAGGGAAAGAAGTCCAAGAAAGATAATATTGACAAGAAACCAAACGGTGCTTGTTGGAAGTGTGGCAAGACTGGCCACTTCAAGCGGGATTGTAAGGCTAAGGTCGATGGATCCAAGGGTGGAGGTCAAAGTGACCAAAACCCCCCAAACCAAGGTAACTCTCTTATGAGTCTTGATTCTAACTTTGATATTAATTCTGATTTGAATTATGTGTCATTGACTATTGAATGTTTGTCCATGCAGGATGATGACCTTGGATGGTGGGTGGACTCGGGTGCAACAACTCACGTTTGCAAATATCGGCGTTGGTTCAAGACGTACGCCGTCGCTAACGATGGATCACTCATACATATGGGAAACGAGTCTACCACCCCGTTCTAGGAAGAGGGCGGGTTGATCTATACTTCACAAGTGGCAAGACACTAGTCTTATCAAATGTTCTACATGCACCGACCATTAGAAAGAATGTGGTTTCCGGTGGTGTACTTAATAGGCTTGGCTTCAAACAAGTCATAGAAGCCGACCGCTATGTATTATCTATGAGAGGAACATTTGTAGGCTTTGGCCATTGGAACAACAATATGTTTCTTCTCTCGTAATAAACTTTCTAATATTAATAATAATAATAATAATAATAGTTTATTTACATTGTCATCTTCTTCCAATTGTGATTTTGTTAAATGGCATGCACGAGTTGGACATGTTCACTTTAAACGTATAAATGACATGACTAAGGATGGTATTTTACCTAAACTTGACTTACCAAAAGATAAGTGTAAAACGTGCATGTTGACCAAAATAACAAGACTTTCATTTCCTAGAATTGAAAGAGAACAATCTATCCTCGGTTTAGTCCACTCGGATCTAGGTGACTTACACTCTACTCCTTCATTAGGAAAGAAGAAGTATTACGTAACATTCATCGATGATTACTCTAGGTATTGTTACGTATATCTACTCTTTGCAAAGAGTGATGCCTTAGACAAATTCTTTGTATATTAAGAATGAATCTGAGTTACAACAAGGTACCTTAATAAAAAGACTACGCACGGATCGTGGTGGTGAATTTATGGATAAGGAATACTTTGAGAGTGTCAGGATCATACATGAGACCACGGCACCTTACACACCACAATCAAATGGTGTGGCCGAATGAAAGAATCAAGTGCTTAAAGAGATGTTCAATGCGATGCTCTCTTACTCGGGTCTTAAGAACTCGTTTTGGGGTGAAGCTATGCTCACGGCAAACTACTTGCTTAATCGTGTTCCAAACAAAAGAAGCAAGAAGACTCCTTATGAATTATGGTTCAAAAGGAAGCCAAACCTACACTACTTGCGAGTGTGGGGATATTGAGCCATAATTAGGCTAAATGACAATAAACATAAGACTTTAGGTGAAAAAGGTGTTGAGTGTGTGTTCATTGGCTATGCCGAACACTCCAAAGCTTATTGGTTCTATGTGATAGAACCAAATGACTTCATCTCGGTCAATACCGTTATAGAGTCTAGGGATTCCATCTTTGATGAAGATCGTTTCACCTCGGTTCCTAGGCCTAGGGAAGTGATCAACATGACCTTAGATGAGGAACACCCAAACAAACGTCGTAGGATTCAAGTTGAATCATGGCAAGCCTCACATTGGCTTGACTCGGCGGAGATTGCTCCTATGAGCACTATTTTGTCCCAAAAATCAATTTTCCAAGTGTTCTTGGTTGAAGGATCAAGGGATAATGAAATGGATCGTCACTCTTACTTTCATATAGATGAGGATCCAAAGACATTTAAGGAGGCCATGAAGTCTCAAGATGTTGCCTTTTGGAAGGAAGCAATCCAAGAGGAGATGGACTCCATTGTGGGCAACCACACATGGGAGTTGGTCAACCTTCCTTCCGGTTGCAAACCTTTGGGGTGCAAATGGATCTTCAAGAGGAAGATGAAAGTTGACGGTACCATTGACAAGTTTAAAGCACGCTTGGTCATCCAAGGCTTTAGACAAAGGGAAGGTGTCGGTTATTTTGACACATACGCTCCGGTGGCTAGGATTACAACCATTAGGTTATTAATAGCTATGGCGGCTATACACAATCTAGTGATTCACCAAATGGATGTCAAGACGGCATTCCTTAATGGTGATCTAGATGAGGAAGTGTATATGAGACAACCCGAAGGGTTTGTCTTGAAAGGACAAGAACACAAAGTGTGTCGCTTGATCAAATCCTTGTATGGACTAAAGCAAGCTCCAAAACAATGGCATCAAAAGTTTGATGATGTCGTATTGTCAAATGGATTTAAGATAAATCAAGCTGACAAGTGTGTCTATAGTAAGTTTGATCATACCGGTCAAGGTGTGATCATATGCTTATACGTTGATGACATGTTAATCTTTGGAACAAACCAAAGACAAGTAGACCTCACCAAGGATTTCTTGTCTACTAAGTTTTCAATGAAAGACCTAGGTGAGGCGGATGTGATTCTAGCCATAAGAATCAAACGTGATGCTAAAGGCTTAAACCTCACGCAATCACACTACATTGAGAAGGTTTTCAAACGCTTCCAATGTGATACGAGTACAATTGTTAGTACTCCTATGGACTCAAGTGAGAAGTTGATGCCTAACCAAGGATCGGCCGTTTCTCAACTTGAGTATGCACAAGTAATAGGATGTTGTATGTAAGCAATGACTAGCACTAGGCCAGATATTGCTTTTGCTATTGGTAAATTGAGTAGGTACACAAGTTGTCCTAGATCACAACATTGGAAGGCACTAAGGCGTGTGCTTAGGTACCTCAAGGGAACCATGGGTTTTGACATCCTGTATACTAAGTATCCTTCGGTGATAGAAGGCTACTCAGATGCGTCATGGATCACTAATTTAGAGGATCACTCGTCCACAACTGGATGGGTTTTGTTGCTAGGTGGTGGTGCCATTTCGTGGGCTTCAAAGAAGCAAACGTGCATCACAACCTCGACCATGGAGTCCGAGTTTGTGGCACTTGCCGCTGCCGGCAAGGAAGCTGAATGGCTAAGGAACTTGGTTCTAGAAATTCCTCTATGGCCAAAACCGGTTTCTCCTATCTCAATTCATTGTGATAGTACAACTACGTTGGCTAAAGCTTATAGTCAAACGTACAATGGGAAATCAAGACATCTTGGTGTGAGACATAGCTCGGTTAGAGAGCTTTGTGAGAACACACAATAATCTAGCCGATCATTTAACCAAGAGCTTGGCTAGGGACTTAGTTCAAAAGTCAGCCAAGGGGATGGGGTTAACGACCTAAACTAAAAATGACTTGTCGTGGGACACCCAATTCGCATATGGCTTGATACCTTATCCGAATTCAATGAGGCAAGCCCATTCCAAGAAGTTGTGAGCACAAAATGTCCATCCAAGGTAATGCTCTATGCCTATATAATATGTATAGTTTGAAATAAGCAATTTCTTAACAACTCTTTTGAAAAATTGCAATTATAGGTGCAATATCATAAGAGAGTTGGCTACGTGAACATGAAGTGTCAAGGCTTCTTCAAGGGAGTTTATGGTCGACTCGCCTTTATGTTCATTAGAGGATTAGGACACAATAGCCTTTAAATGTGTCATTTATTTGTAAAGGAAATGTAAATTTCGTGTATGTTGCCTTCATGTACTTAGACAAGTTAAGTGGTTCAATCCATTAGGACACCACGATTCTTTAGTGCAGAATGTGTAATTATACTAATTCAATAAATTCAATCGAAAGACATTTATGATTATGCGAATATTTTGTTTGGATGTATGTCTATAAAAAGTTTCTTGACTTTGCTAAAATGGGGGAGGAATGTTGGAGATTTGGGCTAAGTCTTCATTGTAACCATTGAGCTTGTCTCGAGACAAGGTGCAATGAGTTGTTCACATGTGTGTCACTATGGTCTAGGTTGCAGGAGGCAAGCCAAGTGACCGGCACTAAGAGCAACTAGTATTGTAAGGGGAGTCGAATCGAAGCAAGGTGATCTACGACAAGGTTAACCTGTGCCAGATTTTACAAGGCCGATACTTGGGGCTTTTTAGCCACGGTTTCTCGGCACACCTTTGGTTCTTAGGCCTTATATTGGCTAAAGAACATGTGGTTAAAATTTGGGAGCAATCCAAGCTCAAATGCTTAGTGAATGTCGATGAAGCAGGTAGTGAGCTTCTTTATGAGCTACACTAGCTTGAGCTAAGATATTGAGTATTTGCGGATCTTGGAACTTACCCTAGCTATGTGAAAGTGAATAAAGCTCATTGGAAGTGTTTGGACCAAGAAAAATAAGCTAGCTCTAAGCTAGCTCCGGGGAGCGGTTTTGGGCTCCATGTTTGGGCCTCGGGCCTTTCTATGGTTTCAAGGCCCATCATCCAAGAAACTTCCATGTAACTTCCCTAACCGCTTTTAACCGCTTTTTGGCGGTTATAACTTCCCAAAAACGTTGGCCCCTATGCCTATATAAGGGAGAGCCATTTGCACTTGATTCTTCATTCGTTTTTGCAACAAATAAGCTTTTAGTTTCATTGTATTGACATTGCATAGGCCTTCTTATAGCTTGTTTGCAAAACTCGAAAGACAAGTATAGTTTCTTTGTATTGACAAAGGATAGGCATCCATCTTAGATTGGTTTTTTATTGACGAAACCTAGGAATACCCTTTCTTTACAAAGTAAGACAAGTAAGTCAGTTACTTAGTCTTTGTAACGTGTAACGTTTTATCCTACTAAGGTATTTGGATATTCCCGTTGTAGGAAAAAATACACTTAGAAGGAAAATTCTTTTATGAATGACTCATTACATGATCCAAGTCAATGTTTTAAACATATAACAATCGGTTTTCAAGACTTGCAATTGAACTTAATTTATATTAGAGTTTCGTCTACTCCTTTCGGAGATTACAAACTCTGGGTTGGGTTTTGTCTACTCCTTTGTGGAGATTACGAACCCTAACAATCGGTTTATAAGACTTGAAATTGAACTTAATTTATATTAGAGTTTCGTCTACTCCTTTCGGAGATTACAAACTCTTGGTTGGGTTTTGTCTACTCCTTTGTGGAGATTACGAACCCTAACAATCTGTTAATAAGATTTCACTTCAAGATAATTTATATATATATATATATATATATATATATATATATATATATATATATATATATATATATATATATATATATATATATATATTAATTTGATTGGCAATTGGGAGAACCGTCTACTCACTTAAGTGAGACTACGTCCCTTTGGTCTAAAACCGGACACTAAAATCCAACAACAAGTGCTTCATTAGGGAAATAGATGGATGACCAAGGCGACAATAATGAAGCCAAAAATCAGATTCAAGGGTGGTGCTTAGGTGGGTAGTAGCCTGATGTTTCTCTAAGAAGTAAAGGCCCCCGTTCTCTCTACCAACTCCAATCGTCTTACTCGAGCTCGATTCCTGTATTACACAACCGGAAGAAGAGAAAACAACAATACATTTTAGATCATGAATAAGTTTCTTAAATGAAACGAGGTTAGATGAGAGAGTGGGTATGAATAGAACATCAAATAGGAAAAACGAGGAAGATGTATTAATAGTGCCACTTCCTAAGATAGGTGCAGAGGTCCCATTTGCTGTGATAAGCTGTTTTTGACAAGAAAATGGGTGATATGAAGTAAGAGAAGAACGATCATTTGTCATATGATCAGTTGCACCGCTGTCCAGAATCCAATTTTGGTCAAAAAAATGGATTTTTTGTACTTGTGAGAGCTAAAGTCTCGGAATTCATGGAACCAGAAGGAGCTTGGAGAGCCTTCAACATGCTCTGCAAGTGTTCTATCTCAGAAAGAACTCTTGCTTAGACATAGTAATAACTCTTCTAGGGTGACTATATTCTAGGAACTTAAAATGCATAATTGTAGCTTTATCTAATAGCTGTATCAGTAGCTGACACAACAGTAATATCAGCTGACACAAATTATTAGATTATCGCAAACTTTGACATTCTTTTCTACAATGGTCTCATGTCATCGAGCTCTTGGTTGTTCCACTCGCAGGTGAAGGCAAGCGAGCTACAACCATCAATGATAACCCTCGCGGGCAAAGAACAAACCAGAGAGAAGTGCAGAGCCATGGATAATAATCTATAATTACATTGATGGTTAAGATTTGTTTTAGCTCACAATAACACAGTTATTATCTAGGTGTCTAATATTTTCCTACTGAGAAATGATGTTAGAGTCGGGCTGCTTAGTATCACGGTCCATGTCTGTTGACACTATGGGTTTGAAGCTGAGATGCTCCTTGCTTCCTTTATGCATAACCAATTGTCAGCTTTGAAGCTGAGAAGACTTTCGACCTTACTACTGCAAAGTAACTCCCTGACCAAATCCATTCTGGATGGGAATTTTTATCCCGAGAGTTGTTGATTTGTCCCCAACTTTGATCTCCATCCTCTCAACTTCTCTTTCCTGATTGAGAAAGTTACATGGGATCAATTTCCAAGTCAACAAGTCGTGCTTCACCTTTCAGGCACACCTCTGTAGCATTGCCCTCAAGGCATCCAGAATTTGAGACTTGCAATCTTTCCTGCTAATGTTGTTGATCAACTGATTGAGTTAGAAGAGCTGTTATTGATCATTGACGAGATTGAGGATATATGCATGGGGATCAATTGAGCTGGAAAATCAATGGCCTTTAAAACAACTTTCTCAACGAAAAGGTATTTGTTGTGTATGACTGTATGTAAGCAAGGCCGAAATTTATACTGGTGTGCCGCAAATGTTTTGGATGTATCAGACTTTTGTTGCTTATGCTACTTATTTTCATGTATGCTGCTCACATAATTTTGAAGTTCTCTCTTATCATAAAAAGAATTTTGAAGTTCTCCATGTTTGCTGCTCTGGTTCTGTTGAATCTACATTGAGTTTCGTTTTGGTTTGATTTATACTACTACATCCTCAATTGTTCATTGATTATGTCACTTCCATGTAATGATTGAAGGCCCCTCACCTACCTCCTCAATTCATCCTCTTTGTTTGTGGTCTTCACTAACAGGACTTATACTATCATTACCGAAGCTGCAAGTAGTATTCATACAAATTATTAGATCACCGCAAACTTGACATTCTTTTCTACAATGGTCTGATGTCTTCGTGCTCTTGGCCCTTCCACTCGCAGGTGAAGGCAAGCTAGCTACAGCCATTATTAATAACCCTTTTGAAAATTTGTCAACTACTGCGGGCAAAGAACAAACCAAAGAGAACTGCAAGGCGATGGAGGAAGTAGATCTGTTTTAGCCCACAGTAACACTAAGTTATTAGATGTCTAAAATTTCCCTAATGACAAATGATGTTAGAGTTAGGCAGCTTAGTCTGGTTCAATCCATGTCTGTTGACACTATGGTTAACGAGGATAGACAACTTTGAAGTTGAGATGCTCCTTGCTTCCTGTATGCATAACAAATTGACAGCTTTGAAGCTGAGAGGAAAGCCAAGTTGCAGACGACTTTCCGCCTTATTATGCAAAGTAACTCTCTGACTGAATCCTTTCTGGATGAGAATTTCTTCATCAGGATGCCTAACCCGAGAGTTCTTGATCTGTCCCAAACTTTGATCTCCATCCTCCCAAATCCTCTTTCCTGATTGAGAAAGTTACATGCACTTCTTCTTTGCAATTGCTCAAAGTTGAAAAACCTGCACAATTGTCAAATCACCATCAGTTAGATACACCTCTGGAGCATTGCCCTCAAAGTTGTGATTTCGTCGAGACTAGCATTTGTCATACTGTCTGAATATATTCTTGAACCTGGAATTTGTTGTGGCTTCAGATGATATGTTCCTGAGTGCTTCATGATATAACCGAATTTTCTGGAGCCATTTATTTATTTATTTCTTCAGGTCCACATGATATAATCATATTGGTTGTGAACTTGCTAAACTTGTTTTTTTTTATGTGCCACTGTTTTCGTCTTTCTGGAGCCATTTGTTTATTTCATTTGCAATGGCATCATCCTTTGCTATTCTGCTAATCTCTCTCTTTATAGTTTATTTCAACATTGACTTTGTATCTTAATTTCTCCATTAGCTTACAGTCTACCTGCTGTCATTGTCCTTACAAGCTATCACATACAGTATAAGTTAATTTCATATAAATATAAACTTGTTTATTTTTTTAATTGCTAGAATTTCTCCTTAATTTACTTGAGCTTATTTCGCATTCTAAGTTGGGTCTATTTACCAATTTGTCATTCTCTGAACTATAGCATTACTGAGCAGAACTTTGAAAAAAAAAAAACGAATAAGCATATAATGGGTCCATCATATTTGTTCTCCACCAATAAGATTATGCTCCTCTTCACTGTCCACTATTATAATGCCTTTATTATTCCAAAATGAAGAATCTTATTAGTCTAAAGAACAAAGCACGGGCTAGTTGTATCAATAACAGTACCCAAAATAGTGCAAGGTAACTTCCTACAAAAATAAATAAATTTGTAATTACCATAAAGGTTCTGAATTTCCTTATCTATTTGGTTGCAAAGACTCAAGAAGAACGACAGTAGCACAATCCAGGCATGTGAAATACCATCTTTAACTCTCTATCTGTGTTATATCTATTGGTTGTTTCGGTTTCATTTATGGGTTTAGACAACTAACATATATATATGGGGAGATTCAGCCAACTACTTGGAAACTATTATTTTATAGCATAATAATTTAAAGCATGGATTTTGTATAATATATATAAAAGAGGCAAGTACTTTATATGCAGTTCCTACCAAATTAAACATTCTTGCTTCATTTTTTATTGATGAAAAAATGACTATTGTATTGTGCGTTTCTTGTGTTTTCTGTTCAGCCTTCCTAGCCTTCAAGTATTGAACGTCACGGCAGGGAGAGTCTGTTGATATTATACGATATTGTTCTTACTATACTGAAGAACCAGCAATGTCAGGTGAGTTCACTGCCATACACAAACTACTATATGGTATGAAGACAATGTGTAGTTTTTTCACTATGTAGTATTTTTCATTTTTTGTGTTACAGGCTCCGAGATCATTGCGTTAGCAACTGCTGTGGTTACTTTTTTTATCAACAGTAGCAACATCATCTTGCTGTGCTTATATCTTCTCAAGGAACGATAAGTATACTATAGAGCTTCTCAAGGACAGAAAGCGTGAATTAGGAGATCTGATTGATGTTCTCAAACAAAAGAACAATGGGGAAGCTGTAGTCACCCCAGAACTATCAACTTTTATCAACAATGCTGAAGCTTTCTTTAATCAGCTAAAAGACTTTATCATGATAGTTGAAGAGAGATTAAACGGTAAGTGTATGTGCGGACTTCTGCCTGATCTCTGGGCACAGAAACAAGCTCGGACTCAATTGGAGAAGAAAGTCTCTGAGCTCGATGGTCTGATCAATGATGCCCAAGAATTCTCCAAGAAACCTGTGAAAGGTCACAAGCAATCAGCTGAGGTGACAATTGTGGGCTCGAAGAGAACAGAAGCAAAAGATAAAATCTGGAATCTACTTGTTTCAGATGATGGAGTTGGTCCAATATTCACCCATGGCCCTCTTGGTGTAGGCAAAACCGCCATTGCAAAATCAGTTCATAATGAAGCTCTGAATTATGGACCTAATCAGCTGTTTGATTATGTGATATGGGTAAACGTGGAATATGGAGCAGGAATCTGGCAAGTTCAGGAGGACATTGCTAAAAGCTTGGAACTTGATTTGTCGAAGAACCCTAATGATGATACTAAAGAAAGAGCTGTGAGATTGAAAAATGCTCTATTACAAAAGGGGAAATTCTTGCTAGTCTTGGATGCTATCTGGCAAACTCTCTTGTTAGATGACATTGGAATTCCAGAGCTTGTGAACGGGCGAAAGCTGATTGTAACTTCCAGAAAACGTACAGTATGTGATGACATAAAAATTTCAGGTAGTTTCGAGATACAGACTTTGCTTAATGAGAATGAAGCGTGGGAGCTATTCAAGTATGAAACTGGATCATTTCCACAGTTGAAGAGTGAGACCATTAGCAGCATAAACAGAGCTTTGTTATCAGAATTCGACGGCCTTCCATTGGCAATCAGCAACTTAGCACAGACGCTCGGTAACATAAAGAAGCAGAACCCTGCTGATTTAGATCAAGCTTGGATGGAAGAGTTAGATGCATTGCCTAAAAACTCATTCTACAAGGAACACAAGCTATTAAGCCAGTTCAAACATAGTTATGATAATCTAGAAAAGGCGGCGAAAATTTGTTTTTTGTACTGTGCTTTCTTCCCAAAGGATTACTGCATTGAGAGCAGAGAGCTGATAGAGTACTGGATGTGGGAAGGTCTGCTTGGTGAATTTGAGACGTTGGAAGGAGGAATCGAAAAAGGAAGAGTGAGACTCAAAGAGATTACGAATGCACATCTTTTGCAGAGTGAACGTGGTAAAAACTATGTGAAGATGCTTAATTTCGTCCGATCCATGGCTATTGACACCATGGTTAATGAGGAAAAATCCCGGGTTTTCATCAGATCTGGATGTTCCCTGGCTTATCTACCGTTAGGACTTGAATGGCCTTCTGAGGTTGAAAAAGCATCTTTTATGCAAAACCAATTGAAAGCTTTGAAGCTGAGGAAGAAAACAAATTGCACCAAGCTTTCCGTGTTATTACTGCAAGATAACTCCCTGGCTGAAACCGGTGTTCACCATGACAAATTCTTTGACAGCATGACTAACCTCAAAGTTCTTGATCTATCCCGAACTGATATCTCCACCATCCCAAAATCTCTTTCCAAATTGTTCAATTTGCGTGCACTTCTTCTCCGCAAGTGTAAATACTTGAGCATACTACCCGACTTGTCACAGCTCGAAAAACTTATTGTTCTTGACCTTTCAGGTACCAGTGTCACATTTTAGTTACTCTTTTTTATTACAGAAGGGTTCGATTTGATCTTTTCAGTATTTCACAACATATCTCAAATGTTCAGGTACTGCTCTAGAGCATTGCCCCACAGGCATCCAAAACATGAAAAAGCTAAGAAGGCTTGACTTCTCTGAAACCAGGCTTGAAACTTTTCCACCAGACATTGTTTGTCACCTGACTAACCTAGAAGAGCTGCTATCGATCACTGATTACGATTGTGTATGGGGAACAAATCCAGATGGACAACAACATATCAAGGTTGCATGCGTTGAGGATCTTGTCAAGATACCAAAGCTGTCCATCCTTCAACTGCACTTTCAAAACACAGATGCATTTGATAAGTATGTAAGCATGGCAGAACTGTACACCAATGTACCATCAAATTTCCGTTTTCGTGTTGGCGATGTCCAAATTGGCAGGCATGCGGAAGAGAACAGCCTAACCATTAGCGGGTCACCTGCAAATAAAAACTCCGAGTTACCGTTTAATGTGGCAAGCCTGCAGAGGCTGAGGAACCTGCATATGTTGGATGTGTCTAATTTCAATGACCTAAGCTATTTGTTTGATATTAAGATCTTGACATCACTCACAGTGCTGAGGGTACTTCGAGTCAGAAGTTGCAAGGAGATGGTGAGTGTGCTGCAGCCTGGTGTAGAGGATACAGTTTCTCACCCTGTATTGACCAAGATGATCTTCTTTGACCTTCCAAAATTGACGAGCATATGCGGTGAAAAACTACTTAGTTGTCCTAACTTGAGTTCAATTGATGTTTGGAGGTGTCAGAATTTGAAGCTTCCTTTGATCAGTTATGAGATTTCCAGGCCTCGTCTTGAAATTCGTGTAGCAGGAGAAAAGAATTGGATCAGAAATTTGAAGTCATATAATCCTAGTTCAAACACAAACCTTAGGCTTGTTGAAGCACCTGTGCCTATGGAGTTTACAGCAGTTACTACTCGTGCTAGGTACCTGTAGTTTACACATTTTATTAACTCTTTCTTTTCTTGTAAATAAAAATGCTGTCTAAGACTTTAAATTACTAATCTTGAAATCGGGGTAAACAGGAAGAAGCCGCAAGAAAACAGCAGCAACACTAATGTGCTTCAAACAAACATGTACACGAACGCAATGCTTGGTTTTGGTGCTCTTAAATTTGTAGCTGGTATAGAAGCTTGATACTTTTATTTTCTTTCTGGTTCGTGTACATATATGTATTTTAATACTTTGAATGTTTGATTCTAAATGCAGGATTGTTTGCACCAACTTCAGGAACAATTACTCCTACAAAATGGTAAGTATATACATTCTGCTAATTTACCAGATAATGATCTCTTTCGTGATGCATGGTTGCTTGAATATGCAGAGGAAAATGTCGCTGCACCGTGA
Organism: Fagopyrum tataricum; assembly: GCA_002319775.1. Classification (NCBI taxonomy): domain Eukaryota; kingdom Viridiplantae; phylum Streptophyta; class Magnoliopsida; order Caryophyllales; family Polygonaceae; genus Fagopyrum; species Fagopyrum tataricum. The sequence goes on from CM008283.1 coordinate 49,691,885, forward strand.
ATTGAAGAGTTACCATAAGTTAAGCTCTTTTGCGTGATGAGATCATGTTAACACCCTTTGTGGTTAGCTAGTTATGGTCACGAAAGTGACAAAGTAGCTCTGTGTTTGATTATTTCTGTCTGAAAATGTTATCGGTTTCATGTATCTTTCTAAGACAACGTTATGTTTGCAGATTGCTAATTCTGAAAAATGTTCTTCACATTCCATTACTTCAATGATTCTTCTTCTTGAGGCTAAACAGAGTATTAGTTGATCTATCTAACACAGATAAAACAGTTGACAAATGACAGATGGATAGCTGCTGTACTCAGGTAGGCTGTTCAGTAATAAGTATCTTTGCTGATGTGTATGATTCTAGGTTTGTATGTGCATTTCTAATCACGCTTTAGTAGACGAACTGCAAAGGTAACAAGTCAAAAGTATTGGAATCAGTTATCAGAGAAGATAAACTGATAGTCATTGTTGTCTCACTAAGTGTGTCAACTTTGAGAGTTGAAGACAAAAATAAATTTTAATGTAAACATTTACTATTTAAGTATTAAAATTATTTACATTAAAAGAATATTTTAACTATAAAATCTTATCTATAAATATTTTAGTCATGAAATCTTCTAATATATATATATATATATATATAGAATGGATGATGGGTGCGGGTGGTACTCACCCGTATCCAACCCGTCCCATCACCCATTGCACCCTAGTTGCACCCGCATGTTAACGGGTTTTCACCCGTTTTTTCGGTGCGGGTTTTCAAACATCTATCGGATGCGAATGAGATTGCCATCCCTAGAATCCACTTAGTCTACTAATCTTGAACTAGTAATTCTAATTAATTATTTACAAATAATACTAATAAGAAGAAGCCTAGTTTGTATATTAAATACAAAAAAGAGGCTTGTGCTAATCTTTTCTTTATTGGTTCGTGTTACACATTGGTATGGTTGTGCATCCAGGGACGGAGACCGAACTCGGACCGAAAATTGATTTCCCATTACATTTGACAAAAGAGATCGTCAAATTTCGGCCCTAAAATAATCTAGTATGTATCATCAACCGTTTCCTTCATAGAAATTAACAAAAATTGTTATGATTATACAACAATCGAGAGAAGGTTGTCCTTTTATTTATCATTGATATAAATTACGGTCCTAATTTTTTATAAAATAAGATTATCCTAATAAGATCTTGTATTTATTATTGATATAAATTAGACTCTTACTAATTTTTTTTTATAAAATTTGAATTTTAAAACAATTAATCATGAGAGAAAATTGAAAGATGAAAATAAAAACCCTATAAAATCACATTCAATCGGCATATTCCACGTCTAAAACTCCTAATTGGCGGCCAAAACTCTATGAACACGAGATCTGTAACCACGCCACCTCCTCCAACTGGAATCTCTGTGAAATCGGTGAACTTGTTGAGGCCGAGCTTGTACGTCGTCGTCGGCAACGTTGTGGTTGTCGATGTCATTGAAGGTCTCAGAAACGCTTCTCCTTCTCTCCAAGGGCGTTGTAGTTCTTATTATGCTTCACCGACCATGCTTCGTACATATGGTAGAGATTGGGAGGCGCTGAAAAAGAGGTGAGGTGATGCTCTTTGTTGTAACGGAGGATGGACATGTCAAGGCCAGAGATGAGAGGGGCAACGACCAGAAGGACAAAGAACCGGGATCTGTTCGTCGGGATATGTTCGTTATCGACCAAGAGGAAGCAACCAACGTCGGGATCTGTTCGTCGACGAGGAAGTGACTAGGAGGACTAGGAACCATCATCACACCTGCGAGGAAGAAGCAACAATTTTGTGTTTTGGTTATTTACGATCACGACTTACTGTTTTTTGATACTTGCAAAATCTGCCCTGAAGTTTTATTGCAGAAAGCAGTCTAATTTTTCTGAGATAATTCCAGTTATGAGATTTGTCATATTTCAACTAGAAAAAATAGTGGTATAACATTATAATTATATAATAAAATTGGGCATTACATCGTGTAATTGAAATTGGTAGGCCTTCAAACTAAATTGTGTACTATGTAGTAACATTGTGTGATTAAAATTGGATATTACACAACCCATCTTTTATTTTATGTCAATTTCACTAAACACCTATTATATTTTATTTCATTTAACCACCTATCATTACTATTTCAATAAACTCGGTCAGAGTCCCGTTTAACAATGAGCCCTCCAATGTTTTTCCCCTCCATTTTAAAAATCAGATTTTAAATTACTTTTAATATAATATATGCCCAAAACTAATTTACCACTTTTATAAAATATAAAACATGTAGTACATGCTTTTCTTTCTACCCAATCCACAATTCTGATGTTTCCTTTCACATATATCAGAAAAATCCTTTTGATTTTCAACAAGAATCAAAATATAGAACAAACAATATAATGCTCAAGGTTAATAGTGATTTTCAATTTTAGTTTGTGCGGAGGAAAGAGAACTTTATGGCTCGAAACAGAACTTTATGGCCCACTTTGTTGCCAATATTCATCCACCATCTCCATTGATATCTGAATAGCCCCTAACTTTTGTTATTTAGTTCAACAAGTTTCTTCCTTTTCCTCCCACTAATCATGACATTCTAGTTTTTGAAAACACCATTGCAAAACATTCAAACCCCTTATTCCCTTAATCAACATTTCCAATATAAACCCTAAACCCTACTGACAGTCATAGATAGATATTCAAATCTTCTCATTATCGACGATGTTAAAACAAATCGGCAATCAAAACCCTCACTAATCATCGTCGAGGTCGGTTTTAGAAACTGTTTGTCCTAAAGCATCCTTCCGGATTAGGTCGTCGACATCAGCTAGAAGTGACTCGCCTTCTACAGGTTGGTTAAAGCTGAGTGCCGTAAGTCTATCGGCAATAGTGTTGATTTCTTTAAAAATATGACATCAGCTAGAAGTGACTCGTCTTCTGCAGGTTGGTTAAAGCTGAACGCCGTAAGTCTATCGGAAATAGTGTTGATTTCTGTAAAAATATGATTAACAAAATAGTGCTCGAAGCCAGAGATCATGGAGGAGATGGAGGAGATGTCTGAGATGACCATATCCGTCTCCCACGGTGGTTTCCAAACTTGATTGATCGAATTAATAAGCATCAAGTTATCTTCTTCAATCTCAATGGATGTGGCACCTATACTTGCGGCTTTTTGTAGGCCGTCTAGAAGAACAAAAGTTTCTGACTCTAAGACAGATTCAATGTTACATCTTCCTTTTCCAATAGCTAAGGGGGCTGCAAAATTGTTCCGAATGATGTAAACAAAAGCATATTGATTTGACGAGTTTTTGGAGGCATCAAAATTTAACTTAACCAATCCCTCCCTTGGTCTATTCCATTTGATGTTTTTGGTTTTTCTTCTTTGTTTCGGTTGTTTGTTGTTGTTCGTAGTCGGTTTTGAATATGCCTTTTCCCATTCGTCTATTTGATTCAATGCCATATGTTTCATATTTTGTGTAGCCTTTTTCTTACTAAATATGATATGGTTTCTAGTTATCCATATATTCCATCATATAATCACTAATTGTCTTAGTTTTGTTGGAGAAATGTTTTCTTTTAATTCGAAGAGGATATCAACTATTTTTTGATTTGTTATGTCATAATTTTGCAATATTGTTATAATATTTGCATTGTCAATAGTCTTATGTGTGTAAGGTGACACAAAGAAAAGGTGTTTAGCACTTTTTGTATGATGATTGCAAAATTCACACTGCATCACCACTGAAATTTTTTGTTTGTCAAGATTTTCTTTTGTTGGCAGTCCATCAAGGGCCTTCTTCCATAGGAAGTTTTTACTTTTAGGCATTATGTTTATCTCCCAAATCCATGTTTTTTCCTAAGTATACCGACTTTTCGTTGTTGGGTCATTTTCATAGCAGATTTAGTCGAGTACCATCCTTCCTCATTAGTTGCCCAATATATTATATCTCTTATATCATTTTTGGGGAGGTTATAATTTTCAATTCTTGTAATGATATCATTTGGTAGAAAAGTATGTAGTAGGCTTATACGTTGATGATTCCATCTTTTGCCCATGATAAAATAAGCAATTAGTTCACTGGGATTTATCAAGGCTTTCTTATACATTAGATCTTGAAGAGGCTTCTCTATAATCCATCGGTCTTTCCGAAATCTTATCGTTTTACCGTCGCCCACACGCCATCTAAGGACTTTGTCGAAATCTTCTCTTAGTTTAACTATTTTCTTCCATTTCCACAATGTATTTTTTCCACATTCCTAGTTCCATAAGCATGTTGCTTTTAAGTATTTTTCTTCGATGATTTTGACCCAAGTATTGTCCGGATCAGCTACGGTTTACCATAATAGTTTCATTTGTAGCGCTTTGTTCAAATCTTCCGCTTTTCTTATTCTAGTTCCCCCAAGGGATCTCCGTTTGTAGATTTTATCCGAACTGAGAAGTGGATGAAAATTTGGTCCTTTATTCCAAAAGAAATTTCTGTAAGTCCGGCCCATACCATTATGAATTCTTGTAGGAAGCATGAATGCATGCATTAGGTAGCTTGGCTTGGCATTAAGATTTGATTTGATCAACATTGTTCTTCCATCATGCGTAAGAGATGATGCTTTCCATTTTGTAAGTTGCTGTTTGGATTTTATAATGACTAAATTAAAAATGTCCTTATTGACTCTCCCGTTAATAATAGGGCATCCGAGATATTTTTCTAAATTAGTGGATGTTTTGATGTCAAGGTGAGCTTGAATCCTTCTTTTAGTGTTTGGATCGATGTTTGCTGTAGTTTGGAAAGCGGATTTATGGTAGTTTATCAATTGACCAAAAACCGCACAATAGTCAGTTAATATCAAAAGAATTTTGTTGCTTGCCTCTATTGTTGCCTTTGTAAAGATCATTATGTCGTTTGCAAAAGCTAAAAACGGAATTATTGATCTGTTTTTCGTGATGGAAAATCCAATTGATTTCGGATGCTCATTACATGTTTTTTTGTATGTTTCTAGCCAATATCTCTGCGCCTAGATTGAAGAGAAGCGGCGACAGAGAGCCTCCTTGACGGATACCTCTTTGTGGGAAGAATATTGAAGTCGGGGAGTCGTTTATTAATATGGAGTACGAGACTATCGTGACATATACGTTAATCCAATTCCTAATTTTTTCTCCAAATCCAAATTTTTTGAGGATAACCTTTAGAAGTTCCATTCTATTTTATCATAGGCCTTCTCCATATGATAACATGATTTATCGACCTGTTTTACTCATGCATTTAGTTAGATTTCCCCTTTCCGCATTCATGTTTTGGCCTTAGTTTGTGCCATTTATGCTTGTTTAGTTCTACTTTGCAAGAATAGATGTCTACACATGCTATTTGTGGCTTTGTAGGTGATTTGGCACATTTTGGAGCTAAAACAACGTATTTGAGGATCAAGCCTCGAAGTGGACGCGTTGGAGCAAGCGTACGTGCACGGGAAAGGCGAGGAATCGAGCTAAAGGCGCGAAGGAACGAAGAAGACCGCATCTCGGACCGAGATGGACCGATCTCGGCCAAACCAGACCGAGATGGTCCATGATCTCGGCCGAGATTTCTTGATCTCGGCCGAGATTCCCGATGTGCTACGACGCTGAACTTTCTGTTGTCAACTCTCGGTCCCGACTGGCCTGATCTTGGCCGAGATTTCTTCCCGAGATTTTTTGTTCGGCGATTTTATTTTACTTTTGGATCAGTTTTGGCCCAGCCCGTCCTTTGGAAGGTTGTTGGATATAAAAGGGAAGCTCTAGGTTATTTCCAACGATCCGTCTTTTGTGTTGGGAGTCGCCCAGAGCTAGCCCTAGAGGGCTAGCCGTATCTCTCTTCGTCTCTTCTTCTTCTTCTTCTTCTTCACCATTGTTCTTCTTAGTTTAGTTCAAGATTCATACTTTTGCTTGAGGTTTGTTTAGAAGACCTTGTTGGATTCGAGTTTTGTCAAGATTGGAGTTTACATTTATTGAAGCTAAGTTCTTTTATTCCTTTTTGTTATTTATTTATTTGTCTTTCTTTGATATGATTGTTATTGGCTAGAACCTTGTGGTTCCAAGGTTGACAGGGATTTGTTTATGCCTTTGATTATGATGGATTAGTTTGTGCTTTGTTTTGGCTTTGAATTGCTAGAAATCCTAATGGTTGGCTTGGACTTGAATCTAGTTAGACTCCTTCTAGCTAGTAACCTAAGTTGGAATTGAGACTTACCTAGTGATATTCCTTCATAGATACATGAGTGACTGATCATAGGTAATAAAGGTTTATCCTTTATTGGTTGAATGTGCTTAGATTCCTTGCTAAATAGGGTAATACCTGAGACTTACCCGGTGATGGTTTACCTTTCCCTTAGTTTGTAGTTGTAAGAGCCTTAGTCTTTCGGACCGAGATTGGACCTTAGCCGAGATTGGCCTTTCCGCACCCGCGTGCATGTCTGCCGTCCCTGTGGGTTTCCGCCCCTGCGGTTTCCGGCGGTTGTAGCCGGTTTTGTTGACTCCTTTGACCCGTGCTTTACCCTTTGCCTTACTTCTTTCTTTTCCTTGCTGAGCAAGGGTTTCCTTCTTCACTTTCTAATCTAGCCTTTCACGTCCTCCTAGCTTCTCCTTCATCCTTCTTGATCTTGTTCTTGATCTCTCTTGAGTTTGGAAGTGTTTTGGTGTGTTGTTGTTGATGTTGATGATGGTGTGCATGTTTGTTGAGCTTGTGATGCCAGCTGAGATAAGGATTGTGATCTTGTCTTGCCTAGACCAGTAGTGGTGGTGAGTTCTTTGCTTCTTCATCCTTCCTTCCTTTCTTTCCTTCTTGTTCTTCCTTTGCTTAGCTTAGGATTAGATGATTTGAACGTAGGTTAATGTTGGAATGTGTATGTTTATGCATGTGTGTGATTTTGGAATGAAGAAGACGTGATTTGATCACGTGAAGAGTGAAAGAGGACTGGCGGGGCTACGTTCTGCACTGTCGCCGCCCCCGCGCCTGGAAGCCGCCGCCCCTGCGGAAGCCGTGCCGCAGCGCCCGCGTCTTGCCTGCGTCCCTTGTCACCGCGCCTGCGGCTGCTCCTTGCCGCGCCTGCGGGTTGCCTATTCCGCCCTTGCGTCCCTTGATCACGTAGGTGCGTCTTGTCCCGGGACTACCTATAGTTGGGTAGCTCCTTTCCTTTCTTAGTATGAGGGAACTAGTACCATGCTAGGTATCGGATGTTGATGAGTATGATATAAATATGCCGGTTACGGCTTTGAGGTTTACGAGTTGGACATGATCCTTATGGATCTCTTGGGTCTAGGTGTGACCCCTTTGTGTGATAGGAGTTTGATATATATATATGTATGCCTTGTATAGGCCGTGTTGTCCTCCAGTTTGGAGTGGACCTGAGTGAGAGCTGATCGTAGTGATACTACTTCTGAGGCTGAGGTAAGTCCATAGGACTTACTTAGCTACTATCCTTATATTGGATGTATGCTTGAGTGGTGTTTGTTTATGCTTTGTAGCATGCGATATGGTTCATTACCGACCTATGTTATATTGACCGCCCATTGTAATGGTTGTGACAACTTACCTTTCATCCCGTAGTGGAGTCTGGGAAGTTTTCTGTAAGCTAGTTAGACCTGGTATACAAGAAGGGCACCTACCACTCCATATGGTATACGGGAAAGTGCGCTAATACCACTCCAGCTAGCTATTGCACGCAGAGGCGAGGGTTATATACATTCCTCGTGTCACATATATTCATATACAGATATATTATTTGAATGAGTAACGTTATAATGATAATAACCGGGTAAATGTGTGAAAGCATGATGATGGGTTAAGATTTCTGATGTGTGTTTGTGCTCTAGCATCTTCTTATATATGTGTATGGTTAGCTGAATGGTTTTATACCGTGTTGTAGATCCTTTGCAGGTTAGGAGAGCTGTAGAGTGATCCAGAGGGGTGATCCGCTGAGGGTTCCGTACACAGGGTCGATATCGTGGGATTATGGAGTTTTTATGTTCTACGGTTATGTACTTTGATTTTGTACTCATCGGTTACTCTGTATTACCTTTTTGATATATATATATATATATATATATATATATATATATATATATATATATATATATATATATATATATATATATATATATATATATCAGTTTTATGTTTTGTTTTAATCTATTGGTGCCTTGTTGTAAGATTCAGTGAACTTGTTGTCAAGCTAGGGTCAGGATCCATTGTGAGATCCTAGCCCAGTAGCACTCCGAGTCCTACGGATTCGGGGTGTTACAAAGTTGGTATCAGAGCCAGGTTGACAACAATGACACTTGTAATCTGCAATAAAGGTCGAATAGATAAATAAACAGAACCCGAAAAGGGGTTTGACTTTTCAAAAGGTTTTGGTTTTGAAATGAGTACAAATGTTTTGGGATACCATGTACGTGAGTCATCGCCCCTCTGAAGATCTCGACAGTATAGATATATATAGATATTCTGTTGTGATTGATTTGATATATATCTATACATATGGCATATACATATATATATATATATATATATATATATATATATATAGCCTTCTAAGTTAGGTTTACGTCTTCTGCAGATGGTTCAGACTAGAGCCTTACCTGCAGCTAGACGAGGTAGAGGTAGACCCCCTCTAGGTAGAGGATGTAACACCCCGAATTTTGGGAATCCGGAGCGTTACTGGCTAGGACCTCACAGTGGGTCCCGGCCTTAGTTTGACAACAATTTCACAACGGACCTTGCAACAAGGCACAAATATTAAAATAGTCAATCTTTAAATAAAATACTCAAAGTAATAAGACGTGAGCAACATAACATAGCCAATCTCTAGGACGAGTGAGTCTAACAGTAAAAGTCAACTAAGAAGATAAATAACTGAAATAAATAACCAAACACCCGATCCTAGTACGGAAACCCTGGCTGACCACTTCACTCTCGATCTCTCGGTAGAGATCTAACCTGCATCATCTAACAACACGGTATAAACCGTTAGCAACATTCTAATACTAAAGTGTCATTAGAGCACAAACACACACAAGAAATATACAGTAAATCACTCAGCATGCACACACACATCCCGGTTTATTATCTTTTCATTACGTGACCTGATCCAGTCTAATTTCCATCTTATTTTGTAACACAAGAGTCTCCCGACTCCTGCCCCTGTCCCCGTAAACCAGTAGGGCTGGTGTATGTACCTCTTCCCGTATACCTACTGGACTGGTCGCGGGGCAATCCTCCGGCACCATCGGCCCGGACCGACGGTTACGGCACGTTATCATACACTTGTTCCTTACTTAACAAAATACAATACAGTGATCTAGTTCATTCGTTTTTATCTCATCAGAATATAACACACACCACTCCAATGCACACTCAGTATAAAACGGTAACTAAGTGAGTCCTAAGAACTCACCTTAACGGTACTGGTCTCAAAGTCTCGCGATCTTGCCAGCAAAAGATCCGATTATCCTGTTCATTAAATTATTCACTCTTAGAATAATTCCAATCTTAACTTCGTTCAGCTTAACATTCTCACAATCAAGGTATGACGTCTAGACTCAATACCCTGAATTCTTTTAACAATTTCGGTTCGGAGATCTACACGTCTATCCGCGTTCTCTTAATCATAGCATACTCTTCCATTAGCCTATCTAACCAAGAAGCGTTATTATTCTAATATCAAGAGTAACCCGTCGATTCTCAAATCTTATTCCGGTCTCGGGAACATACTCGCTCGATTCCAATAACTTAGGTTCCGGTCTTATTCCTCTACGTGTCCAACATCATCCGCTTTCTCACTATTTATAGTCTCTCAAGCCGGTTCACTAATTAAAGTAACGTTTCTTCACTTATTACACTTCTAATTGTTTGGGTCAATTCGCACTAGTTCCGTTCTATGATTTATTTCATCCTTTCTCTATTCTGGACGTGCAATAAAATTCTCCCGATACCACTCTAGTTAGCCAAACCCCATTTTCATTCCGGTTCTACTAGTAAATTCCGTATCATTAATATTTCCAAACTCCCACTAATTAAATAACACTTATCGTATCATACGTTATCAATTAACTATATAAAAAAAATATACTTTATTATTATTTCCACTAATTTAAATAAATCACAAGGTCGGATGCGGGTCTAAACGGAAATGGGTCGGGTGTACGTTAACCGGTTCGGTTATAGTCGGATGGCACCAAGACAAGCACTAGGTCACGGTTTCGAGTCTTCTTGACAGCAGTGTAACGTGTTCCTCTCTACTACAACAGATTACGCAGGTGAGCACCTTGGCTCTCCTCTACGTAGTTCGATCACTGCTCCTACACAATTTATCAATAGCTAATCTCATTGGTCCACTGTGTTAAACCTCATTAAACTTCAGCATTAGTAGCACTTACCAGTACATCCCGTTCGATTTCACAACCCTGATTGAATCAGCAACAGTCTACTACCGAGGAGGGAGGTTGCAAACTAGCTAAGCCCGGTGTCCGTGTGGTCCAAGGAGTGGGGTGGGGTCTCTGAGGCACAGGACGCGGTCTCGGTGGACAGAATCCGTTATCTCGGCCGAGGAGGAGTGTTGCGGTCGCCGGCGTGCTTCCCCACTTCTAGTCCCGAGCCTTGGTTTCGAACGCGAGGAGTAGCGTGGACGGCGAGTAGCGAGGGGTGGTCGAGTATGGTGACTACGGAGCAAGATGACGGCCGGGATCGGGATGAGCACCGAAACAGTCCGGAAAGGGGAAAGTTAGGTCAGACGGTTACGTTGGTGGCTGGTCGTGATCGAGAGAGGAAGCGAGAGAGGGTGCAAGAGAGGGGTCGAAAGCGGTTTGATGGTCGATCAAGTGTGAAACGTGAGATAGTAAGTAACGATGGTCTTCAATGCTGAACTCAATGCGGGGTAACAGTGTCGACAGCCGTTGTTGACCGGCCATTACTCATTGTTGAAGACGACTGGACAAGCTGCTTGAAGGTTTGGGCCAGCTTACTCCACTGCCTAATTGGGTATAGCAATGTACACAAAAAAAACAATGGGCCGAAGGTTTTAAAAAAAAGAAGATGTTGGGCTACAGCTGGGACAAGCATGCCATTTGGCCCACATGGAGAGAAAAAGACTGGTTCCCAACCGGTTTGGTTCAGGAATAGAAAGAGCTCGACTTACCCGGTTCAAACACTCTTATCAATTCTTCGTCTTCGGTTCGAGTTCCCGAAATAATTAATATATTTAACGAAAATTATAAAAAAAAATAACCCAAAAAATTATTAAAAATTTTCGGTTATTATGGAGGACGAGGTAGAACTCCTTCTGGTGGTTCACAAGCAGCGGGAGAGATACATGAGGAGGTTGCTGAGAGTGCCGTTCCTGAGACCGGGAACGGTGCAGCTGAGAGACAGGGGTCACAGAGAGCCCAGTTTGGTGAGTCTGATCGTGTCTCCATGGGGGATCAGAGTTCCGAGCTTATATCAGACGAGTAGAGGAGGCTGACAGAGCCGGTAGACGTGCCCCAAATTTACAGGCACAGGAGGGACCATCTGAGAGGTCCCACGGGGTTACACAGGTGCCGGCTGTACAGGCACAAGCTGCTGAGATTCCTCAAGTTCGGGAGGAGCATAGAGGGTCTCGATCAGACAGTTGGTTGAAGGCATTTCATCAGATGGGAGTACCCCCTTTCTCTGGGAAGGTGGGGTTGGAGGTGGAGCTCTGGATAGGGCATGTAGACTCAGCTCTGGAGTCTATTCGATGTCCAGCTGACAGACAGATCGATCTGGTTCAAACTTTATTCGTGGACTTGGCACAACACTGGTGGAGATCAGTACGGGGTCAGGTTACCAGTTATGAGCATATGAGGACGATGATCAGAGAGCGTTTCTGCCCTGCCTCACTGAGGAGGGAGAAACTGCGAGATTTTGTTGAGGCTGGGTTTGAGGATGTACTAGTCTCCGAGGCTATCAGGAGGTTTCAGGAGGAGCTGACATTGTTGGGTCCAACTGCACCTCCTGCAGATCAGCACATATATCTGTTTTTCCGACGACTGAGGGATACCACCCGGACCTACATGGCGGGATTTCATTGTGAGACTCTCACAGATTATCAGGACAGAGCTTCCGACTATGAGAGGGAGCGAGTTGGTCAGAGGAGAGCTAACGGTTTTATGGTTTACCTGCTACAGGTACCATTCTGTTTCATGGTTTACCTGTTAGAGTTTTATTTGATACTGGTGCTACGCACTCTTTTATTTCTGATGCCTGTGTAGAGCGTCTTGGTTTAGATACAGTTGAGGGGATTCCCTTTCTTATAGGGTTACCCGATGGTGGTAGGGTCAGAGGTACCCGTGAGATTCACGGTTGTCCCATTTTTGTAAGGACCCTTGTGTTACTAGTTGACTTCTTTGTCATGCCATTAGAGCATGAATAAGTCATTCTAGGTATGGATTGGATGGATAGACATTCTGCAGTCTTAGATGTAGGTAGGAGGACTGTTACCCTCTCTACCGAGTTAGGCCAAATAGAGGTTTTCCGAGGTTGTGACCTTGGAAAGACAGGCACAGTTATCAACACTATACGGGCAGCTAGATTGATTGCACAGGGTTGCGAGGCCTTTTGGTATTATGCCATGAAGGAGGGGGAGAGTCCAACACTATACGGGCAGCTAGTTGTTTGTGATTTCATTGATGTTTTTGCTGAGCCGTCCAGTTTGCCGCCTCAAAGGAGTGTGGAATTCAGTATTGAGTTAGAGTCTGGTACGAGACCGATCTCGAAGGCCCCATACCGGATGGCGCCTGTCGAGATGCTGGAGCTGAAGAAGCAACTTGAGGAGCTGGCTGAGAAAGGCTTCATTCGCCCTAGTGTGTCCCCATGGGGAGCACCTGTCCTCTTTGTACGGAAGAAGGACGGATCACTAAGATTATGTATTGATTACAGAGAGGTGAACAAGGTGACCATCAAGAACAAGTATCCATTGCCGCGCATTGATGATTTGTTAGATCAACTTCAGGGAGTGACTGTATTCTCCAAGATTGACCTGCGCTCAGGATATCACCAGCTGAGGGTGAGAGAGCAGGATGTGCACAGGACAACATTCCGGACCAGATATGGCCACTACGAGTTTGTAGTGATGCTATTTGGGCTTACGAATGCCCCATCCGTCTTTATGGAGTTGATGAACAGTATCTTCATCGACTTCCTGGATCAGTTTGTGGTGGTTTTCATTGATGACATTCTGGTATACTCTCGCAGTGGAGAGGTGCATGCAAGACATTTGAGGATTGTATTGCAGGTTTTGCGGGATAGAAAACTTTATGCTAAGTTCTCTAAGTGTGAGTTCTGGATGCCAGAGGTAGCATTCCTGGGTCATGTGGTTTCAGCTGAAGGGATCAAGGTGGATCCAGCGAAGATAGAGGTTGTAGCAGCTTGGACTACACCGACGAACGACAAGGAAGTACGTAGCTTCCTTGACCTAGCCGGTTATTACAGACGCTTTCTGGAGGGATTTGCTGTGATTACCCGTCCATTGACGAGTTTGCTGAGGAAGACTACCAGATTTGTGTGGTCTGATCAGTGTATGCAGAGTTTTGAGGAGTTGAAGAGACGTCTGACTTCTGCTCCTATTTTGGCACAGCCAGAGGGTATAGAGGATTTTGTGGTTTACAGTGATGCATCCAAACTAGGCTTGGGATGTGTTTTGATGCAGCGAGGCAGAGTTATTGCTTATGCGTCTCGACAGCTGAAGACGTATGAGGAGAACTACCCGACTCATGATCTGGAGTTGGCAGCAGTAGTTCATGCACTGAAGATCTGGAGACATTACCTGTATGGTGCTACATGTCAGATCTTCACAAACCATAAGAGTATGAAGTACATTTTCACGCAGCGGGAATTGAATAACCGCCAGCGTAGGTGGCTCGAGCTGATCAAGGACTTTGATTTAGAGATTCTGTATCATCCAGGGAAGGCGAACGTTGTCGCTGATGCCCTGAGCAAGTAGACGCCTCGAGAGCAGGCGATTGCGAGGCTAACAATTCAGCATCAGTTGCAGAGGGATCTGATCTGGTTAGAGTTGGACATCCAGTTTCCTGATGAGGATGCCCAGCTGCGTACTTTAGAGGTTCTTCCTGATCTGTTGGGTGAGATACAACAGACGCAGTAGACCTACCCGACACTGATGAGGATTCGAGAGAGGATGTCTCGGGATGAGGCACCACAGTTCTTGTTAGGAGCATATGGGGTTTTGAGACGCCGCGGTCGCGTCTGTGTACCTGCTGATGTAGATCTACGTTAGAGGATTTTACAAGAGGCTCACTGTACACCTTACTTTGTACATCCAGGTACGAGTAAGATGTATCAGGATTTTATAGGAGGCTCACGAGTAAGATGTGGCCAGATTTGTGTCATAGTGTGCGACCTGCCAGCAGGTCAAGATAGAGCATAGCAGACTTGGAGGTGAGCTCCATCCACTTCCTGTTCCACAGAGGAAGTGGGAGGACGTCACCATGGATTTTGTGACTGGACTGAGGCTGAGCCGAAGCTTTGATGTCATATGGGTCATAGTGGACAGATTGACGAAGACGGCCCGTTTCATTCATATTAGGGAGACGTGGCCGGTGAGCAGATTAGCTGAGGAGTACACTAGGCAGATAGTGAGACTCCATGGTGTACCGAGGACGATCGTCTCAGACAGAGATGGGCGATTTACCTCGAGATTCTAGCAACAGATTCAAACTGCCCTGGGGACGAGTTTGCACTTCATGACTGCGTTCCATCCTCAGACAGATGGTCATTCAGAGAGGACCATTCAGACCCTGGAGGATATGCTGCGAGCTTGTGTGTTGGATTGGGGACAAGTTTGGACGGATCATCTCCCACTTGTTGAGTTCTCATACAACAACAGCTGGCATGCATCTATTGTGATGGCCCCATATGAGGCACTATATGGACAGAGATGCCGTACCCCGTTATGCTGGGATGAGCAGAGCAGTGTTAGTGGTTTAGCACATGATCAAAGTCAGGATGATGTGGCTCGAGTAGCATTGATTAGAGAGCGAATGCTGACTGCGCAGAGCCGTCAGAAGTCGTATGCTGATAGGAGGCGTAAACCTCTAGAGTTCAGAGTTGGAGCCCATGTGTGGCTGAGAGTGTCCCCGACACGAGGTGTTAGGCGTTTTGGCATTAAGGGGAAGTTGAGTCCCCGATATGTCGGACCGTTCGAGATTCTGGATCGGGTTGGGAGTGCAGCATACAAATTGACTTTGCCTCCGAGATTAGAGGGTGTTCACCCTGTATTTCACGTGTCTCAGCTGAGGGAGTACATACCAGATCCGAGACACATTGTGAGTTATAAGGATTTGGTGGTCGAGCCGGACCACACTTTTTTTGAGCATCCTATTGCAGTCCTAGAACGAGGTATGAGACGCCTGCGTTCGAAGGACATTCCAATGCTGAGGATACAGTGGTCGAGACGAGGACCTGATGAGGCTACATGGGAGACTGAGGATAGTATCCAGAGGAACTATCCAGAGTTCTATGCTGAGTTAGGACACCAGTAGGATCACCGAGTAGATCTTAGTACTATCTTGGTGAGTATTACGTATTATGTGCTTATATGCTTATATGCTA
This sequence comes from Fagopyrum tataricum, assembly GCA_002319775.1. NCBI lineage: Eukaryota > Viridiplantae > Streptophyta > Magnoliopsida > Caryophyllales > Polygonaceae > Fagopyrum > Fagopyrum tataricum. The sequence continues at coordinate 49,707,499 of CM008283.1, forward strand.
TGATGTGTTTATTTTCATATTAGCTTTGATATGATATATGATCTTATTAGATCTTGTTGTGCTAGTATGATTCTTGTTTATAGCTGGAGATGACTCTTTCCTCCATGCTATTGTGATACGTTTAGGATGTAGGTGGAGATGTTATTCCTCCATGCTATTTTGATGGACATAGTGTAGCTGGAAATGTTTTTCCTCCATGCCTTTCTGTTATGAGTATGATACGGCTAGAGATGTGATTCCTCTATACCTTGTGATATGTTTATGGTTTGACTAGAGATGGTTTTCCTCTAGGCCTTGGATAGTGTTTTGTTGCTGGAGTTTGACTAGAGTTTTACCCCGGCTTTTGGAGTCCGAGTGGTTTCAGGACTTTGCAAGTTATGGGACGAAACTTGTTTGTAGGGGGGTGAGATGTAAGAGCCTTAGTTTTTTGGACCGAGATTGGACCTTAGCCGAGATTGGCTTTGACCGATATTGGCCTTTCCGCACCCGCGGGCATGTCTGTCACCCCTGCGGCTCAAGGAACCGCCCCTGCGGTTTCCGGCGGTTGCAGCCGGTTTTGTTGACTCCTTTGACCCGTGCTTTACCCTTTGCCTTACTTCTTTCTTTTTCTTGCTGAGCAAGGGTTTCCTTCTTCACTTTCCAATCCAGCTTTTCACGTCCTCCTTGCTTCTCCTTCATCCTTCTTGATCTTGTTCTTGATCTCTCTTGAGTTTGGAAGTGTTTTGGTGTGTTGTTGTTGATGTTGATGATGGTGTGCATGTTTGTTGAGCTTGTGATGCCAGCTGAGATAAGGATTGTGATCTTGTCTTGCCTAGACCAGTAGTGGTGGTGAGTTCTTTGCTTCTTCATCCTTCCTTCCTTTTTTCCCTTCTTGTTCTTCCTTTGCTTAGCTTAGGATTAGATGATTTGAATGTAGGTTAATGTTGGAATGTGTATGTTTATGCATTTGTGTGATTTTGGAATGAAGAAGACGTGATTTGATCACGTGAAGAGTGAAAGAGGACTCGCGGGGCTACGTTCTGCACCGTCGCCGCCCCCGCGCCTGGAAGCCGCCGCCCCTGCGGAAGCCGTGCCGCAGCGCCCGCGCCAGCGCCTTGCCTGCGTTGCCCGCGTCCCTTGTCACCGCGCCTGCGGCTGCTCCCAGCCTCGCCTGCGGGTTGCCTATTCCGTCCCTGCGTCCCTTGATCACGCAGGTGTGTCTTGTCCCGGGACTACCTATAGTTGGGTAGCTCCTTTCCTTTCTTAGTATGAGGGAACTAGTACCATGCTAGGTATCGGATTTTGATGAGTATGATATAGATATGCCGGTTACGGCTTTGAGGTTTACGAGTTGGACATGATCCTTATGGATCCCTTGGGTCTAGGTGTGACCCCTTTGTGTGATAGGAGTTTGATATATATATGTATGCCTTGTATAGGCCGTGTTGTCCTCTAGTTTGGAGTAGACCTGAGTGAGAGCTGATCGTACTGATACTACTTCTGAGGTTGAGGTAAGTCTATAGGACTTACTAAGCTACTATCCTTATATTGGATGTATGCTTGAGTGGTGTTTGTTTATGCTTTGTAGCATGCGATATGGTTCATTACCGACCTATGTTATATTGACCGCGCATTGTAATGGCTGTGACAACTTACCTTTCATCCCGTAGTGGAGTCTGGGAAGTTCTCTGTAAGCTAGTTAGACTTGGTATATGGGAAGGGCACCTACCACTCCATATGGTATACGGGAAAGTACGCTGATACCACTCCTGCTAGCTATTGCACGCAAAGGCGAGGGTTATATACATTCCTCGTGTAACACCCCAAATCCGCGGGACTCGGGGTGCTACGGGCGAGACCTCACAATGGGTCTCGACCCTTAGCCTGACAACAATTTCACCGGACCTTCCAACAAGTCACAAATAAAGGCAAAACTCGAAAACGTTTATAATGTATGCGAGACACTGAAAGGTCAGAAACTACAACGTGGAAACTCAGCCGAGTCCTCAAAACAATATAACCTGATACGAAGTCTAAACGTACGACAACATCCATGAACATCAACATGAAACAAGACTCAAAAACATCCCCGTCCTATAATGTACGGAGACCCCGGCTGTCCACTCCTCCACCTCACTCGGCGGCGTCCCTAACCTGCAAGTCATCTACAACACGGTTTAAAACCGTTAGCTCATATTCGAAGCATTAGAAAAGCGGTGAAGGCACAAACACATACATAACACAAAACATAAATCACACAAGTCCGGTTTATTATCTTTTTATTATTAAGTCGTATCCCGTTCTAATTCAACTTCTGTTGTGACACGAGAACCACCGTGGTCTCGCCCCGGTCCCCACATACCGGCAAGAATGGTACGGATGCACCCGACCATATCACCCGCCGGGCTAGTCGCCGAGATCCCCCTAGACTTCACGTAGAGCCTAGGCAAGAGGTCACCGCCCGTTATCATACACTTGGGCTAAAATATACATATAAGGTCGGTGGTCCTAATTACCGGTTTAATTGTTATAACATAACATAAACACACACCACCAAACACACATCAATGCTAATACATAAAATACGAGCTAAGTAAGTCCAGAGACTTACCTCGTCACCAAACCCAAGTCACCACACTCTTGCTTCCTTAAGGAGGAAGCCCACAACCTGCTCGCAAGAGATATGCATATTAATACATACTCACGCTCAAGAAGTCTTAGACTTCACTCTAGTGATCTATGCAAGATCACCTAACCCTCAAGCTAGGAATGCATCCTAGGTCCCAAGTACTCATCACACTCTCCACACATGAAACAACCCACAACAGTCCATAATTCCACAAGAGTAATCCTCAACCAAAGAGGCACAAGCTAGCCTAGAAGGTTCATCATGCTCACATGCTCATATCCAGCACTTACATCGAGCCTTAAGGGCTCCTAGGTTCACAACCACTAAGTGGCATTCCAAGCTACTCTAGATCCATCCTAGGCATGCTACTAACATGATCCAACATCAATACTAAGGAAGAAACGAAGATGAAAGGAGAGGAGGAACCTAATGTCGAAGAAACGCAGTCGCGGAGTCAAGCTGGCGCCCCGGCGGAGCAGGAGCCGCCCCTGCGGAACCAGAGGCCGCCCCCTACGGCGCTGCCGGCCGCACCCGCGGCGGGAGGGAGCCGCCCCACGGCCGTCGTGTCCAGGAGTCCCAGAGCCGCCCCCGCGGCCGTGCCGAGCCGCGCCTGTGTTGGGCCGTGAGCCTGCCGCCGCCCCCGCGGCCATGCCGAGCCGCACCCGCGGCGGTGCTGTGCCGCTTCAGCGGCCATGCTGAGCCGCCCCTACGACCGTCCGCGCCCGCGGCCGTGATGATCCGCCCCCGCGGTCGTGCTGCAGAACGTCGTCTTCTTCGTCTTCGATCGTGGATCCTTGGCTCCAAAGTCCCTCTTCTCTTGCTGGATCTTCTCCAAACACCCATCCCTGGTCTTAGGCACCTCTCCTTGACCTAATCGAGCTAAGAACCTATGCATGCAAAGAGTTGGGCAAAAACTCCTCAAGATCCTCCTCCATAGCCATGGATGAAGGAGGGAAGAAGAAGAAGGGAAAAACAACAAGGAAGAGAGGTGAGGGAGAGGAAGGAGCTTACCAACAGATCTGGAATGCCCCTCCAAGCTGTCCACAGCAAGATCTCCACACAAAATGGAAGAAGAGAAGAGAGCAAAAGAGAGGAATGAAAGGGAGGAATGAATCTAACGTGAAAGAGAGTGGAGGAGAGAGAGGGAGGGGACAAGGCTGCCAAGATGGGACAGCAGCCATCTTGTCCCATTTGCCCGGAACGTGGGGTCGGAAATGACCCCTTGTCAATTCGATTCGGAACGAAAGGTCGGAAAACGGAAAAAAAGGAAAAAACGACGAGTCGGCTCGGGATTTTGGAAATAAAATCCCGGCACTCGGTACCTCGTGCCTGCGGAAAGATCTATAAAACGCTCTAAGTCCAGAATAAAATTCTGGGCGTTACAACTAACCCCCCTAAAAACAAGTTTCGTCCCGAAACTTGCTAAACCCAACACTCTCGGACAAACACGTCACGTAACCACGTGGAACTCATAAAACGTCAACCATCGGCTCTAATCCAAGTCTACGTAAAGAATCACATCAAGACCTCGCAAGGTACAAATATACTCACACGCAGTCACATAACACAACATAACATAACCACACAAAACAAACAAGGAAAGATCCCGGGACTAGCCCGACGGTCCTATCGATGTCGCTAAATCTGCGTAAAACTCAGGATAGTTCCTCCGGATACTATCCTCCGTCTCCCATGTACCCTCATCGGCTCCTTGCCTCGACCACTGAATCCTCAGCATCGGTATCTGCTTCGATCGAAGGTGTCTCGTACTCTGCTCTAAGACCGCTATCGGGTGCTTTGCAAAAGTATGGTTCGGCTCGACCCCTAAGTCCTCATGGCTGAGGATGTGCCTCGGGTCGTGTATGTACTCTCTCAGTTGAGAGACATGAAACACCGGATGTATACTCTCCAACCGCGGTGGCAGTGCTAACCGGTATGCCACCTCACCGACTCTCTCCAAGATCTCGAATGGACCGACATATCGGGGCTTAACTTCCCATTAATGCCGAATCGCCTGACGCCTCGCGTTGGTGATACCCTCAACCACACCTGAGCTCCTATCCTGAACTCGAGAGGTCTACGCCTCCTATCCGCATACGACCTATGCCGGCTCTGCGCGGCCAACATCCTCTCTCAGATCAAGGCAACTCTAACCACGTCACCCTGTACCTGATCTGGAGCTACAACGCTAGGACTCCCCGGCTCATCCCAACATAAGGGAGTACGGCATCTCCGTCTATATCCCTGCTAGCAGTTGTTGTTGTCTTTGCTGAATGCCCGTTATTCGGGGCTTTTTCCTTGTTTTCTATCTGCTGCTTATCATACAATGCCTCATACGGTGCCATCCCAATCGACGCGTGCCAGCTGTTATTATATGAAAACTCGACTAACGGGAGATGATCTGGCCATACCTGACCCCAATCTAGTACACATGCTCGCAACATGTCCTCCCACTTCCACTGCGGCACGGGCAATGGGTGAAGCTCTCCTCCGGGTCTCTGGTGGTCGATCTTGACCTGCTAGCAGGTCGCGCATCGGGCCACATATCTAGCTACATCGGGCTTGATCCCGCCCCACCAATAAAGTCTCCTCATGTCCTGGTACATCTTACTCGTGCATGGGTGCACCGAGTAAGGTGTGGAATGTGCCTCATGCAAAATCCGCTCTCTCAACTCCTGACGGTACACAAACACGTCCATGACGACTCAATAGTCCGTCTGCTCCTATGATAAAATGCAGTGCCTCTCCTCGGGACATCCTGTCCCGGATCCTCCTCAAACTGGAACATCCCTCCTGCTTCTGCCGGATCTCTCCGGACAGGTCAGGTAATATGTCTGACTCGGACAAGCAACAGTCCGTATCCGGGAACCGGATATCCAACTCCAAGCCTATCAAATCCCTCTGTAACCGTGGCTGAACCGTAAGCCGAGCTATAGCCTCCTCTCGAGGTGTCCTCCTACTCAAAGCATCGGCGACTACGTTCGCCTTCCCCGGATGGTACAAAATCCCTAAGTCAAAGTCCTTAATCAGCTCCAACCATCTCCTCTGGCGGTTATTCAACTCTCGCTGAGTGAATATATACTTCAGACTCTTATGTTCTGTGAAGATCTAGCATGTAGCCCCGTACAAGTAGTGTCGCCAAATCTTCAGGGCATGAATCACTGCCGCTAGCTCAAGATCATGGGTAGGCTAATTCTCCTCGTACGGCTTCAGCTGCTGAGAAGCATACGCAATAACCCTACCTCTCTGCATCAAAACGCACTCCAATCCTAGCTTGGAGGCGTCACTATACACCACGAAATCCTCTATGCCCTCAGGCTGGGCTAAACCAGGAGCGGAAGTCAACCTCCTCTCCAGCTCCTCGAAACTGCGCTGACAAGGCTCCGACCATACGAACCTGGTGGACTTCCTCAGCAAGGAAGTGAGCGGTCGTGCAATCACTAAGAAACCCTCCACAAAACGGCGGTAGTATCCCGCTAAGCCCAAGAAACTACGCACCTCCTTGACCGTCCTAGGAGGCGGCCATGATGAAACGGACTCTATCTTCGCCGGGTCAACCATGACACCCTCGGCGGAAACTATATGACCCAAAAATGCCACATTGGACATACAAAACTCGCACTTAGAGAGCTCAGCGTAAAGCTCTCTATCTTGGAGAACTCGAAGCACCGTCCTCAGGTGTCCCTCATGATCCTCCCTACTCCGGGAGTAGACTAAGATTTCGTCTATAACCACTACCACGAACTGGTCCAAGAAGTCGATGAAGATGCCGTTCATCAACTCCATGAAGACGGCGGTTGCATTCGCGAGCCCAAGTGGCATCATGACAACTCATAACGGCCGTATCTCGTCCTAAATACCGTCTTCGGTACGTCCTCCTTTCTCGATTGATACACTTGAAACGCCAGATGAACACCCTCTACTCTCGGCGGCCATGCCAGTTGGTAAAACACTTTCCCCAACTTGCGCTAAGATCTCAAAAGGGTCCGATGTATCGGAAACTCAACTTCATTCTCGGGTCTTTCTTACTACGACATTTCCATTAAGTTTCTCCTTTGCCTGTCTCTAACAAAGAAGACCGAACTTTCAATTTACACCGTTGGCTTTGGTTCTTGTCAAACCAAACTTTGATGTTTCGTTTCCTCAATTCTTGTGGCAAGTTCTAAGTAACGATGGAAATGCTATAACTTTTGCATCGTCTCTTTATACTCAATCAAGACCATTCTTGAAGAATCACTTGTACATTTCAAACCGATCACACTTCTAGGCAATTTCTGAAACAGTTGCACCAATGAATCTCCTTTTAACTCGCACACATCCATTGTCCATTTTCGTCCTACTCGATACTTCATCGTCATCCGAAGTAGATTAGCCATAGGTGGTGTTACTTGGAGAATCTCTCCACAAATCCGGTAATGATCAGTCCATCAAAGAAAACTTGTAACTTCTTTCACATCCTTCGGGGGTTGTCATCCCGAGACAACTGGTCATACAACTTCTCCCTTCTTCGAGAGTAGACCAGAATGTCCTATTCGGGCATTAGTAAGCCCATATGGAATCACTACAACCCGTAGTGACCATGGTTTGTCCGGAATGCAAAAGTTGCACTATCCCAGTCTCGACTTCTCAATTGGTGACAATCAAACCTTAACTCGATCTTAGAAGAGACCACCGACCCTTGCAACCGGTCGAGTAGATCCTCTATACGTGGTAAGGAGGTACTTGTTCTTCATTGTAATCTTGTTCGGTTCATTGTAGTCGATGTACAAATGGAGATAACCGCTTCTCTTTTCGTAAACTGGTGTTCTCCATAATCACTTCAAATATATTTTTACTCTCTTGTTACCGTTCCTTTTGTGATCCCACAACCTGGTTACTCTCCCCTAAACTCATCCATAGACCACCCGCACATGCGCGTTCTCGGTTGTCACCAATTAGCTGATAACTGACCTTCTCCCATGTCAATGACTTACCATTCTTCTATGCTTCCATGTTACCATTCTCATGAAGGCTACCCTCTCGGGGTACTCTACCTTAAACTCCGTTAGTTCATTCTTCATTCCACGCTTCCTTTTCCTTTTGCGAGATAATTATACCCTTCTCGGCGTTGTTGAGTCACATGACTCGCCTTCATAGGCTTAACCGCGCTTCCTGATATCTTGTACGTGCGTCTTCTCAAAATTTCTAACGTTAGTTAGCATCCACGCGTTACTCCCATCTTCTTAGGATCATCATCTATACCCACTTCCTCATTTTTGGCGTTTCTTCCCCTTAACGTCATAGCGGAAACCGGTCAACTCCGCGTGAATCCCCACCTTGCCATTCTTCCCATAACTCTCGTAATGTTTACTCTTCACTTAATGGTACCTCGTAAGCTTAATTTATAGTATCTTACATCTTTCACACTTGGTTCGATCACGTTTCTCATCTTGACTCCAAAGCTTAGGAGCGTCTAAGGAAAGCTTCACTTCTCGGGATGGAACACCGGCTTTAACCTTGTTAGAATGCACCCATCTTTTCCTCGATTCGCATCTTTAGTTGTCCACGCGTCTTCTCGAAGAACTTAATTTTGTTTTCTCCATTGCTCTTGTCGTACGTAGTCCTCAAACACGGTAGCTCCAACGGACGCTCCTCGTCCTGGCAGATGGAGAACTCTGTGCCCCGGACCTCACAACGGTCCTATCCCAGCCTCGGAACGATGCTCTCGGCGATATCCTCTACGGGAACCTCAACTGCTGGTGGATCCACAACTGGCGGGTCCGCAATGGGATACGTCCCCGACCTCTCGCGCCTGGAGGTCTTCCTACTCGTTCCTGCCCTCTCGGAACGGTAGGGGAAAGAGGGGGTCTACCCCTGGCGGGTCCTACGTAATCGGTAGCTCTCGTACGTGCCATCTAATAGCGTATGGCGTTTACTTATGTATAAATACATAGGTGCTATTTACGATCTCGGTATGATAAAACTAAAGAAAACGTAAGGTAAGCATAATCACACAATACATCCAAGGCATACAAGCCCAAACGCCCTAAGGCCACATAGATAGCTAAGTACATACAAATCCACAAACATCCTAAGGTATATATATATATATATATATATATATATATATATATATATATATATAATAATATCTATACATACTTCTATTCCAGAGATCTATGTCGCCGAGGTTTGCGGAAGGAGTGGTGGTCCCGTACATTCTAACCCAAACCCGACTCATGCACATGATTTTGAAAACGAAAAGTCAGAACCCGTGTGGGTTCTGTTTTATACCTCATCCGGCCTTAAAAGATTGCGAGTGCCATTGTTGTCAACCTAGGGCTCTGATACCACTTTTGTAACACCCCAAATCCGCGGGACTCGGGTGCTACGGGCGAGACCTCACAACCCTTAGCCTGACAACAATTTCACCGGACCTTCCAACAAGGCACAAATAAAGGCAAAACTCGAAAACGTTTATAATGTATGCGAGACACTGAAAGGTAAGAATACAACGTGGAAACTCAGCCGAGTCCTCAAAACAACATAACCTGATACGAAGTCTAAACGTACGACAACATCCATGAACACAACATGAAACATGACTAAAAAACGTCCCCGTCCTATAATGTACGGAGACCCCGGCTGTCCACTCCTCCACCTCACTCGGCGGCATCCCTAACCTGCAAGTCATCTACAACACGGTTTAAAACCGTTAGCTCATATTCTAAGCATTAGAAAAGCGGTGAAGGCACAAACACATACATAACACAAACATAAAACACACAAGTCCGGTTTATTATCTTTTATTATTAAGTCGTATCCCGTTCTAATTCAACTTCGGTTTGTGACACGAGACCACCGTGGTCTCGCCTCGGTCCCTACTTACCGGCAAGAATGGTACGGATGCACCCGACCATCTGACCCGCCGGGCTAGTCGCCGAGAACCTCCTAGACTCACTCGGTAGGCAAGATGTCACCGCCCGTTATCATACACTTTGGCCAACATATACATATAAGGTCGGTGGTCCTAATTACCGGTTTAATTGTTATAACATAACATAAACACACACCACCAAACACACATCAATGCTAATACATAAAATACGAGCTAAGTAAGTCCGGAGACTTACCTCGTCACCACAAGTCACCACACTCTTGCTTCCTTAAGGCGGAAGCCCACAACCTGCTCACAAGAGATATGCATATCAATACATACTCACGCTCAAGAAGTCTTAGACTTCACTCTAGTGATCTATGCAAGATCACCTAACCCTCAAGCTAGGAATGCATCCTAGGTCCCAAGTACTCATCACACTCTCCACACATGAAACAACCCACAACAGTCCATAATTCCACAAGAGTAATCCTCAACCAAAGAGGCACAAGCTAGCCTAGAAGGTCCATCATGCTCACATGCTCATATCCATCACTTACATCGAGCCTTAAGGGCTCCTAGGTTCACAACCACTAAGTGGCATTCCAAGCTACTCTAGATCCATCCTAGGCATGCTACTAACATGATCCAACATCAATACTAAGGAAGGAACGAAGAGGAAAGGAGAGGAGTCGAAGAGGAAAGGAGCAGGAGACGCAGTCGCGGAGTCAAGCTGGCGCCCCCCCGGCGGAGCAGAGCCGCCCCTGCGGAACCAAAGCCGCCCCCTGCGGCGCTGCCGCGCCCGGCGGAAGGGAGCCCCCCGCGGCCGTCGTGTCCTGGAGTCCCAGAGCCGCCCCGCGGCCGTGCCGAGCCGTGCCGCGGCTGTGCTGGGCCGTGAGCCTGCCGTCGCCCGCGGCCATGCCGAGCCGCACCCGCGGCGGTGCTGTGCCGCTCCCGCGGCCTTGCTGAGCGCCCCTACGGCCGTCCCGCCCGCGGCCGTGATGATCCGCCCCCGCGGTCGTGCTGTAGAACGTCGTCTTCGATCGTGGATCCTTGGCTCCAAAGTCCCTCTTCTCTTGCTAGATCTTCTCCAAACACCCATCCTGGTCTTAGGCACCTCTCCTTGACCTAATCGAGCTAAGAACCTATGCATGCAAAGAGTTGGGCAAAAACTCCTCAAGATCCTCCTCCATAGCCATGGATGAAGGAGGGAAGAAAGAAGAAGGAAAAACAGCAAGGAAGAGAGGTGAGGGAGAGGAAGGAGCTTACCAACAGATCTGGAATGCCTCTCCAAGCTGTCCACAGCAAGATCTCCACACAAAATGGAAGAAGAGAAGAGAGCAAAGAGAGGGAATGGAAAGGAGGAATGATTCTAACGTGAAAGAGAGTGGAGGAGAGAGAGGAGGGACAAGGCTGCCAAGATGGGACAGCAGCCATCTTGTCCCATTTTCCCGGAACGAGGGGTCGGAAATGACCCCTTGTCAATTCGATTCGGAACGAAAGGTCGGAAAGCGGAAAAAAGCATGATGATGTGTTAAGATTTTTGATGTGTGTTTGTGCTCTAGCATCTTCTTTTATATGTGTATGGTTAGCTAACGGTTTTATACCGTGTTGTAGATCCTTTGCAGGTTAGGAGAGCTGCAGAGTGATCCAGAGGGGTGATCTGCTGAGGGTTCCGTACACAGGGTCGATATCGTGGGATTATAGGGTTTTTATGTTGTACGGTTATGTACTTTGATTTGTACTCAGCGCGTTACTCTATATTACCTTTTTGATATATATATATATAATATATATCAGTTTTATGTTTTGTTTAATCTATTGGTGTCTTGTTATAAGATTCAGTGAACTTGTTGTCAGGCTAGGTCAGGATCCATTGTAAGATCCTAGCCCAGTAGCACTCCGAGTCCTACGGATTCGGGGTGTTACAGTAGTCTGGTTTGTTTAGAATTTCCTACCTCTTTACCTTGAGACTTACCTGGTAATAGGTAGTTGGTTTGAAACTAGATAGTCTTGAGACTTACCCGGTAATAGACTATCAGCCTAGAAATTTCATCCTTGTAACTTTTCTACCATATATCCTTTATGAGTCTTCCTGAATCTATATGTATAAACAATGATCTTGAACCCTTGGAATCCATTTTCTTCCATTTAATTTGATTATCTTTGTTTTCCCTTTTTTTTTGTTTGTTTTGACTTTCAATCAATAGTGACAATTGATTGCGAGTCCTTTAAAACCTTTTTCAAAACCTTTTTGATTTATTTTCCTTATATTTTCCAACCTCCTGTCTTTAATTGACATCTATTCTATTTATAATCATTATTGCATATTAATCCTCTCAGTCCCTGAGATCGACCCTGGAATATACTTGTCCTACTTCGTACGATCCATACACTGTGGGTTCGTTGCTATTTAGGGAATTATTACAGGTTATAAATATAAAACTATTCCTTCCTAGTTTTGCTATCCTGTGGATTTCTATCTCTTTTGATAGTTGTTTATAGGGTATAAAACCAACGAACAAATAACCTTTAGAAGAAACTTTTCACCGCCCTAGTGACAGTTGGTCCATTGATATGCTAATATTTTTGATAGAAACCAGTTGTCATTCCATCCGACCTAGAAATTTGTCACCACCAATGTCAAAAACTGTACTTTTTATTTTCCTTGTAGAAAATGGCATTACTAAGTCTTGGTTCTCATTATCGGTTATTTCAGGTTGTATAACTTCTATTGTCTTTGGAGTATATGTTGATCAATTATCGAGGCTTGAAACCGGTATTTGTAGTCCCTTAAAATTTCATCGTTAACTTCAACTTTTTTTGATATAATTGTACCATCGTTTTTGGTAATTGTGCGATTTTCTTATTTCTTCTTCCAATTGCTTTTCTATGATGGAACTTAATTATAGTTCTTGTCACCCAAGCGTAGATTATTTGTCTTAGCTCGTTGCATCCAATACTTGTTCTGTTAGGCCAATGAACATTCTTGTTTCGTGATCAGTCTATTTATTTTCTCGTGTTTTAGTTGATTGAAGGACATAAATATTTGTTTTTGAAGAGATTCGATTTCTTCATCAACTGTTTTTAGTTGTTTATTGATGTTCCAAATTTTTCACGACTTACTGTTGAGATTTTGTTTCAGAAGGCTCATTTTTTTTACTTGATTGAACATATGGGGTACCGCGGAAATTGTGTTCTCCAGGCTTGTTTTTATTAGTTCCTCGAAGTCTTGTTTTTGCATCCACATTGATTCAAATTTGAATGGTTTATTCTTGAAATTTGTTGAAGAATTTTGTATGTTGACGGAGATCATGCAATGATCAGAAGCAGTGAAAGCATGATTTCTTGTATATGGATTCTTGGATATGTCAAAATGCATTCTATAGATGTTTATTGTTCGATCTATTTTTCGTAAGTGCTATCATCTCCGTCTTTTCTTTTTCCAAGTAAATTCATTGCCTTTGTGGGGAGGTCGGTAATGTTACATTGTTGGACAAAACGTTGTAGTATGTTAAACTTGTTGTTTGGTAGTGGCGCTCCTCCTTTTTTATCCGACGGTTCCAGAAGTTCGTTATAGTCTCCGATAATTAGCGTCGGTTTGTTTGTTGTTGTTAGTTCCGATGTTAGAAGGGACCATAATTCATTTTTTAGTTGTTCGTATGGGGGCATAAACGAAGAAAATATTTAGTTCAAAAGATGTTGACAAGTTTGTGTGTTTGATATTTAGAAATCTATTATGAGATTTGATAATCTCGATTTTTTCATCTTTTAATTGGTATTTCTTCCATAGGATACAAAGACCCCGGTGTATCCTACAGTTGGAATGAAATTTTTTTTTGTCAAAACCAGCGTTTTTTCCATAACGACTCGTCCGGTTCTATGCTTATTTTTGTTTCTGCCAACATGATCATCTAAATACTTTCATTTTACATGTTAGGTTGATGTCCGTCCAAAAATTATTTTTTTCATGCCCTTGTAATTCCAAAAGGCCATCCTCATTTATGACTTATATTTTGCGTTGGATGGTAGAGGGTCATCGTTCCTACCATATTATCAGTTGGATTTGTTTTCTTGTTTGTGTATTTCTTTGTGCTTGGTTTATATTTTTCTTACTTGCGACATTGCGAGTCGAAATATATCTATGGTTATGTCTGAATTGTGTGGCCTCAATAACCCCATGTTGATTGGTAAGTGGTTGTGAATGTTTGTTTGTCTTGGTAGATCATACATTTTGGTGTTAGTTTTTTCTTCGTACATTGCTATTTTTTTGTTTGCTATATATATGGTGTCGACCTTGTTCATGAACTGCAACTGCCATCTTACTCTAGAATTATAACATATGAACATCTCTTTATATAAACGGATAATATGTGACGAGATCTAGTTTCCTTTGTTTCAAAATTTCTACTACAATTTCCTTTCTTCAGGTTGATGTATACTTTTCAAAAACCTTGAAGCCTTGTTGTTCCCGTTGATCATTAGTTGTTCTATTTCTCACTTTTTTTCCAAGAACAATTTGTCGATTTTGTTCTTGCTTGTAACTGTGTCAAATTGAGTCCAATTAGACGGTTGTTGGTGTGTTAGTTTGTAAAAGCATCTGCACAAGGAATTTTATAAACAACAATTCTTGATTAAAATGTGCCATTATACCTTCCTTTGAGGCAAGGAATTTTGTAAAGCATCTGCACAAGGAACAATTTGTCGATTGTGTTCTTGTTGTTCCCGTTAACCTTTATTGGATAAAATGTGTCATATTCCTTCCTTTGAGGCAATAATTCTTGAGACGTAACTATAAAGGGTTATTGTGTTTCCTTGATTGAAAGAATAAGGTTTATTTATTCATTTTTCCCTCTTTACCTTGAAAACAATAGGTATTAGGCTGCGGACCTTTATGTTCTTGAGACGTCACTGTAAAAGAACATACATTCAAGAAACATTCATCCTGAGCCCTTCAACCTTACATATATGCCACATGAGAAATATAATCCTGAGTCCAATGGGTATAAATAATTATCTTAAATCCTTGGAACTACATTTCTTTCCATATATTCATTTGTTTGTTTTTATTTGTTTGTCATTTGATTTTCAATCAATCCATAATTGATTTCGAATCTACAAAACTTCCCAAAACCTTTTTGATTTCTTTCCTTTCTTTTCCAACCTCTTCTTATTCTAGATTTATACTATAATAGATCATTTTCATTATTCATCTAACTTAGTCCTTGAGATCGACCTCGGAATACTTGCTCATTATTGCGATTGATCCATACACTGTGGGTTCACTACAATTTAGAGTAGATGTTGTGAGTTATAAATTTAAAGCAGTGATTGCTCGGTTTTGTGCATCTTGTGGATTTCTTGTCTATATTGACAGGGGTTTATAGGGTGGTGATACTAGGCGAACAATTTCCATCATCGGCACCAAGATTTCCTTGTAACCGTTGTTACGTGGTGAGTTGGTTACAACCGCACTACACATGCATCGAGTAAGCTAGACAATGACTCGACTTACGTTGAAAAGTAAGTCGGTGACACTTCTATCTTCTTGATTCAAGTGGGTCCTGACTCGAATGCCACTTGAGCGACGCTTGACATGTCTTCCGCCTTGGCTCGATGTCTTCGTCCAGGGAGAGCCTAAGTCTTTGAGTCCGAGTCGCTTCCTCCTTCTTTGTGCGAGTGAAGGGGAGCCTTGAGTAGGGTTGCACATGTGACTCGGCCTTTGGGACTTGCATGTCCGGTTGATCTTTCACCATTCCTTCTTCTTCTTCAATGCACCGGAGCTTCTCTTTGCTTCTCTTTCTTTGCATATAATGATGTTGAGGAGATAGTTGCTTTCTTGAGTCTTTTCTTGTCCATTGATGCTCCTTTTGACCTATATTCACCTAAGCACAAGAGACAAACGGAGTAGACATTCTTTGATGCAAATAAGCTCTAGCAAACAAGTAAATACCTAAACCCACGCAATTCTACTAAAAACACATGAGAACAACTATTCAAAAGACAACATAAAAACATGATATCAAAATACCCAATACTTAGACCTTTACTTGTCCTCAAGTAAACATCTAAACACAAAGTGAAAATAAAGAAAGTAAAGAAAATCTTTTGGAGCATGTTTCTTTTATTGGATCACTTTTCAGTGTATTCATTGCCATGGTAAGGTATTTTGGATAAAATAGAAAATAAAGAGTATAGAAATCAACAAGCAAGAATATATGCTAACTAATCAATCATAAAACCTATAGTCAATAATCCTAAGTCTCACAACTTAATCATGTTACTTTTCGTTTTATATGATTGTTTGCATATGACTTGTATTATGTTTCTATATGATGCAAAAAGTAGCTAAAGGCTCACACAAGTTTAAGTACACTTTGGCATGATCGGTCTTTTATAATTCATTTCTCCTTGAACTTGGCCTAACAAAGAAGAACCTTCATGCTTCTTTTTGGCATGATAATACATTCACTTGCATTCATACATTAATGTGCAATACTTTGCCTCATTGGCATAAAACAAATAAAATGAAAAATAAGCAACCAACATATTTTTGCCAAGTGACATTATGAACTTTTTGTGGTGCTTTTTCTATGACTTTTTCTTTGCTTTTTCATTTCATATGTCTTTTGCCTTACGGGATAGTATTTTCACTCAAGTGAGTGTCAACTATTGTAAGCTTCCCTAGGCCACACAATTAAGAATTCATAATCAATACACACTATCATGGACCTAAACAAGTTCTTACTTTAGCTTAAATTTCTCTTTCATAAGATTCACTAAGTCACACATCAACTAAATTCATCAGTTATATACATTTGATGTACTAACTAATTAACATGCTTCTATCATGTCCAAGTCTATACAACTTATAATCAAACAAATCCTCAAATTATTTCCATGGTTTTGAACAATATCTCATCACAAAGATCATTTCCCATGCCTTAAGAAAACATACAAAATTTTTCAATTTTTTTGGAATTTTTGAACTTTTTCAGATGTTTTTGGATTTTCTCGAAAATTTTCAACTAACACAAAAATTGAAAAAAAAAAATGAAAAAAAACTATGAAAATAAAATGCTAGAAAATTAAACATGCAACACATGTATACAAATGATTTGTGAGACAACATACCCCATGCTTAAACATTACATTGTCCTCAGTTACAACAACAAAAGTTAGAGATATGAATTGACTCACAAAGATGCAAGGTGTCTCTTCCGGAGCTTAGGTAAAGCCTAGACCAATGGGGAGTCGCCATCATCGTTGCCCCATTCCTCGCATATCCGCCTTAGCTTTTCAAATGCAACACGCCCCAACTTACAACACGGTATCTCAACATCATTTATCAACATATCTAATTCCAACACATCCTCATAACCAACTATGACATCAACACCACACAAAGCAATCATTCACTAAACTACATGTCTTACAACTCATAACACCATAAAATTCTCACCCCCAAAAACATCTATCTACACAGTTTCATGAGGATACTTCTCAAATCACTAACTCAAAACCAAAACAAACTCTTATTAGTCAACTCTCTTTAAAAGATCATGCATTACTTCCTACTTAGTATACCATAATTATCAATCACATCTATCACTTAAGGACATATCATATCTGCTAAGTTCCTTAAACTCTCATCACTATGTAGACAATATTCAATCACATAACTTATCACCATCCTTATCATATCATATATCTTTCCATCGCATGCAACCATAAACTTTTATCGTCCTCCATAACCATCACATTTCCTATCCGTATCCAACTTTCAAATGTCATAAAAGTTTGAAGGGGTTTTAAACCTAATTTTTGAAAACTTAAATATATAATATTCTTTAGATACAACCATTGTAGATGGTCTAAGAGAACTGAGGCCGGAAGCTAGATCAAGGGCTATGAGAGAAGTGGCCTGGAATCTTAGACAGTGGACATATATTTTAAGTTTAATTTTATTTTTTAAAATTGCCCGGGCCTAGCAGTTTGGATGGGCCGCCAAGTCTTCCATACCCGCCCGGTGGGCTCGGCCGCCTGGGGTTAGTGGCCCATACCGGTCTCACTACTTTGTCATACCTACTTGTTTTCGTGAATAGGCGGGTCGGCCTGCGTTTGCTCAAGTCAAGCTGGAGATTCGTTGCAATAACTTGTTATGTAGCATAATATGAGATCGCATGATTTGGCTTGCAATCGTCTGAAGGAGAGCTCGTGCTCCAGAGGAGATGAACTAGGGTTGCACAAGCATGCATCTCACCGATCTAGGATTTTATCCATGTTTTGGATGGTTTTCCGATTTTGCATGAAGGTAGAAGACGGGGTTGGGTTTGGGTTCATTTAAAACAAAACCCAGTCCAGTCCAGTCATTTGTTCATTTTTAAGAAACCGTATTGGTTTAGTAAGGATAAAATAAAATAATCAGAGAGCCCATTGATGGTAAAAGTTCCCATATTTTGGGTGGGTCTAGGCAATTCAACAATTAAGGGGTAGTTAGTTGTACAACCCATTTAACAAGTAATTTTGTGTAATTAGCCCTATTTAAAAAGGGGATAACTGGATCACTTTATAATGTTCAATAATATAACAATATTTAAAGCAAAAGAAAATATAGCCGAGAGAGAAAAAACGCTCTCTCCTGAACAACCTACCAGAGACAATCCCTCTGTATTGTGCATCTTCCAAAGGCAAACCCTCAACCTATCTTCCATGGTTACCGCCAGCGAGAGGATCATGTAGGAGTTCTCTTAGAGTAGAGGGTAGGGACTATTATTATCCGTTAGATTGATTTAGATGAACGTTCCTGATTAAACTAAATAGATGGTAATTTATGATAGAATTAATTAAGATTATTTACTTCCTATAATAGGAGTTTAAAAATTGACAATTAAAGCTCTCATATTTAATTACCTTAATATAGTTTCATATGTTCATTTGTTGAAATCATCCATTGATAAAACCAAACCAAAGACTGAAAATGCATCAATGGCGAACGAGGCTTCATCCAACATTAACGAAGGTTAGTTTTTTCGACCGAAAATTTTAACACGGTAATTTAACGACGTATAATTATAACATTCTAATTTAACCACCCATAATTATAACCTATAAATTTAGCGACCTAAAAATTTAACACGGTAATTGAACGACCTTTATTTTGGACATAGTAATTTAACCACCTATAATTACAACATATATATTTAACGACCTATAATTTTATACTAAGTATTTTAACGACCTATAATTTTATACTAAGTATTTTAACGACCTGTAATTTTAACATTGTAAGTTAACGACCTATGGTTATAACCTATACAATTTAACGACCTATAACTTTAAATAGACATTTTTAACCACTTAAAATGTTAACATTGTAATATAACCACCCATAAATATAACCTAGACATTTAACGACCTATAAGTTTAGATTAGAATTTTTAACGACCTATAATTTTAAATAGATATTTTACACGGCCTAAAATGTTAACATTGTAATATAACCACCCCATAAATATAACCTAGATATTTAACGACATATAATTTTAGATTTAGAATTTCGAGCGACCTATAATTTTAACATAGTAATTTAACGAAAGGCAAATAAAACATGATAATTAACTACCAGCAATTGTGAATGTTCATTTAACGACCTATAATTTAGAGAAATCGTCTTCACAGAGAACCTAGTAATTGAAAAAAATTGTGAACATAATAGTCAAGCATTAATTTATTTCAAAGGAAATATTATTAACCTCTAAAATAAAATGTAATCTTTCCATAAATTAAAATCTATTAAAGCTTATCAATAACCTATGAACAATCCTATGAAACCCTCCTTTAATAGCTTATTATAGTCCTTCAATCACAGAAATCACAGACATTCATTGTATTATCTAACGGCTATAAAAACCCACGATGTTGAAAACAACGTGTTAGGTCTCTTGCCCACGCACCCCTTTCCAACAAAATCCGCTTGAAAACTAGAACTAAATCCCTTTCGTTTCGGCGGGAGCCCTTCGATTGGAGATCTGACGAACTTCCCTAGATCTAATCCTAAGATATATATGATGTTCGAATACCCAATCTTTGGTGGATTTTTTGCTTGTGGTGGAACAGTGGAGCTAAGGCTCAATTTCGATTAGAGGTTATCAGGGCTTGAGGGCGCTGGTGTAGCCGGAGATCTCGCTTCTCTCTCGTGGGTAAGGTTGGGAAGTACGATCTATTCTATATCACTAGCCTCGCTGTGATACGGGTTGGTGAAAAGAACAAATGGGTCAATGTCTTCGGCTACCTTGGAAAGTGATTATGCCGCTTGACGGCGGCGGAGAACGTTGCTATACGATATCCCTAGAACTCGTGTGTGCTTGTATCCTACTAATCTACAAAGAAGATCCAGGTTCAACCTCCTCTCTTTTAGCCTTTATTTGTCTATCATTGAAAGAATTATCATGAATCATATGCATAGCTTCTGTTTCTTACACTCTTGTGCCGCTCTCTTGGTCTATTTATACTGGCCTCCAACAATCTCTATGTCTCCCTGTTCTTGTTGATTAACTTCTCTTGGTGTGCATTCTCTGAGGTGAGCCAAAGCGTACTTATGGCTTCCTCTTCTCGATCTTTCAAAAATGTTGTTTGCTCTACGCCTGGAGATGGTGAGAAGCTAGAGTCTCACGATGATGAAAATGGAGCTAAGATGGAAGGGGGTAGAAAGGGCTCTTACCCTACAGTGCCTAGCTCCTTCAATAAGAACAACTTGGACGTCCCAAGTTACCTCAACAAGCTAGCAAAGGTTAGAACTAATTTCCAAAAACTTAAAGAGTCATGTTTGATGGGTCACATTTTTGGTGATCCCATTGATTTCCCTAAGGTTAGAAATAAACAGAATTCTGAATGGAAGAGTATTAAGGGTGAAGTTACCATGATTCCTAAGGCAACTACTGGTTTGAAATAAACTTCTCGAACCCTATTGACAAAGAATATGGTATGGGACAAGAGACCATACCATGTCTTGGGACAGCTTGTGATACTTAAGTCCTGGAAACCAAATTTCAATACCTTGACAGAATTTGTCATTGAACTTGACCTATGGGTCCGAATCCCTCTACTCCCTACAGAGTATGCAAATAAAGAAGTTATAAGAACCATTATTGAGGAGAACAACATTGGAAAATTCATCAAACTTGACCCATTCTCTATGAATGGCAAGATTGGTAGTTACATTAGGATATGTATCAACATTGATGTTGATGAGAAAAAGATTATCAATGATGTTGTGCCTATCCCTGATGAAAATGATGTGCTTCATGAGTACCCCATCTGGTTTTGTAAGAGCCTTAGTCTTTCGGACCGAGACTTGACCTTAGCCGAGATTGACTTTGGCCGAGTTTAGTCTTTCCACACCCGCGGGCATGACTGCCGTCCCTGCGGATTTCCGCCCTGCGGCTCAGGGAATTGCCCCTGCGGCTCAGGGAAGCCCCTGCGGCTCAGGGAACCGCCCTGCGGTTTCCGGCGGCTGCAGCCGGTTTTGTTGACTCCTTTGACCCGTGCTTTACCCTTTGCTTACTTCTTTCTTTCCCTTGGCTGATCAAGGGTTTTCATCTTCACTTCTCTTCCTCAGTGCTCACGTCCTCCTTGCTTCTCCTTCACCTTCCTTTGATGTTGTTCTTGTTCTCCTTGGAGTTTTGCTTGAAAGTTGTACTTTGTGGTTGATGATGATGCTAGTGATGTGTATTCTGAACTTGGAAGCCAGCTACTGATGTGTGTGACTCTCCCTGCAGCCTAGGATCTTCAGTAGTGGTGAGTTCTTGCTTCTTCTCCTTCTCTTCTTCTTTGTTCCCATCTCCTTAGCTTAGGATTAGATGTTTGGACATAGGATGATGATGGAATGTGTATATTGTTGCATGTGTGTGGTTTTGTTTGAGAGAAGACGTGATTTGATCACGTGAAGAGCCGAAGAGAAACCGCGGGATCACATTCTGCACAGACGCCGCCCCCGCGCCTAGAAGCTGGCCCTGCGGAAGACGTGCCGCAGCGCCAGCGCCAGCGCCTTGCCTACGTTGCCTGCATCCCGTGTCACCGCGCCTGCGGCTGATCCCTACCTCGCTTGCGGTTGTGTACTCCGCCCTGCGTCTCTTGATCACGCAGGTACGTCTTGTCCCGGGACTACCCATAGTTGGGTAGCTCCTTTCCTTTCCTAGTATGAGGGAACTAGTACCATGCTAGGTATCGGTTTATATGAGTATGATATAGATATGCCGGTTACGGCTTTGAGGTTTACGAGTTGGATATGATCCCTATGGATCCCTTGGGTCTAGGTGTGACCCTTTTTGTGGTAGTAGATTGATATGTATATATGTATGCCTTGTATAGGCCGTGTTGTCCTCCATATTGGAGTGGACGTGTGTGAGAGTTGATCATAGTTGGGATTACTTCCGAGACTGAGGTAAGTCCATAGGACTTATTTAGCTACCATATCTATATTGGATGTTGCATGAGTGGTGCATGTTTATGCTTGCTAGCATGTGATATTGTTATTACCGACCAATGGTTTAGTGACTTCCCATTGTAGAGCGTGACAAACTATCCTTTCATCCCGCTGGGAGCCTGGAGGTTCTCTACGGAAGGTCAGTTCTGGATTGTGAGGCGGGCTTTCCCCACTCCCATCGGGTATACGGGGTTGGTGACCGCATCACCACTCCAGCTGGCATTAGCACCGAGAGGCGAGGGTTATATTCCTCGTGTCACATATATTTATATTGATATCCTTATATATACGATTTGAGTGTTGGACTATATTTATAAAGATTATAAAATGGGTAAATGCGTGATATCATGATGAGGTGTTTAATATTCTTGATATGTGATTGTGCTTATGTTCATCTTATATATATGTATGGTTAGCTAACGGTTTTATACCATGTTGTAGATCCCTCGTAGGTTAGGAGAACTGTAGAGTGATCCAGAGAGGTGATCTGCTGAGGGCTCCGTACACTAGGTTGTCCTCGTGGGTTTGGGACTTTTTGATCTTGTATATATTCGTTATGTTTTGATTGTACTCAGTAGTACCTTGTATAAACCTTTTGATATATATAATATATATATATATATATATATATATATATATATATATATATATATATATATATATATATCAGTTTCATGTTTTGTTTTAATCTATATGTGCCTTGTTGTAAGATCAGTGAAATTGTTGTCAGGCTAGGGTCAGGATCCATTGTGAGATTCTAGCCCAGTAGCACTCCGAGTCCTACTAATATGGGGTGTTACAGGTTTGAGGACTTCTCTAAGGGATGTGGGCATTGTGGTAATGAAAATCACCCTTTTGACCAATGTCCACTGAGGACTACTCATTCTAGAAAAGTAAGTATTAATTTCAAGAGAAATATGAATGATAGCAAGGGTAAAGGGAAAATGAAAGAATCTAGGAATTATGGGAACTGGAAGACAAAAGGAAAATCAATGAAGAATGGAGGTGATGCCCCTTTTGCCACGGGGGTTTTACAACCTACTTGTCTGGCAGAGGGGGTATTACAATCAACTTTAGATCTGGACAGTCCCTAACAGCTATGTGAACAGCTTGAAGAACTCTAACGATGCCTCTAGTGAGCATGGAAAGGTGTTGTCTGAACCTGATTCAACTAGGGTGCCTGCTGAGGCTTTACCCTCAAAGGTTGATGGTATCCTAGTGAGCAAGAGGGTGATGACTATAAACTCTAGTGATGAGACCAAAGAGGAAAATAATGCATTGTTTGAGCCTATTCCATTGATCCCTTTGCATGAGGATGATGAGTTGAATCAAGATGCAGTATACCAGATCAATGCTGTTGAATTGCTGATTCTAAATGATCATGATGCTCTAGAGTTTATCAATGAGGATCTGTTGGCTGAATTTATGATAAATGATGACTTGAGAGTTGAAAAAGATGTAGATGACTACTTTTCTAAACATTCTTTCCAATCTTTCAACAATGTTAACATGTTGATGAACAATAAGGAAGTTAAACCTATTAAGATACTAACTCTGACTCAAGCAAAAGGAAATCAATGGAATGGGATGATGACACAGCATCCTCGGCTCTGAAGAGCTCCAAGAAAATCAAGACTTAAATGGAAGCGATGAAGTACAACCTTTTGGTGATGTTTCTAGGGTACTTATCTGTGAACTTTGATCTACCATCTTTTGAAAAATGAGAAATATATTAAATTGTGATTACATATATTATAAACTGATCTGGTGTCTTATGCAAATGGCTCTTAGGAATGAGTGTTTTGGTGTGACCTGGCACGTTTTTGGCTTACCTCTGGAATGTAATCCTGCTTGTACTTTTGACTGTTCTCTGAAGTACAATTGGATTATTGCTCCCAATCCTCTCTCGGCTTATAGTGGTGCTCTTCGAATATGGAATTGTATTAGTATTATGTATTGTGTATTTTGGTACTTTGGTAGCTACTCTCACCCCATGTCTGATTGGTACTGGCTTCTCATGCCTACTTTCTGTAATCCTTTGATGTTGAAGATGAATTTATGGTTCACTGTATCATGTGATGGTATGTATACTTGGATGGTCGTGTATGAAAGCTTTGCTATTAAGTTTTTGTATGGGCTGTCTATGTATCCTTTAGATGGTAATATTGTGAATCTGTTGTGTCCTCGGCTATCTCATGGTACTCAGACCACTGTCACTAAATGGAACAAAACTAATAACAGATTTAAATCGTTTAAGCTTGCTAGGATGAGTATGTTTTGCGCGTCTATCCTAGAACGAATTCTTCATTACGGGCTTCTATCTCAAATTCAGACTCTTAGGTAGAGTATTCAAATACTTATCTAATCCTTCTACCATCTTTGAATCAAGTATAGAAGACGAGAATAGCCCCCAATTAGCGGCTCCCAAGCTTAGCAAAAGATGCAGAATTGAATCGAGACATAGTAAGGACAACAAGCGAAATAAATACAAGTATTTCATTATACATGGATGAATAATCGGTTAATAAAACGATTGATCAGAAACTTGAATATGGTGCGATTAAAATTTTATTTTAAATGAAGATTGCATTTTGGAATTGCAGGGGATGGGGAAAAAGAACTTTTTGACCGATCTTAAATAACCATACAGAATGAGCATATCGATATGATCATGCTGGCGAAAATCAAGACAAGTATCGAACCTAAGGAAACCAACTGGAGGTTTGCCGGTTTCGATAATTGTTTATTTATCCCTTCTAATGGAAAAGCGGGTGGCTTATGCCTACTTTGGAAAAATTTTAAGTTGGTGAATGAGAAAATTAATATTACACAGCAAGGTGAAAAATTTGTTATTATGGAAACAATAAACTACGAAAATAACTTTACCTTTTAATATAATATTTATATATGCTCCTCCGATAGAAAAATACAAAGATGAATTTTGGAGAAACATTATCAACTGCATAAAAAATTCGAAATCCCCCTCCTTGATTATGGGGGTTTTAATGATATTTTGAGCCATGCCGATAAAGCTGGTGGAGCGTATCCTAGTAACGCAAGATTACAGAGACTAAATAATATATTGTAAGAAGCTAATCTTATGGAATTGGGCTCTAGAGGTAACGAATTCACTTGGAGGAGAAAAAGAGAAGGCGAGAATAATACATTTGAAAAGCTTGATAGAGTTTTAACCCAGTTCAAAATAATGATTGAATATAATCAGTTGCATACTTGGAACCATGCGTTTACCACGTCTGATCATTGTATGATTTCTATTGATATGTGTCCTTATAAGCAAAAGTTCAAAAATAAACCATTCATGTATGAGATGATGTGAAATGAAAAGAAAGATTGTGAGAATATCATCAAGCGGGCTTGGCAACTGCATGTCCCGGGTTTGAATATGTTCAAACTAGGCAAAAAACTGAATTTGACCAAAATAAAATTGAAATTGTGGAGAAAAAGTAGTTTTGGGAATATAAATAAACAAGTTAAGAATGTTGATAATGAAATTGAGAAACTACAAAACCTAACTATATAAACTATAATCAATATTAATGATAAAGTCATTAGATTGGGGAAAAAGAGAGAGTGTCTCATCGATTTCCAACATAAGTATTGGAAACAACGAGCAAAGTCGACATAATTTGATAAAGGTGATAAGAATACTAAGTTTTTTCATAGGAAAGCTACTGGAAGAAGAAACAGGAAAATAATAAACAAGATCAGATGTGGTAATGGTCAATGGATTAGTAACGATGAAGAAATAAGCAAGGAATTCATGAAAGATTTTAAGAATAGATTTAAGGAATCTAGGGGTGACCAACATCTCTGCGATCAGTTCCTTCATGTTATCTCTAACGAGGTTACTGATGAGGATAACTACTTACTAACTAAACAGTTCATGATAGTGAAATTAGGAAAGTTGTCTTCGATATTGGAAGCGAAAAATCTCCTGGTCCTGATGGTATGCCGGCAGGTTTTTTTCAGAAACACAGGGAAATTGTAGGGCAGGATGTGTGCAGGGTTGTGAAAAGCTTTTATTATTCTGGAAAACTCCTTAAGCAAGTTGACCATACCTTCATCACCTTAATCCCAAAATCTGATAATCCTAGCTCAACAAGTGATTATAGGCCTATTAGCCTCTGCTCTACAGCGTATAAAATCATTGCAAAAATTCTAGATGCTAGATTAAAAACTATCCTACCCAAACTCATTCATCCATTACAAAGTGCCTTTGTAAAAGATAAAGCTATCCAGAACAACATATTAATAGCTCATGAAGTTTTCATGGGTTTAGATCGAAAAGAGGCAAAGAAGGATATATGGCTATTAAACTGGATATGAAAAAAGCATACGATAGAGTTGAATGGGATCTTTGAATGTATGTCTACTGTGTCGTATTCGATTCTGATCAATGATTACCCTACTAAGCCCTTTCTCCCTTCTAGAGGATTAAGACAAGGAGATCCGATCTCTCCGATGCTGTTTAATCTAGGTGTTGAGGTCCTGGCCCAAAATATACAAAAATGTTGCAATATGAATAAAAAAATTATAGGTTTTCCGATCACTAAACAAGGAAGTATGATTCCTTTTCTCGCTTTCGCGGATGATATCATTATTTTTTCTAAAGCGATTGTGGGTGCTGGTTCAAAAATCTTAGAGGTCTTAAATGGCTACTGCAAGATTTCAGGACTAAAATTAATCTCCAAAAATCTATCTTCCAAACGTCCAATAATGTTGAAAACAATATGAATAGGATCATTAAAAATTGTCTGGGTATTGAAAACTCGAAATGTCTAGAGAAATATCTTGGATGTCCGGTTATTAATGGCAAAGTTAATAATAAGGTTTTTGAGGATGTCATCTCTAGGTCGAAACAACAATTAACTAAATGGAAGGCGTCGTCTCTGTCCCAAGAAGGTAGAACGAGCCTTATCAAAGCTAACCTAAATGCTAAACCTAATTTCATTATGCAATGTTTCATTCTCCCATGTAGTATCCATAAGGAGCTCGACCAGATTAACAGGAATTTTTTCTGGAACAAAGGACCAGGGTTTCATCCCCTTATCAGTTGGGATAGGATTTGTCGACGAGGAAATATGGTGGAACCGGATTTAGAAAAGCTGAAGTCATGAATAAAGCTCTCCAAATGAAATTACTTTTTGAAGATTTTAATGAACCTGATAATATATGGGTTAAAAATTAATGAGAAGTACCTTAAGGCAATTGTCCTGTGGAAATATGAAACTAAACAGAACTCATCGTGGCAATGGAAGAAACTTATGAAATTAAGAACTAAATTTGAACTAGGGTTTAGCTGGAATATAGGGGATGGTAGCTCGGTTAGTTTTTGGGAAGATAGGTGGATCTCTAATGAGCGATTGATTGATTCTTGTACAAATCCTGATTCTGTCAATCAGGATGTAGTGGTTAAACACTATATAAACGAGAATAAATGGGATGTTGGTAAAATCTATGGGAAAATTGGGAGCTTGTTACCTAGTGATTGTCTCTATGCGATCACTTCTTACCAACTCCCAAACACTTTCATCCAAGATCGTCTTTATTGGAACCCAACGAAAAATGGTAACTATTCTACAAAGTCAGCTTTGAATGCTTCCTATGCGAGGAGCGGTCTATCGCTAAGTGAGAATGAATGGATATGGGGGCTTAAGACAATCCTGAAAGTCAAAAATTTCCTGTGAAAACTATCCATTAATGGATTACCAACTAAAGAGAATCTAGAAAAGCAAAACAGTGTGGTACCTATGGCGTGTTGTCTTTGTGATCATCAGTTCGAATCGGCGGACCATCTTTTCTTCAAATGTGACTTCTTTAAAAACTCAGTAGTGAACAATAACATTAGGAATGCAATCATGAAGTGTAATGAATCGCGGGATAAAATCTTAGGAAAGTTGGTTTGGTTGAGATCTAATCTCTCGGAAGTCGAGCTTAATTTCCTCGCCCTAATTTGGTGGAACATCTGTACCTCCAGAAATCAAAAAAAAATTAATAAAAAGAACCACAGGATATCAACCAATTAGTTGAAAAATCAAATCATAAGTTGAAATTCAACAAGCAGGAAAAATATGGTTATTAATGAGAAGAAAAAGAATAAGAATATAAAAACTAAGAACATCATATGGGAGAAACCAAAAAAAGAATTTGTGAAATTAATTTCGATGGGGCTAAAAAAGCAAATGGAGAAGCAGCTTATGGATTTATCATTCGAGATCATAATGCTTCCAAACTTTCTCTTGGTCTAGGGCGATGTGGCAACATATCGGCCCTGCACGCCGAAGCGTGTGCACTAAGAGAAGGTGTGGTAGCTGCCTATGATCTTGGTTTTAAGAACATTGAGGTTGAAGGCGACTGTCTTACTTTGATTAACTCTATCAATAAGATTTGGAAACCCCGTGGGAGGTTGATCTCACCCTTTCCCGATATCTCTTCTATTTTGGTTGGTTTTTGTCATGTTAGGGTGAGGCATGTTTTCAGAGAAGTTAACGGAGTGGCGGATCTTCTGGCAGAGTTAGGTTTTGACGGTCAGATGGTGTCTAGCTCATCGATGCCCCAGCTTGATGAGCTCATCCGTAAGGATGCCGTAGGACGGAGAGTCTCGAGAAGGTAATATGTTCTAGTCTTTTACCTTTTAGTGTCAAAAAAAAAACTAATTTTTATAAACAAAATTTTCCTTTTAAATCTTTAGTCTTTTACCATTAAAAGTTATACACTTTTATTCCAAGACCCTGTGTCTCTCGAGGGGCGTGATTTGTGATCGACTCCTAAAGGCTCTATTCTGAGTCCAAATCTGAGGTGTCCACAATTGTTCCCCGACTTCGTACTTGTGTACTTAAGACAAACGTTGTGCTAGTTGCTTCCTGTTGACTGGATCATTCTACTTCCTTGGAGATCTCTTTGCTAAATGGGATTTTTTTTGATGTATTTCTGTGTATTTCTTTTTTCTTGTATTATGGTTCTTCATGACGGTTAGTCCGTCTGTCGATCCTTTTCGGCCTTTCGATACACTAGACGGTGTGTCGTCTAGTTTTTTGAACTGCTTCCCTTTATTAAAAATAATAATAATATAACAATAGTTCAATTAGAGACGGCAAAAGGATTGATCATTGACCACTCTGTAAAACATGGGATCATTGGATCACTGTAATCGTGGACGTAGTTAATTTTGACAGATCACATGTTCTTTATTATTGTGTTATTGGTTCTCAAAGTTTTGTAAGAAAAATATGAGTATAAAACTAACAATAGTTTAAAAAGAAACGGCAAAAGGTATATCAAACACAAAAGATGATGATAATCTGAGGCAGTTGTACATGGTCACGTAATTAGCTACTTTGTCGTGTGCGCCCAAAGGATGTAGATCTTCATGCATTTCTCCCTTATATCGAAGAACATTGAGAGCAAGACACATAATTAGTGTCAGCAATTGATCATGTAGGACGTACCATTTGAAATAGTGTTTCTAGCAGTAGTACTGCTCCAACCTTTGTTGCATTTTGAGGCACATTTGCATTGCTGTTGCTGCCTTCTTGTGGCTGCTGTCTGTGTGGTCTAAGAAAGATCAATTTTGACAGCAAAGTTAGAATGCTTCTTTTATTGATCATAAAATGTATAAACTAAGCTAGCAAGTTTACGCGTACATACCTAGCATTTGCAGTACTGGGAGGCGACTCTGAAGACAACTGATGATGTCCATCAAATTCGAGTAAGGATTTAAACGAGGGTTACCTTGAAATTGTGAATCTGAATTCTGACAATTATCCACTTCAAGCTGTCAATCCAACTTATCTCCCCTTTTACCTTTATATTCTCCAAGCTTGCAGGTAAAATCATAGGAAGCTTTGCCTTTTCGCGACTCCGTCGCCCTGATAAGATCATAGGAAGCTTCAGATTCATACAAAGCCAAACTTCAAGTGAACGCAAGCTTGGGCAGTTAAGCTCAGCTTCACTGCATACGCTCTTCAATTTCGGAAGGTCAAAACACCATCTTTTTCAAACCAGTGGGAGGAATTCTTCTTGGCTTACCATTTTCGTCAGGCTTGATAATCTCCACCATCTCGTGACACTTTCTCACTCGAAGCTCCTGCAGCATGCCCAGCGATTCAAAGATCTCAACAGAAAACAAATAGCTTAAGCCACTGAAGTTAGACACCTCGAAAACTTTGAGGTTTCTCAAACTGAGTTTTTCCAGCTTCAGTACACTTATCCTTTCACTACACTGCATCAAGCGTAGCTCTACCGTCGTATTTGGAACTGTAAAGCTATGATCACCTATGATAGTCACACTGTTTCTCCAACATGCCTTCCACTTTCGAACCGCCCACACAAAAGTGAAAGTTTTTTGCCACATTCTCATTGATGATATACTTGTCGGAAACCTTGGCATTTAGGAAGTTTAGTTGAAGGACGGCTAATCTTTCCAGCTCAAAAAGCTCCTCAATACACGCTCCGATCCATTGTCTTCCCAATTCATTTGATCCCCGCACATAGCCGCCATTGTCATCAGTGATCGTCAGCAGTTCTTCCAACTCAGTCAGTTGACCAATAATGTTAGCAGGAAAAGTTTGGAGTCTAGTTTGGGAAAGGTTCAGCCGTCTCAGCTTCTTCATGTTCTTGATACCTTCAGGACAAAGCTCTAGAGGAGTACAAGAAAGGTCAAGCACAATGAGTTGTTCGAGTTTGGACAATTTCGGTAAGTTTTTCAAGTTTGCACAATTTCTCAGAAGAAGTGCATGTAAATTTGTCAAGCTAGAAAGAGATGGTGGGAGGACAAACATCTTAGTTCGCGATAGATCTAATACTCTCAGATTATGCATGCTAGTGAAGAAATTCATATGTGAATTCATGTCTAAGAAGTTGTCTTGCTGGAATAACGTGGAGAGTCGCTTGCAGTTTATGTTTTTCTTCAGATCCAAAGCTTTCAGTTGGTTTTGCATGAATGAAGCTCGCTCAACCTCAGAAGGCCATTCGTGTCCTGGCGGTAAATTAGTAAGGCCACATCCAGATCTAATGAAAACATTAACCATAGTGTCAATAGCCGCGAACAGGATCAATTTAACCATCTTCACTTTTCCATCACCAATTCCTCCACTCTGCAGAAGACTTGCATTCTTAAGTTCATTGAGAATCATTGTACCTCTTTCGATTCCTTCTTTCAATGTCTTAACTTCACCCAGCAAACCCTCCCACATCCAGTACTCTATTCTTTGCTCTCACATGATCCTTAGGAAACAATGTACGGACTCGTCTCATTCAGTCTCATATAGCTAGCCTGCAACCTGTCCAATAGCTCCCTATCCATTTTTGTAACAACCCATCTAACTCTTTGATTTAACTTTTTACAGTCTTCCTCTTGTACATTACGCAACTTCTGTACTAATATGTGTACTGCCAATGGAAGCCAATTCTCGTAAAGCGCCATCTACACTCGCAAGGGTCTCGTCATCCAATTTTGTAAACAGTGACCCCATTTTCATCTCAACTAACTTCATTGCATCAACCAAACTCGTTAGAGGCTGTATCACAAAGCTCGCCTTACTCGAGTTAAACTTGCTGCATACGTTACTTATCCTGGAAGTTACAATCAGCTTTCGCCATCAACAAGCTTCGGAATTCCAATTTGTTCAAGAGACATAATCTGCAACATGGAATCCAACACTAGCAGAAACTTCTTCTTCTGCAGCAGACTTCGATGCAATATCTCAGGTCTTTCTTTCGTACCACCATCACTGGACAGTTCAACCCCTATTCTCTTAGCAATGCAATCCTGAACTTTCCGGATATCCGCCCTGCATGCAACTTCTACCCATATCACAAAATCAAACATCTCACCCTTATCAATAAGAGCTTGATTATGAAGATATTTTGCAACTTCTGTCTTGCCTACACAACCATCCCATGGATGCAAATTGTTCCAATATTTCCCTGTAGCATCCTCTCTATTTCTTCTATCACCCCCTTTCTCTGCAAAACCTGATCAGTACTTACCTTAAGCGACTGCTTGTTACCTATAACAGGCTTTTCGCACATTTTTTCAGCTTCTGTGATATGGGCACTTAGCTCTAAGAACTTTTCTTCCAAGGAGGCTCGAGCTTTATTTTGCGTACAGATATCACGGAATAATCCCATCATACATCTTTCTTCTATTCTCTTTTCTATATCTGAAATGGAATACCTCATATTGCCATAGAATTCTTCAGTTTTCGTGATAAACTTGGATAATTCTATCGTTCCTCTGACTACTGCTCCTTTTTTTTTCCATTATTTTAAGATCATTGATGAGCTCACGTAAATCTTTATGTTTTTTTCTCTAGCGTATCTTTGTTGATTTTGGCGTTTCTTGAGCAGCAATAAATGCTAAAAGATGACGTTGCTACGCTAACCACGAGACTTGTGATTGCGATTGCTTCCGTACCTGCATGTTTCAAAATAGGGTAATTACATTATTGTACCTAAATTTTGAAATATTTTTCTTACTACTCCTAATACTTTAAACTTCTTTTACTAAGTATCTAAACTATTGAATATTTTGCATTTATGGTTCTTACGTATTGAGTGTGGAAATGTTCAGCATTCGACAATATGATACTATATGAAGCTTATAATTACTAAATTGTACATGGTATCAGAGCTTACGATCTCTAAACACGCTTCCGTCCAAACAAACCCTAAAACACAAACACAAACGTTAACCTAATGAAACCCTAGGGCCGAATATACCGCGTGCAATTATCGTCACCTTATCGGCATGTTATCATCGCCACCCTAACCCATAAATTCCTAGGACATCAACCTATATGTGCTCTAGGTCCGAACTTACCGGCGTGTTATTATCGCCAACAAAACAAAGAGAAAAAAGGGAGGGAGGTTTATCTGACTTCCTTGCATATTTCTCCCCAACAACAATTCTTATTGCAGACTCAATGCAAGTGAAGAGGAGCGTCACCAAAAAAAAAACTTCAAATTTTTAATTATTTGGAGTTGTTGAATCTCACCTTCATTTGAGAGAAATATTAAAAATAGAATTTGGATTAAATTAAAATTATATGTATTTTACCATTTTATTACTACGTTTATGTTATATAAACGATACGAAGTCAATAAATAAAACAAGCTTCACGTTTACTAACTTCTAACTTCTACCTTCTACGGGCTATGATAAGGTAACCAAATATTTACAAATTGCTATTGCCTTTTTTTTCTTACTGTATTATGCATGTTAGACTTCACATATCGGCTGGATTATATTTATATTACTTGTGTATAGACTACTACTATCGTCGACTTGTTTATCTATGAGTCACGCCCTACTAGAAGGGATAGTCACTAGTGAAAGGATGATCAAGAGGAAATTAGTTCCTTGTAGATTTTATAACATCAACTTTTATCATGTTAAATTTTTAACTAACATCAACTTTCTTACTTTTGACAGCAAAAGTAGTGCTAACTAGATTACGACAACAGTTTTTTTTCCTGCTCTACTCCGTAACCATAAGTTTTTTTTATCGGTGACACTATAAGTACATTATTACTTGCAGATTGATTTATTTTCGGATTTATAAATTAAATGAGTTTATATGTCGAGTTTATTTATTAACGAATTTATATAAATAAATCAAACAAGAGGTTGTTTACTTGGAGTTTATTTTTGAGATTTATTTTTCTTCAAAAGACACTTAAATCCCTAAAAAATCGAATGCCTCCTTCGTTCCTCGCCCTCCTTGATGTCAACCCCCCTCCTTGATGTCAACCCGTGTCGCTCTCGCGCTCTGCTCTACTCTTCTCTCTACCGCTCTAAGAGGTATTGGGTCGATCCTTGGCAACCATAAGCATGTGATAACAAGATGGAACTGTAAACAAACCATTTTGTTCATAGAACCACCACCAATCGATCTTTATCTGAAGCATCAACCAAATGCATACTTGAAATAATCTTAGCGTCTTCCTTATGAAAGCAGTTGCGCGTTAAGTCCATCAGTTAAGAGCAAAAATTCCAATTAATGAAACAACTAACCCTTGTCACAAAATTAACACTAGTAGGTGGACTTAAGGGTCTGAACAAAACAAGCTTAGGGATCCAGCTATCCGACAGTACTCGAATTATAGCACCATTGCCCACCTGCCAACATGCACCCTGTTGTACTGCCCTCTTCCTTTAAGTATGGTCCTCTAGGTATAACTCGGTGATGTTCATGCCTGTGCTTCGAGAAAACACACATAGGAAAATAGCGAGCCTTTACAAGATGAACTAAGAGGGAATCCGGTTGTTGTTGCATTCTCCGGGCTTGCTTTGCTAGTAAAGTTGTTATTAAAAGTTGCCATGTTACGAAAACCCATCCCACTGGATGCCTTCGAGAAGCACAACCGATGCCAACTTAGCTGAAGCTTTTTAACTTCTAGGCAGTCCCCACCAAAACAGTGACATAAGCTTCTTAATGCCCTCGCACAAGCCAACTGGTAATTAAAAGCAAGACATTGTATATGTAGGGATCGCTTGCACCATTGCTTTCAACAGAACATCCCTGTCTGCTTTTGACAAAGATGTTGCCTTCCAGCCTATAAACCTTTTCCACACACACTCCTTTACATCAACAAAGATGACCTTCTTAGATCATCGAACCATGGTCGGGAGACCCAAATAACATTCATGTTTGTCAACCTCAAAAATTCCCAAAATGGCCTGAACACCATCCCGAATATTGATAACATGATTATACTATAGTTTAGCCATGCATTTAGGTAGATTTTCCTTTTGGTTAGCATGAAAGTCTTTGTTTGTATCATTTATACTTATTATTGTTGCGGAAATTCGGGTGAGCAAAAGAGTATCTCGGCTGAGATTGGACGTTCAGAGTTATTTGTGGACGAGATGATGAAATCGAGAGTAATCTCGACCCTAATCTCGAGCCAAGATTGACAATGACAGACCGAGATTCATAGAAGTTCCAAAGAAAAATTGACATCTCTTGAAAACTCGACCCCGACTTTGCCTAAATCTTGGCCCGAATTGACGCCGAGATTTCCTCTCTACAACGTGTTTGATTGATTTTCGGAACTTTTTCAAATCCGACCTTTGATTTTCTGGAGCTGGAGTATAAAGCAATCTTGGAAGGCCTTTTTTTTCTAGATCTTCTTTTAGCCCTTTGAATCCTTTTGCAATCTTATTTCAGACCCTTGAACTCCTTTCTTCTTCCTCTTGCTAGTTTAGTGAAAATCTTAAGATTTGTCTATATTTGCACAAGGGAAATTGTAGCTGCTTGTGGATTTTGTTCTCTGGATAATGAAAGGATAATCAGTTAAGTTTGTATCTCTTTTTCCTGGTGCATTTTAATCCCATGAACTGCATGCATGTGTTGTTCTCTCTTATTTCTAGATTTCATGATGTGTATTGTTAGCTAGATTTCTAACAATTTTAGGGTGAATGAGACTTGGTTATGACATGGATGATGAGTTATTAACATGCATGTTTGGTTTTTAGATTGTGAAAAACCTAATGCTGATTGAGTTGAATCTAGGTTAGATCTACCTAGTCTAGCAAAACAAGTTAGAATAGAGACTACCCGATAATGTTCCTCCTTGGTAATGATGAAGATGAACACTAGGTAGTAGATGTGAGAAACCCTCTATTGGATGAGTTATTTTGGTTTACTTCTTGAGCTAAGCTATACTTGAGACTTACCCGGTAAAAGTTGGCTTAATCCTTAGGAAGAGAGACCAATTTGAGTTGAATTTTCATCCCTTTTTACCGTATGACCTACCCGGTAATAGGTAGCTTGATTGGAACTAGAGGATTTTGAGACCTCCCACGTGATAAATACTCATTGACGAAACATCCCTTCTACTAGCAATCAAAACCGAACCAATTGTGAGTTAGCTTGAGTCCATTGTCATGGCCAAGGATCTTGAAACCTTAGGATCTATTTCTCCGAATAATTGTTATCATCTTGCTTATTTGCGTTTTGATTGATAGACTTGCTTAGTTAATTAGTTTGATCTAAACCCATCTCCCTCGTCATCTTTTCTTATTATAGACTTATACTAGTCCTTGATCAAAGTACAAATCAAATTCGTCATAGTCTTTGTGTTCGACCTTGGAATACTTACCTTGCTATGAAATGACTCATACACTGTGGGTTCGCTAAGTAGTTTTCGGTATCTATTAAAAGTATTATAAATTTTAAAACTACGCATCGTTTTCAGAGCGAACAAAAATCCTCTATAGCATTAAAACTAAATGGAACCTCTGATTTGCTAAAGTTTACTTGTTGACCAAAGCAATTCCATAATAATTGGAGGATATTGACAATTAAATGACTATGTTGACAATCTGCTTTAGCAAAGAGGATACTATCATCAACAAAGAATAGATGGGTGATGACAGGTGCTGTCCGTGTGATTTTCAGCCCATACCATAAGTTACATCTCACTATATTCTGAATCAGACTAGAGAATGCTTGAATACACATTAGAAATAGAAATGGGGAGAGTGGATCACATTGACGTAAGCCTCGCGTTGGTGAGAAACGGGGCGTTGACACACCAAATATCAAAACGGAAAAGGAGACAAACGTAACACACCTCGTGATTAGAGCGACCCACTCAGCAGCAAATCCCATTTTGACCATACATGCTTCAAAGAAAGTCCATTCCACCGATCATAAGCTTTTGCATATCCAGCTTCAAAGCCATATACCCCGTCTGCCCTTTACACCTCCTTTTCATGTAGTGGATCACCTCAAAATCCAAGAAAACATTATCTGTGATTAATCTCCCAAGAACAAACGCACTTTGAGTTGTGTCCACGACCTTATGTAGCCAACTTTAGCCTAATGGTTAGAACTTTAGACACCCCTTGTAAATGACATTACAAAGACCGATTGGACGTAAATCTTTCATACGGTTGGGCCTAGACACTTTCGGAATAAGAGACATAAAAACCGAGAACAAAGGCCACAACCTCGTCACCGATTACAACCAAATTCTCTTGGAAGAACAAGGCCGACCTACCATATGTACTCGGGGCTTTCGTGGGATGCATACCAAAAACAACCGCCTCAATCTCTTTCCGTGTGAACTGTTGTAGCAAAGCGTTCATTATCCTCTTCAGTTACGCTATGACTTATCCCCATAATAGTGCAATGCTTATGTGAAAGTACCCGCATATCATCAAAATTACCAATATTTTTTAACTAAGTAGAGTTAAATTAAGGTTTTGGGATTTTTTGGGGAGTTTGATATAAATTACTACATCAACCGAACGAAGCCACGTGTTAAAACGGAGAAACGTACCTAAAATGCCGCTATCTTACAACATTTTATTTTTCCACGTTTTGACATAAAATTATCTGGATGATAAGATACCTTATCTAATAATGTTCTTAATTTTTTATTTAATTATTTTTTATTAACTTTTGAGTTTGCAAGTATTCGTTGTAGAAAAAAAAAGAAGATATTTTTGAGTTATGATGATTTAATAATATTATGTATTTTATGTTGCACCTAATAGATTTTACGTTTAATTCAACCGCCCCTTAATAATTACGCAAATGTCCACACTATTGACCTATTTTCTTGGTATAAATATAAAAATGTTATATGAAAACTATATTTTAAAAAAATGTCCACCCACTAGAGTTTAAGGCATGTCACATGTGCACCTAATCTTAAATATTTAACTTTTGTCAAACTTTTCACAAAAAATATAAAGTTAATTTATAACATAAAAAAATAGCGTGTTTATTAGAATATCGTAAATTGTAATGATAAAGGTATTTACGGTTGGCACACTCGAAATATGTTACTTTAATAATAGTTAGTTCGACGGTGGCGTTTTTGGGCAACAACACCTTTGTACTTAAAAGGATACTTGACGATGACAATTCCACCAGTGTCGGTCCTGACAAATATTCGAATCCGATTCAAGAATAAAAGGGGTGAAACTCGTGAAAAAAACGGGAGGTAGATGAAGCCAGTGATAAATTGGGTAGTTTTGGGAAAATGTTTCATTACCCATCATCCACCCATCAATTTGACTCGTATTCATATGCTTAAAATTATATATATCGTTAATTTTTATCTTGTTTGGTTATAGTGTTGTTCAAATGTTATTTTTAGTTGGATTTAAGTACGCTCTTTTTTTCAGTAAAATATTTGATATTTTTTTAAATTTATATATAAAAAATAGAGTAGACACCCGAAAGTCTCATAAGATTCACCTGCTTCGTGTGTTGGATGCGGATGGATAGGATGCGGTGAGACCCTTAGCGGGTGGTGTGTCAAGTGGGTAGACAGTTTTGGGTAATGGACCGGGGTGACGGTCGAAGTCATCCACCCGAAAGTCTCACAAGATTTTACTAAAATCAAGCAATCTGAGTTTCAAAATTACTTCAGAGAGTGAAGAAAGATTGTGAGTATAAAACATAAATTTTTACCATCAATGTTTTGCTCTTCTTCTCTGGCAATTGGTCTCAGGTTTTCTCTCTTCTTCTCACGTTGCTTTTTTTTTATCGTTATATATATTATAGAGATCTCTATTCTATTTTTAATAGAATGGCTATTGGGAGGAGTTACACAAATAACTTCCCACTCATCCCACTAATCCGTCAACATTAAATGCATTTGACCAATTTTCTTCTTTTTTTTTTAATTATTTTGTTTTTTGGAGACCAACATAAATTGGAAACTGTTCCATAATTTTATCCTTTCTTGTTACGCCCGATGTTGTGGAGATTCTCAAGAAGTACAACGGGTGTTGTACGGTAACATTATGTCGCATAGGTTGTCAAATGATTTTTTAGGGGAATCGATTTTGCAATTCAGAAAGGATTGACGGCGCAACTTGTTGCCTATCTCTCAACTAGTTCAATGTAAATATTTTTTAACAAATAAATACACTCTATTTATCACCTCTGTATTAATTGGGATAAATTGTTTCAATATATATTTTTTCGGCTTTTAACAACATTTTTAGGCATTTTTTTTAAAATTAACACTTTGTATTATTGATTGAAACCCTTTTTTTAATAATTATAACAAATTAAACACACTAAAATATGTATAGTTAATTCCATGAAATTTTATATAATTTCACAAATAATTAAATTTATGAAATTTTATTTCCAAACAGAGTGCACGTGCATATTAAACTTAAGTAAAACAAAGAAATAGTAAAATGTCAATCTAAAATACTAAACACAAAATTACTAATGCATATCAACACGCTGAATTTGATTTATGATGTAATCATTCTGCCAAATATTGCACATAATTCTTTTTTTAAATTGATTTTAATTAGTTTTCAGTCTTTTGACAATGAGTTGGTTATCGTCTTATCGGTTGATGAACTACTTCTGTCAGCCGTTTCAAACTAAGTTTGTACCCATCCGTCGGGTGATAAGCAGCTCGTTACATTAAGATATTAGTCTACCAAACAAATATTAACGACTCAAGAATAATTGATCAATGGCTCAAAACTTAAAAATTAAATACCGTCAATAAATCAATCATTAAAGATTAACAAGTGGAATTGCAAACATAAATATGATAAGTTGGTAATTCAAAGTATCATTACACGTTATTTGAATTCAAATCGTTAATAGTTTGAAAGAAAAAATGACAATAATTTTACCAATATTCGACAATTGTCCCATCAACTCATAGATCCCTAAATAAATTTATTTAATTAAAAATATATAATAATATATAGGTAAACACGAGTTGGTATATGATGAGAGGGAACTTTCACGTCCGTTTTGAGTACTATACTGGTCCTCAAACTCATCCACCACCGCATCACCCATCACCCCCATAATTTAACGGGGTTTTTCACCCATTTTCATGGGTCGAACACGAGTTGGTATATGAGTACTATCTTTTAACTTGATGTAAAAGCGCAAAAAATGATATATAAAGCCTAATTTTATATTCCTACCCTTTCCTAGTAGAAGAATACTAGCTTCTTCATCATTCTTTGCTTGATCGAGAAACCAATCTAACAAACCATGATATGCATTAGTAATTTTGTGAGAGAAGAGGAGACGGGCATGTAGAAGCAGAACCGAGAAGAGTTAGAGCCTAAATTTCGATTGAGAGCGGCGCAAGGAGAGGAGCAAGAGAGGAAAACTGGAAACTTCTTCTAAAGACGGAAGAAGAGACCGGGAGTGTAGAGCAGAACTGAGAAGACTGGAACCCCTAAATATGGAGAGCGGTGGTGAAGGAGGAGTAACCGAGCAAGAGAGGAATGTAATTGCGAGGGAAGGGAATCGTAGAGAGAGCTTGGGAAGTGAGAGTTTGTTACTTGCAAATAATTTAGATCCGTGGATATAAATGTCATTTTGTCCATTTTTACTATTATATTGTTTTGTTCATATTAGATTTTTTTAGATGTAGATTTTTGGATTTAGATGAACTCACATTTTAAAATGCTGAATTTGATTTATGATGTATTTTCTTATTAAATCATAGATATTTGTTGCAACTCTTGGTAGGCTTATGGATCATGTTGAGTGTAAATCTGCCTTTTCAACAGGTTGATGGGACTTAATGTGCTCATACTTGACGAAGGTGATAATTTATTGGACCTCAGGTTTCGCAAGGACAGAAAGAATTGTTGATTGTTTACCCCGTAAAAGACAACCCTTGTTTTTCTCTGCGACAATTTCCAAAGAGATTTAGTTTATCCATTTCTCGTGACAAAACTAATTTCAGCCGTAAACGGATTGCAATTTAGTGTGTAGTTTCAATCTCCAATTACTTCACTTATGAGCTTATGGAAAATGTCTTGCCTTAAAATCATGGATGGACATCTATAATCCGGTCTTGGATTTGTGT
The DNA here is from genome assembly GCA_002319775.1 of Fagopyrum tataricum. Classification (NCBI taxonomy): domain Eukaryota; kingdom Viridiplantae; phylum Streptophyta; class Magnoliopsida; order Caryophyllales; family Polygonaceae; genus Fagopyrum; species Fagopyrum tataricum. The sequence continues at coordinate 49,748,302 of CM008283.1, forward strand.
AACTCAACGGACCTTAGATTATAACTCGACGGACCTTTGTGTAACTCGACAGATCTTGGACTTGTGTAACTCGACAAACCTTGAACATGCTTGTCTAACTCGACGAACCTTGGACTTGTATAACTCGACGGAGTGTCATTCTACGAATCTTGGACTTGTATAACTCGACGGACCTTGTGTAATTGAAAAATCATTTTGAGCTTGTGTAATTGAGAAATTATTTTAGATTTGTGTAATTTATAAATTGTGTATTGACATTCGGTTCATCTGCCATAAACTCATCTTATCGAAAGAATTCAATGTTAAATGGTGTTATTCGATAATTTATATTTAATATATCTAAGAAAATATTTAACCAAATTTAAATTCAAAAAATTCCAGATTCAATTATTTATTTGGGTTTATATAATTTAAAACGTGTATCTCGAGGCATAGTTGACTTTCTAGTTTATAGTTAAGTCCATCCCAAATGCAATGTGTTAGATAAAATAATAATAAAGTGGCGGTCCTGGCGGAGCGTTTATCACTCTCCACTCCAGTGAAGAGTAATAGAGTATATACATAACTTCGTATTTTATAATGAATCATTGAATCCGGCCAACTCATAGATCTCAATTTATCGTATCCAATTAAAATTTAGATTAATAATTTGGGGAAAGTGCACAAAATGACAAAACCACCTTTAATAATATCAGTTTCTAAAAAATATTCCTTGTATATTTTTGACATAAAACATATTGAATTTTTAAAATTATTTGCAATTAGTCGGTTCTTAAACTAGTAAAAGTTATGTACTTATGTTACATAATTTAAAATATAAGAATAAAACATGTAAATTCACGTCTATAATATTTATATCATAAATATTTTTTAATAGTTTAGTTAAGTATTATAATTTATAAAAAAACTACAAAATAATATAATTTTTATCATAACCCAAAAATACTACAAATTATTAATTTATATACAAATTATTAATTTGTATACATATTACCTGTTAATATCATCATTTCATAAAATAAAACCACACTTAATAATATAAACAATGTAAAATTTACATTTTTAAAATCTTTTTTCTTACAACCGGCACGTCATCATAAACCGACATTTATTTAATTTTTTTTGAAAATAATCCCAAAATAGATTATTTTGTCAAATAAAAGATATAGAAAAGCGCGGATAATAAAAATAAAAAAAAGTTTTTAAGAAACCATAGTAAAGATTTTTGTATCGAAAAAGAATATTGCGAAGAAAAAATTCTGGAAAAAATTGTGAATAAACAAAATCATTAAGTATTTGAAAAGTTTTTATAAGTTTCAGGTGTAGTTATTTTATTTTATTTTTCTTTCTAAATGTATCACAAATTCAGATGAACAAATAACATTTCGATAGTTATTCATGAAAAGAGTTTTTGCTTTTATTTCAATATTTATTTTGTGTTTTGTTTTTTTAGATTATTTTTTTGACAATTTTCCTCATGAATATTCTTTTCCGGAATTTTATAACGGGATTGTGTTATATCACTTATATGGGGATAATTCATGTTATTGTGCTATGAGATCAGTGTCTGTCCTCGCTTTGACTTGGATCGAGGAGGTCACACTGGTTCATATCGATATACAATGAGATGCGTGATATTTATTCCCATTAATTTATAGGGCGGAGTTCGAAGACACTGTCCAGTTCAATTTTGAAGATAAACATGAATACCCATAAATTCAATCAAAAAAGTAAAAATAGTTCCAACGGGTCCATCCAACTCGCTCAAAATTGAGGTTGACAAAACAACCAATTCAAGTCCATGAAATTTAGTTTTTTTCCGATTCAAATCGACGTAGATTCGGGGTATTTTTACCCGTGAACGATCCTATTCGGTTGTGTAACATACATGGTAGTGTAGTGTACCACAAGATCAAGTTTAACGGTCGTATGGACGTACAAGATGTAGGTACTATTTCTTTAGTTAGCCAACGAATATAACTAGGGTAGCACATGCCAAGGAGTGAATGCAGATCCACATCCAACCACTGTATTACTTAACTAATGAATTTTTAACTGCAATCTTGAACGTAGAAAGTGAGATTATTATTTTTTTACAGTATATAAAAAACCCAACTCCCCAGTCCCCATGTGATATTATTTAACATACTAGTATCAGTAGTAGCTTACTGTTTTTATATACTTCCTGAAAGACCGGTGATAGCTAATGTTTAAAATAAAATTAGCTGCACATGCATGCATAACCCATGGATGCATGCCGGCCTCTCTCTTTATAGAATCACGACCCTCCATGCCATATTTGATCCCGTCGAAGTTGATTGCAGATCAATTACAAACGCCGGTCTAATATCGGGAAATTAAGGTACTGTGTCTCGTTTTTTGATTGATTGAGAAGATACGTACACTGTTGCTTGAGTGATGCATGAGTCTAGTTTTTTTTTTCCACAGGGATTTGTGTCTCCATTCGACTCTTGGGGGTAGTACTTCACTGAAGAACCAGCAGCGATGCTAGGTAAGTTCACGGACTCCTTTCAAACTCGAATGATACATGATTTAGGCCGGTCAGATTAGGCTATTATACTGGCCGAGTTATTCGAACTTGTCCAGGAAAAAAATGATTCAAATTTGTTTGAAGTTACCGTAAAATAATCAATACATGCATTGTTATTGGTTTGAAACTTTTTTTTAAAATACGAGTTGATCTGATAAAAAAAAAATGGTAAGTGAGTCGGTATGCGTTATCATAGTCCGTTTTTATTTAATCCAAAAACATTATCAGATGATAAGTGTTTGGGTCGCTACACCTTGGATATCGTTACTAAAAAAAGATAAAAGATCTGCATGCGTTAAATTGAGGGCAAATTATGCAAGGAAATTTACAAACATGTTTATTTTGCTTCCCAATAAGTATGTCGAAATTGGACGTTTCAATCTCTATAGTCTTGAGTCCTTGACATTTATTTAAAGAAAGATTTAAGAAAAATGATCGATTTGATAAAATTTGTATGTGTTTTAATAAAAAATCGAAAATTAAATAGTATATTTTTTAACCTCAAATATCCAACATAAGTGTAATCTAGAAACATGTAAGATTTTTAAATAGAATTTGTATTTGTGACGAAAGTAAACTCTAATGGAAATAAAAGTTATTTTAACTTTATTTTGTTAGAAGATAATCAGGTTGCGATAAAATAAATTAGTTATACTGTATAATAGAAAATTTTAATTTAAATAGAAGATGTCTGAGATTTATATATAAGTCCTTTTCTTTTGAAATATACTCTCAAGGTACAAAATAAGTAGAGATTTGGTTAAAACTGTAAAGATTTAGATAAAGTTGAGTTAAGGGTGTTTTGTAGAGATTTTTTTTTATTTTTTTTATTTTTGTAGTTTTATAAAAATAAAACCTAACACATGTTTTCCAAAAATTTATTTTTTCTAAACAATATCGACTTTTTAAATATAAAGAAAATCATTTTAATAAATTTTTTTTTATCATTTACACAAAATTATTAAAAAATCAAAACAAAAAACTCTGGAAAAAATCAAGAAAGTTGCGATTTTTTTATAAAAATGAAATATATTTTACTTAAATTATGACTTTTAACATATTAATTTATAAATACGTTGATAGTATGTATCACTTTTAATAATTTTTAAATTTGGTATTGTTGAACTTAATTGATAGTTGTAATTATTTTAAGTTTTATTTTTCTTTTTTTAAAAAAAAATCTTTGTAGTAATATTTTTATTTTTAATAACTTGACATATGATATTAATCTTATTAATTGTTAGGTCATTTACTATTTAAATTTACCTATTTGATATAATAATTTTTAACTTAGACATACTATAAGTAAATCTCTTTCATTTAAATTTTAATATATTATTATTTAATATTATTAATTTAAATTTTATGATTTGTTTTATCTTTTTTTTTTTGTTGGTGTATGTTTTACAAATGACTTCTTATCTATCTTATATACTAAAACAACCCGTGAAATGATACTTGACGCAGTTTCGTACGGTCACCTCATCAATTTTACAGTGCCATCTATTCTTTAATCTACATCATGTACTCTAACATTTGATTTAATAAACCCTAATTCTTTCTAGGATTGATACAAACTTTGGCATTCGAGTATCTCAAAAAATATTGTCCCGAAATCATCTTTCTCGATTGTTATTGCAGGATTTGGATTCTTGCTTCATTTTCATTCATAATGTGAAACTTACAGCCTAACAACAAGTATCACATAACAATTAAGACAATTCTCAACATAATGAATTATCAAACATTTTTTATGACAAGCAATTATCGTCTAACCCGTGCAGGACACGGGTATTAAAACTAGTATGTATTAAAGGAGAACCCTTCTTTGCCACGTGTCAGCACCAGATTTAACGCAGCATAAAAAAATAATTTAAAAAGTTAATTATTTTAAATTGTTAATATAAATTATTATCAAAGCCTAACAAAATATTTTTAAAAAGTTATTTATCTAGATTATTAAAAAAAGGTTTACATCGAATGTTTTTAATAAAAATTATTTTATTATTATTATTATTATTATTATTAATATATATATATATATATATATATATATTTCCTCTAAAAGCTGTAAGCTCAACCTTCACATATATATATAAATTTTGTTAAAAATATTCAGCAAAAATAGTCAACTAAATTATTTAAATAAATTTTGTTAAATGTCATGCCTTTGATTTTGTACGTGATTTATTTTTATCAAAGTATCTATAGATTTGATTTAATAGTAAGACTTTTAATTTAAGTAATTTATATTAGTAAAATTTTTTATAATTTGTTCTTATCTTATCTTATATATCTTATGTAAATATTAAATCGTAAATACGTAATTTAAATCATTATTTTAATCGGGTAAAAAAACAATTGCAGATTTAATATTAATATTTAATTTAGAAATATTTTATCAATCGACAAATTATTTGCTAAATCAAAAATTTTCACATTTGTTGAACAATACTATATATTTACTTTTTTACCTACAAATATCATATAAAGTTTGTTCAACTTTTCACCTGAACTAATATATAATTATTTATCAAATGATTTATATACATATGAAATTAAAACAACAAAAACATATAATAACACATTGTACATATAACCTGTTATTATTTTAAACCCGCACAAGACGGGTATTACACTAGTCAGTAGGTAAGAGAATCAATGCATATGTACACTTTCACTGTGCGTGGAAACCCGGCCTCTGAGATTAGTAGATTAGTATAGATGGTTAGTGATTGTTGATTAAGATTTAAGAGAATTAGTACATTTGTGCATGCAGATAACATCCCATCAGGAAAAAAAAAACAAAAAAAAACTGAACAATACAAAAATTGAAGCAAAATAATCAAAATCCTATATTCAAACATAAAAAACTGAGGTGGAAAAACCCCTTAGATTCATACCTTAATCTAAAACTAATATCTAAAATCTTCAATTCAAACCTATTGCAAAATTATATACATCAGTAGGTTAATGAACAAAAACATTACAGAATTAGAAATGACCATTGTCGGCCTTTTGGGCACTTTGACAACAAGCCTGAGAAGGTCATATGATAGATGAGAAATTAAGAAATAATGTGTGAGAAATTGAGGAGAGTGAATGCGATTTGTAGAATCTGATAAACGGTTTTATGAGGTGAAAATAAAATTTGGGAAAGTTGGAGACGAACATAAGAGAATGAACATAACTTCGTTTTCATAGAATCGGAGGAAAAATCTTCTGATTTGAAGGAGAGATCGTCTGAGATTTGGAAAACATTTACACGCGTCTGTAAAACTGAAACGTGAAGAACATGTTCATTCAAAAATTAAAATATAATAGTAATACATAAAAATAAATATGAAGGCCCCATTATTTTGGGGGCCCTATTTCATTAGACTGTTTGAACAGCCTAATGCACGGGCGTGTATATAAGCTTTGGAATGAAAATCGGAAAGAAAAGGGCTGTGATTTAATAAAATTTATTTCATAATAATGATTAACCGTAAATTGATAAAGTTATATGAAATGTGCTTGATTTCTTTTAAATATTTTTTTTTGTTTTTTCTCTAATTTCGATCGATCAAAATTGATGAAATAATGTTCTCTCTTATTCATTTTGAATTTGTATGCTTCTCTTGTGGTGAACTGTGAGTTTTGAATTATTATTTTTAATTTCAGATTCTTGTATTGTAGTGGTGATTTGCTAATAAATTGGTGGAATTTATGTGATTTATTTTGAATTTTCTCTAATTCGAAAATTTTAGAGTTAAGAAAATTGTTTTGAATAAATTGGATACATAGTTGAACAAATTAATGTTTTTATTTTATCGGTGTTTGATGTTCAACTATATAGTCGTTTTTCAATCATATATATATTTGTTTTTTTTTAAAAAAAAATAAAGTTTTGAACAATTGGACATATAGTCGAACAAATGAGCTTTTTAGTTTAATAAATTGAGTTTGTAGTTGAACAAAATGGTTTTTTTTTAAATATTATTTTGAGCAATAATATTTATTAATTTGTTTGTAATTTAATATGTTAAAGTTTACTTTTTACTTTTAACAAAAATCCTGTTTTAAACAAATTGGACATATAGTTTCACAATTTAGACATATAGTTAAACAAATTGACTTTATACTTGAACAATTCAACGTTTGTATATTATTTTGATCACTAATAATATTTAGTAATATGTTATCAACTTTAATATGTAAAATTTTGTTTTTATATTTTACAAAATCAAGTTTTTGACAAAATGGACAAATAGTTAAACAAATTCTCTTATAATTAAACAGAAGAAATTGTATACAAATCAGTTTATTCATCTTATTTAAACACCAATATTTATTGATATGTTCCTAACTTAATATGTTTGAAGTTTATTTTATTTTTTCACAAAATTAAAATTTGAACAATTGGAAATATAGTTTTATCAAATTGAACATGCAGTTGAAAAAATTTAACATTTTAATTGAGCAGTTTGACTTTCAAACAACATATTTGCTCTTTCTTATTCGATAATAAAGAAAAATAAAGTCTATCACTTCTTTATTTATGAATAAAGACAAAAAAAACTCTAAAATCTTTCAAAATCCTTGGGCCGGAGAAGCTTCAATTTTCAACGCAATTTGTCTACACTGAAACTTTATCGTATTGGACATATTAAAAATTTAAACTTTAAATAATACGAAAAATGACTGGAAAGTAGTCTTACGCGTACTCGGCGTTGTGCGTTGTGTTGTGCTGTGCAATATATAAAAAAAAGCATTTATGATTAGATATTCGACCACAAAAATATTAAAACTAAAAGCTAATCCCTTAATATCTATAATATGTGGACCAATAGAAAAAAGTGTAATATGATTAGAGCTGATCAAACCCGAGCCGATCTTACTATCCGAAAAAACGGATGGGTACGAACAACAACAAAAGCCTTGTCGGATCGAGAAACCCTGTCTGCTTGTCTAAATGGGCTGGTCCGACCAACATCAAAAGTCCACCCTGACCGAAAAGCCCGGTCCGGATTAATAATATATTTATTTTTATTATATAATATTATTTATAATTAAATAATCTATAAATAATTATATTAAAATTTAAATAATATAGATATTATGTATATAAAAACGGGTAGTCCAGGTACCTGGTCCAAACAGGCATGGATCCGAGCCTGACATCCAGACTCGGTCCGTATCCGACCCAAACAAGCTACATAAACAAAACCCAAAACCAGATCCGGTTGAGCTGGAAAAGTATCACATCTAAATAGGGTTACTTGTTGAGTCAATAAGCGATTCGTACTCGTCGGCTACAACACATTGCCACATTGGTTATCGAATCTCGACCCGTGGGATACTAGGGTTGGGAATACCTGCAACATATCCTGAAGTAAATCTCCAAACGCCGACCCTAGCCTCCAAAAGCTTCGTTTTCGGCATGGTAAACTTGAAGAAGAAATAAAGCTCAAGACAGAGGAGACAAACACACCAATTAACTTCACTCTAAAAACAACAGGGACAAGGAACCGCAAGCCGAAATTTTGGCCTAGTGGAGCGAACAAGAAGATGGTGGCATCGCTAAGAAGAGGAGATGAGTTTCACTTCTTGATTAATTTACTTTTCTCCTTTTGGGGTGACGATCTGAGGTGATTCTGATTTTGACGTCTGGCTACTTTTCATAGTTCCTTTGATTCCTTTCCTGGCTTTAAAAACTAATCCACTCATCTAACCCTTGAAAAATATCGGAAATCTGACCATGGTTATTGCGGAGAAGGCATCTCCTGACAAAATCGGTGGAAAATATTTACTAGTGAACTGGGTGTATATCAAATCTCCCTCTGTAAGATGCGATTTAAGATTAGTAATGATATATACTGCTAGTGAACTGCGTATATATCAAATCAACATGCCAAAGTGTCCACAGTCCGCGTACACTGGATGAAATCACCAAGAGCATGCATGATCTTCATGATTTATATTTAGGTATTATAATTAGTATATGATTTACATATGTTTGTTTGTTTTTCAAATGGTTGTTACGTTGCAGTTTCAGAAGTGGTGGTGTTAGCAACTGCGGTCGTTACCTTTATCTCAACAATAGCAGCATCATCATGCTGTGCTTATATCTGCAAAAAACACGAAAACCAAAATACTATAGAGCTGCTGAAGAAGATAAAGGGCACTTTAGCGGATCTGATTGATAGTCTCAGACAGAAGGACAAAGCGGGAGCAGTAATTACTCCGGAACTTCCGAAATTTATCATAGACGCTGATGGTGTCTTATTAGAAGTTGGTAAGTCTATTGCCATGTTTAAAGAAGATGAGACGTGTTTGAGCGGGTTGATGCCTAATCTGTGGGCGCAGAAGAAAGCTCGGATTCAGATTGAGAAGAATGTCTCAATTCTGAATAGCTGGATCAGGAAAGCAGAAATCATGGACGAGATGCCAGTTATAGGTTACAGGCACTTGGATGAGGCGGTCATTGTTGTGGGCAAGGAGAGAAGGGAAACTGCGGAAAAAGTGTTGAACCTGATTACATCGGGTTATCCAGAACCAGGAACAATCTGTATCCATGGCCCATTCGGTGTTGGCAAGACGGTCATTGCAAAATATATTTACAACAAAGCTCTTACTGAAGAGGATCGGGCCTTTGATAATTTCATATGGGTTAATGTGAAACATGAGGCGAGCCTCTGGAAAGTTCAGGAAGACCTTGCTAAAGCCTTAGAAGTTGACTTGCCCAAGCGTCGTGGTGGTGATGTTGTAGTGAAAACAGCTCCAAATGATACAGCAGATACGGTAGAAAGAGCTGGGATACTGGAAAAAGCTTTGTTGCAAAAGGGCAACTTCCTTTTGGTCTTAGACTCCATTTGGCAACCCCTCTCGTTCCATGATATCGGAATCCCACAGCTTGTAGGTGGGCGAAAGTTGATCGTAACTTCCAGAAAACGTACGGTATGCAATGACATCATGAGACCAGAAATGGTTGAGATAATACCTCTACGTAATGCCATTGAGGCACGTGATCTCTTCCATAAGGAAATCGAGTCCCTTCAGGGATTGGAAATGGAGTCTATTACCGACATTAATAGAGCTTTGCTGGAAGAATTGTGCGGCTTTCCGTTGGCAATCAACAAGTTGGCATGGGCACTTCGTGATTTACGGAATCAGGAAGCTAATTTAAACAGTTCATGGATGAATGAGTTGGATTACTTGGTTCACAAACCAATCAACCAAGAAGGCAGGGATCTGGAGCTATTCAAGCTGTTCAGAAACAGCTACAACAATCTTAATGAGCGAACCCGGTGTTGTTTTCAGTACTGTGTTTTGTTCCCAAAAGATTATGTCATTGAAAGCAAAGAGTTAATAGAGTACTGGATGTGGGAGGGTCTTCTGGGCGACTTTGCCACACTGGAAGAAGGAATGGAAAAGGGGACGCAAGCACTCAGAGAGCTTAAGAATGCACATCTTTTGCAGAACGGAAGTGATCATGAGAAAGTCAAACTGCTTAGTTTGGTCCGATCCATAACTATTGCCACTATGGTTTTTTTAGAGAGAAAGCCGATATGCATTAGATCTGGAAGCTCCCTTGCTAGTCTACCACCCTCAGGGACTTACTGGAATTCTATGGTTGAGAGAGCTTCATTTATGGAAAACAAAATTGAGGCGTTGGATCTCAAGGAAAAGCTCGACTGTGGCCAACTTTGCACATTATTACTGCAAGACAACCCATTGGTCTCAGATTCAAATCAGGCTTTCTTCAGCAGCATGGTTAAGCTTAAAGTTCTGGATCTGTCCCGTACTAATATCTCAACCCTCCCAGAGTCTCTTTCCAGTTTGATAGAGCTGCGTGCACTTCTTCTGTGCAATTGTCCAAACTTGTCAAATCTACCATCCTTGTCACGTCTCTCAGAATTGATGGTGCTTGACCTCTCGGGAACACCTCTTAAACATTGCCCTAAAGGCATCGAGAGCATGAAAAAGCTTAGACGGCTCAACCTCTCCCACACTAAACTTGGAAGCTTTCATGCGGATGTTGTTGGCAAATTGACAGAGTTAGAAGAGCTATTAATGATCACTGATCTTGGTTGTGTATGGGGACTCACTGAAGATGAAGAACAACAAGGGGGGTGCATTGAGGATCTTCTGAACCTGAGAAAGGTATGCGTCCTTCAACTGCACTTCCAAAGCGTAAAGGCCTTCCACAAGTATATAACAAAGGCAGAAATGGGTATCAATGTTCCATCGAAATTCCTTTTATATGTGGGTGATGTCGAACATGGTGGATATGTACAACAAAACAGTTTAATCATAAGCGGTCGTAGTTATACGGGTACATCTGGTTATAGCATCTCCGGTCCAGAGCTAATTTTGACAAGTCTGCAGAAGCTGAAGAACCTGAATGTGTTGGACGTGTCAAATTTCAGTGACTTGAGCTACCTGTTTTCCATTGACATCTTGAAATACCTCACCCCATTGAGGGAGCTTTGCGTGAGAAGTTGTGAGGAAATGGTGGAGGTTGTATGCCAGACTCCTGCAAAGTGCGAAAAGATAAATCTTCCTCATTTGACCAAGATTGTGTTCTTTGACCTTCCGAAATTGAAGAGCGTATGCTGTGGAGCAGTGCTTGATTGTCCTGCCCTGAAATCAGTTGAAGTTTGGAGGTGTGAGAACTTGAAGCTTCCTATGCTTTCTAATGTAAGCGATAGGGAAATTCAGATAAGAGGTGAAAGAGTTGGGTTGGGAGCTTGGAGTGGGACAATCCTGGGAATTTACCACACTTTCAAAGTCGCCCTCATAACGTCTTTAACTTTAAACTAGTTCAATTTTTGGGTTCCTGCTTTGTGAAGATGAGAGCTCAGATGTCAACAGAAAATGAAGGCCAATGCATATTACGAGAAGTAACCGGGAAAGTTTGCAAACAGTTTGTCAAGGTAGTTATTGTGGGGTACAGCGGAAGAAAAGCAGAAGAAGACATTTGGAAGTTGGTTTCATCGGCTTTTTGTGAACCTGAAGCAATCTGCATCCTTGGAACTCTCGGTGTTGGCAAGACAGCTATTGCAGTTGCTATTCATAACAGAGCTCTCAAGGAGCCTGTGTTGTTTGATTCTGTAATATGGGTAAGCCTCAAATATGGCGGGGACCTCTGGCAAGTTCAGGAGGACATTGCCAGAAGCTTAAAAATTGACACGTTAGATATCCCTAGAACCGGGGATGTAATCAAAAGAGCTCAGAAATTGCATGATGCTCTGCTAAGAACTAGGAAGTTCTTGTTGGTCTTAGACTCCATGTGGCAACCCTTCTCTCTCAAAGACATTGGAATTCCAGAGCTTGTGAACGGGCGAAAGCTGATCATAACGTCCAGAATTCGTTCCGTCTGTAAGAGAAATAGAAGAGTCTTTGAGCTGAAACCCTTACCTGAGAATGAAGCCTGGGAGCTATTTAAGTATGAGATAGGATCTATTCTTTCACGCTTACATGAAGAAACTCTTAAGAAGACAGAGAGTGCTGTAGCAGACTTAGATGGCCTGCCTTTGGCAATCAGCAACCTAGCACAGACACTCTGTGCTATACAGGAGGTAGACCCTGCTGAATTAAACCGCGAATGGATGATACAGTTAGCTGAATTGGCCACAAAGCCAATCTACTGGCAACGGAAGGATCGGGACCTATTCAACCGGTTCAAATGTAGTTCTGACAATCTGAAAGTGGCTACCAGATCTTGTTTAATGTACTGTGCATTATTCCCAAAACATCGTGATATCGAGAGCAAAGAGCTGATGGAGCACTGGATGTGGGAGGGTCTGCTGGGTGACAATATGAAGACGATAGAAGAAGGAATCGAAAAGGCGAGGGAGACACTTGAAGAACTCAAGAATGCACATCTTTTGCAGAGTGTCACTGGGGAGTCAGTGAGAAATGATGAAAGAGTCAAGCTGCTAAGTCTCTTTCGATCCATGTCAATTGACTCTATGGTTGATGAGGATAGATGCTGTTTTTTCAGCAGATCTGGATGCTCCCTTACTGCTCTGCCATGGAAACACGAATGGCCACCTAAGGCTGAGATAGCTTCCTTTTTGCAGCATAACCAATTGACAGCTTTGAAGCTGAGAGGAAAATCAAAATGCTGGCGACTTTCCACCTTATTACTGCAAAACAACTCCCTGACCGAATCCATTCTGGATCAGAATTTCTTTACCGGCATGCTTGACCTGAGAGTTCTTAATCTGTCCCGAACATTGATTTCCATCCTCCCAAAGTCTCTTTCCTCATTGAGGAATTTACATGCACTTCTTGTGCGCAATTGCTCAAAGTTGAAAAATCTGCCCGACTTGTCACAGCTCGAACAACTTACTGTGCTTGACCTTTCAGGTACCAGTGTCACATATTTGTTACTCTTTTTTGTGCACAGAAGGTTTTTTTTTGGTTTAATTTGGTAATTTGTCGATCCAACATGGTGTTGTTTAACAGTATATCTTAAATGTTCAGGTACCGCTCTAGAGGTTTTCCCTAAAGGCATCCAAAACATGAAAATGCTAAGACGGCTTGACTTCTCTGACACCAGGCTTGGAACTTTTCCGCTGGACATTGTTCGTCACCTCACTAACCTAGAAGAGCTGCTATTGATCACTGATTACGATTGTGTATGGGGAACAAATCCAGAGGGACAACAACAGATCAAGGTTGCATGCGTTGAGGATCTGGTCAAGATGCCAAAGCTGTCCGCTCTTCAACTGCACTTCCAAAACACAGATGCATTCGACAAGTATGTAAGCATGGCAGTACTGTACACCAATGTGCCATCAAAATTCCGCTTTCGTGTTGGCGAGGTCCAAATTGACGACCATGTGGAAGAGAACAGCCTAACTATTAGTGGGTCATCTACAAATAACACCTCAGAGTTAGTGTTTGACGTGGTAAGTCTCCAGAGGCTGAGGAATCTGCATGTGTTGGATGTGTCTAATTTCAATGGCATAAGCTATTTGTTTGAAATTAAGATCTTGACATCACTCACAATGCTGAGAGTACTTCGAGTCAGAAGTTGCAACGAGATGGTGAACGTATTGCAGCCTGGTGCAGAGGATACAGTTTCTCACCCTGTATTAACCAAGATGGTCTTCTTTGACCTTCCAAAATTGACGAGCATATGCTGTGGAAAGCTACTTAATTGCCCTAATTTGATTTCAATTGACGTTTGGAGGTGTCAGAATTTGAAGCTTCCTTTGATCGAATCCGAGACTTCCAAGCCTCATCTGAAAATTCGTGTAACTGGGGAAAAGAACTGGATCAAAAAGTTGAAGTCAGATAATCCTGGTTTAAACACAAACTTTAAGCTTGATGATGTACTTGTGCCTCTGGATATAACAGCAGTTCCTACTAGTGCAAGGTACCTATTGTTTACACATTTTATTAACTCTTTCTTTTCTTGTAAATGCTATTTAAATCACTATACTTGAAATCGGGTGAACAGGAAGAAGCGAGAAGAAGGTGACAACAACGCTAATGTGCTTCATACAAACAACACTTACAAGAACACCATGCTTGGTTTTGGTGCCCTGAAATATGTAGCTGGTACAAAAGCATGATGCTTATTTTCTAGTTCTTGAAATATATGTATTCTAGAACTTAAGTTTGTTTTGTTCAAAATACAGGATTACTTGCACCAACTCCAGGAGCAGTTACTCCTTCAAATGGTATGTATACTTATTATATATAATCCTGCATAATTTACTAGAGATGTATCTTTTTTGATGCATGGTTGCTTGAATATTCAGATGAAAATGTCGCTGAAGAGTCATGGTTACAATGGTACAGTAATTATATAACAATCTAATCCATCCAGATCAAGAAGTGGGCTAGAAAGTGATCACAACTGGCCCTGGATATTGTGCTTTGTGTTTTATTTCCTTCTTTCTGAAAATGTTGTGGTTTCTGTATCTTTTGAAGACAATGTTATGCTTACAGATTGCTATTTCTGAAAATGGTCTTCTTCTTGAGGCTAAACAGAGCAGTGATCTATCAAATATTGACTAAACAGTTGACATATGAAGTGTATGACAGATGAGTTCATGTTGTACTCGAGTAGGAAATTCATTAATAAGTTCCTTGTTTTAGTGGGGTGAACTGCGAGCCTAACGGTCAGTTTGGAATGGGAGAAAAACAATGAAAAATATGAGTGTAAAACAATAGCTAAATGAGAAACAACAAAAGGAATATCAAGCAACCATCAAGAACAATGACCTGGGTATTACACAAAAATAGTGTCAGCAGTAAAGCTTATGCAACTTCTGCTGCATATTGAAATAAACGAAAACTAAAATAAGGTGTTTGCAATTAAGGGTCATCTGTCTGTGAGGCACATTTGTATTGCAACTCATGGGCACTTTCCCTATTCAATTGCTCTTTATTTTTTTAAAAAAATTCCAATTTTAATATGAAATTTATTTCAATTATAATTGATTTTGGATTGATTTGACTATAAATTGATTTGATGAGTCCCACACAAATTAGGAGTTTATCCAATTTTCATTAATAATATGCTGTCTTGGAATGGATAGGGATAGACCTGGCATTCCCGGACACGGACTGACCTCGCATAAAATTTTTACCCGTTTTAGTGGGCCGGACTCGGACCGAGCCCGGATTTCGGCCCTAAAGTCTTGTCTGTACTTGCCAGTCCGTTTTTTTTAAAATATTTTTTAAATAAATAAAAATTATACATATCAAATATAAAATAAATAAAATTATAACGCATAATTCAAAGTAGTCGTGAACATTTAAACAAGATATTGGATTTGATTTCTACTATTCGCGTATATATATTTTACATATTTAAACTAAAAAAATAAATAAAACGGGCTTCCGGCCGGGCTTAACGGCCCGGCCTGCCTTATGCGTCATACCCGTCCGTTTTCGCGGGTCGGACGGGCGGGCTTGCCCGCGTTTGCAAGGTCTAGATAGGGACTAGGGAGGGTGCATTCATGTAGTGACATCGAAGGCATCGTTGACTTTATAGTTCTTTCCGATGTGTATTATAATACAGTAGTAGCTAGTGATCATTAGTAAAAGTATTTTTTCTGTATAATAATCAATTTACAGTACCATATGATCCGTAATTAGCTGCAGAAGCATGTGCATACAGCCATGAATGCCAGACACTCATCTCTTGAATCACAGTATATATGAGAACCATGCCGGCGTGATGGAGTTATGCATTTGCTTTGATTGCCGTCGAAGTTGACGATCACCGATCAAACTTCGGTTTCAGTTCAGTAAAGGTAGATGAGTTTCTAGTACATTTAGTAACAGTATCTTCATCTTGGAAAGCCTTTCGATATGCCCAAGTGAATCAAAACGTCTTTCATTATCTGCGTTATCTCTTACTTCAGGCATTCCTTCACGAAACTAATGTGAGATCTAGTGGGTAGTGTGTACCCTAACTGAAGAACCAGCAGCTATGATAGGTAAGTTGTCATGATACTTATTGGTTTTAAAGTTTTATACTGTTAGTTCAATATAGTGTGTTCAATTAGATCATGTTTTCTATTTTAATTTACGTATGCTTTATTGAATTATTTAATAGTTATGTTTTTTTCACAATTTTATATTTTAATTTAAGTGTTAATTCAAAATTTTATGTGTCATTAGGTTGAACGTAATGTTCTATTAATTCACAAATGTATTTATTCAAATATGTAATATTTAAAAAGTACATAAAACAAAATTAACAAACAAAACAAAAAATATATGAACCAATATACAAAATATTAAAATTGAGAATGTAACTTTTTTGAACAAATAGTATTAAAAATTTAAACCTACAAACTTATAGTTATTAACTTTTTTTTTATATTATAATATGTAAATAACTTATACAAAAATATTAATAGTATCAAAATTTTCACCATAGTATATCGTAACCCACGTTTATACAATATGTATTTGAATCACTTGACGAAACACACACATCGTACAAAGAATATAAGCTGTATTTTTGCAAGTTTTTTCTTTATCTTTTTATTTTTTATGAGATAAATAATTAACATATTGGATGGAAATGGAAGGAGGGGTTGTTTTGTTGATGGAACCATTTTAAGGGTGATTTTTGTAATTATTGAAATAATGGGTGTTTAGTTATAAATGAACCTATTGGACGGGTGATTTTTGGTAATTTATCCAAAATTTTATGCTATTTAGTGTAATATGTACGAATATTCTTTGCCATCAATAAAACGTAGTTATTGAGTAGTGTTAACCCACAATGTCTCATTTTGATATCTAAGTAAAATATTTTAAGGGATAAATTAATAAGCTATAATGGTAGAATAATATTAATTAATTGTTAAGGGATAAATTAAGGGAAAATAAATGGGGAAGATTCGAATTTTATTTGAAAGCTGGACTAATTGTTAAAAATGGAAAATTTTCATTTCTAATTAAAATTAATATCTGATTGATGAACAGTTAGAAAAAATATAAATAATTTACATTACTAGATATTATTTAATAAAGTATTATTAATTTACATTACATAATAAAGTATAATTCTTTCTAATTAAATAATAAATTATCATCTATATGAATTAAGTAATAATTATAATATATTATTAAATTAAATAATAATGAATAGTATTAAACGGAAGTTTATTTTAATGTCAATAAAAATGTAACTGATAAATGTAGAAAATAAATAATTTTCATTCTAACTTAGTATTTCAATAAAACACTAAATTGAAAAATCAATTTACTGGGCTTATGAAAATTGTTATTTCATAATTCATAATTTAATCAAAATATCCTCATAAATTACATATCTATTATCTAATAAATAACCTATCCTTCAGCATATTAATTTAAATCATGCCATTTAAATGATATTTCAAATATCTATGTCCAAACTTATCTGTATAAAACCTTGATCTATTCTATATCTTATAGAAATAAATGTAAAATTGCATAAATCACCAGTTTTGGCTTTATAAAAATTCATTGCAAATGTTATTCATGGTCAATTGAAAGGTATTTTCACCCGTTTATAAAAATTCATTGCAAATGGTATTTTCACCCGTTTAAATCACCTTGAAGAAAAAAAATAATGAAAGGAGTCAATGTATATGAATATTATCTTGTTGACGAACAGTTAAAAAATGTCACGGTTAAAATTTTAGCTTTAATTTTGTGGTAGTCAAATGTCATATTAAAATCGGTAAAATTAGTTTTTTCAATAGATGTCGTCACATCAAATAATTTATGTAGTGACCGAATGAGAATGAGTTAGTTAAGTATATCTCTAAATTTTAGGTATTTGTTTAGATTACAAAAATTAAGGAGCGTGTTATATACACGAGTTTTAATTTATATGCTTGCTATTGAATGAATTCGGATGGCGTCGGCGTCCAATCCAAGGCGCCGGCGCCTTTTCTTTTTAAAAAAAAAAGTATTTGTCTTTCCCAAATTACAGATTATCAAGCCTTCAGTTTGAGGTTTTCTCTTTAATAGTAGATTTTGATAACATTAGAGAAGTTTAAACTCTAACAAGTCCGTTAATGGTGGACTTGACCTAGATTGGAATCCCAAAATTTGATAATAGTAGGGAAGCTTACAATTATTCTATTTGATAACAACAAAGTTGCTTATAGTTATTTTTTTTGATAACAATATGGAAAATTAAATCTCTAAAAAAATTCCGCTAACGGTGGATTCAATCCTATAAATAAAATTCTAAAATTTGAGATCGATGAAAAATCTAAGAAGCTGCAACCACCGTTATTGGGTGCAGAAGCCGCTGCCGTTACTAGTGTAAAAGCCACCGCCATAACTAGGTGCAAAACCGCCGCCTCCGCTGGAGATGATAGATGGGACGCGGCGCTCCAAGAATTTTTCTCCCAATAAATTATTTTTACTAAATTATTATTTAAACCATAAAATTCTTTTAACTAAAACATATATCTAAATTATTAACTAAATATTCTACATACCTATACTAAAACAAACGACACTAAAAATTTATATTGGTATTTGTTTATTTTTATAATTATTTTTATCCATTAAATCTTTTAATTTTAAATTACACAATTTTTTGGAACGATTTAACGTTATTTTTTTAACGTTGTTATCCCACATCGATTATAAGTAAGGTTGATAGTTTGAGAATTGTATAAATAGAGGATTTGAAGATTAAACAAATCATACATTACTTGAACTTTTGGCTAATTTGAAGTATAATTTTTATAATAGCGGATTAGTATCCTTTATGCGGATCGTCAACGATTTTGCTATCCGGCTAATAGTTTGAAATAGAGGGTTTAAATATTAGACAAATTATACATTTTTTTTGGCCTTTTGGCTAAGTTTAAGTTTTTTATTTATTTATTAATGATGAATTAATATCCGTTATATGGGTCATTGACTTTTGATGTGGGTCGTTGACATAATGTTTTGTGGGCTGTTTAATATTTTCATTTTCCCATCTCATTTTTATTCATAATGGATATTCCGTTTTATGGGTCGTTGACCAACGATTTTGCTACTTCACATCGATTATAAGTAAGATTGATAGCTTGAGAACTTATATAAATAGAAGGTTTGAAGATTAAACAAATCATACATCACTTCGCCTTTTTGGTTAAGTTCAAGTATACTTTTTATTCATAACGGATTAATATCCGTTATATGGGTCGTTGACCAACTGTTTTGTGGGTCATTGACCAACTGTTTTGTGAGTCGTTGACCTACTGTTTTGTGGGTCGTTAAATATTTTTAGATTTTGCTATCCCACATCGATTATACGTAAGGTTGATAGTTTGAGTATATGTACAAAGAGAGGGTCCAAAGATTAAAAAAAACCATATATTTCTAGGCCTTTTGGCTAAATTCAATTATAATTTTCTTTGTTAACGAGTTAATATCCTTTGTATAGTACGTTGACCTACTGTTTTGTAATTCAACTGAAGATGAAACAAACAATACATTTTTTGGTCATTTGACTATGTTCAAGTATAATATTTTTAATAACGTTTTATTTGTTAAAAATCTTGCCATGAGTTTTATATGAAAATTCATATTCTTAGTACAATCATTTTTTTTAGATTAGTATTCAATACATAATATATAAACATTATAATATAAGTTTTGTAAACAAAACTCGTACAAGGTGCGAGCAATTCAAACACTAAGGGGTCGGTGAGTTTCAAAACCTTACTTAAAAAAGCTTTTTTCACCGTATTATCCGCTAAACAAATTGAGAAGAATATATCATGATTTTACAAAATTTTAAATTATAATTATATCTTAATTATAATATTCAAAATCTTAACCTAATACCCATGACATATACCTAAAATGATAGCTTATTGATGTGAAGTTTAAGTTCATTCATATATTCGTCTCCTTATCTTTATACCCATAAGTTATTTGATAGAGTAGGTGAAAATCTTGTACACAAAACTCAGATCCCAAATTCAAAAATCTAGCCTGCATAGCGTCTAGCAAGTTCTTAACAAAGAACTGCAATCTGATGTACGATGTTGTATGAGATGAGATGAATCTCTTTACCCAATTCTTTATGGAAATGGGAAAAATGCGTAGTTTTACCAACTCTCTTTTCAAAGATTTACACTTGTACATGTCCGGTTTTTCGGTTTTGTCATGACTTATTTCGAGTCTGAAGCAAGTTATGGTGGTGGACGGTTTTGTTGTGACATCTTTTGAATCTGAACAAGTTACGACTTTGTTGCGAGTCCAAATATGATGTATCCACGGATTTCCCCCAAGCTTTCTTTGTGTGCATTTCCTTCAACGGACTTTGTTCTCTCCACTTAAAAATGACTGGATCCTTCTCCTTTCCCATGAAAACCTCTTTGCTTCTTGATCATCTTGGTCTAACTTTATTGTCTAATGTATTAAACCGATTTCCTTTATCAAAATAAAATAATTTATCTATTTACATTGCTAGATCCACATTAGCCCCCCGATTGGTTGTAATTTCGAAAACGGAAACAGATTGGAAATGAATCTAGTCCACTTGTGTACCTTGTTCATTGAAGTATTTCGGGTGATTTCATCCAAAATAAACTTGTTTCCCCCTATTTTGTTATCCTATAAATGTTATGTACCGTAAGGCTAAAATTATCAGCGAAGAAATTAACAAATCCATCCAAAAACTCTGGTCTACAGTGGTGCAAGAAAGAGTGGAAAAGAAGCAAAAGGTGATATTACTGGTTCCATACCCAGCACAAGGTCACGTGACACCCATGCTCAACTTCGCCGCCTCTCTCCCCGCTCTCGACTTCCATCCGATCATGATCTTGCCTGAGTTTCTCCACCGTCAATTCAAGGCGAAGCCAAGGGTGCAGGGAGATGAAACTGTACTGCCGGATCACCAGATCATATCAATTCCGGACGGATTAGAGGAAGGGCCGAAGGGGTTTTTTGAAATTGAGAAATCAATGGAGAACGTCATCCCGGCGCATTTAGAGCGAATGATACGCGACTTACAAGACGGTGGAGATACGGTGGCTTGTCTGGTAGCCGATTTGTTGATGTCTTCGCTGTTTGACGTTGCTTCCAGATGTGACGTGCCGACCGCCGGATTTTGGTGTGCTATGCTCGCTACTTATCGGTTGATCGCCGCTATACCGGAGTTGCTCCAGGATGGAATCATCGATCAAACCGGTAATTTTCTCATCTTTCAAGAATTTATTAAAAAAATTGAAGACAATGTCTTGAAGGTAGTTGCAGTTAAATATGTGTGCATTCATTGCGTCAAGTGGCCGGATTAATTTGACCGAATATATATATATATATAGGAATAGTATCAAGTAAGAACCATATTTACGGTAAGAAATAAGAACCAATCTAGATCACATGATTAAATAAAATCAACGATCATGATTCAATATTATTTTTGCATATTAATTAGATGATTGATATTTTAGGATAGAAATACATGGTTACCTTTTAAACTTCAAAAGGTATTTACTACCATTATATATAACTTGACACAATTATGATAAACTATTATTTTATTTTATTTATTTTACCCATTCCGGCGTCTTGCTCATAAATTGAACTTAACGTGCATGATACATATCATTTGATCGTACATTGTGTAATATTATAATATATGCACGAAATGTACATGTGCACAACCAATACATGCACATGCACATAGATGTTCATTTGCACTTACTCGTGCATGCTTTCAAAAAAACATAAAACGTGTAATACTTACTAGTGCACTTACTCGCAGTGGCGGAGCCAGAAAATTTTCGAAGGAGGGTACAATTTTTTTTTTTCTTCGTATGAGACATTTTGCATATTAATTCACATATTATGTTAAAAATTAAATACTAAAATCTATAATTTAAATAAAATATTATATTAAAGGTTTCTTACTATAAATTAGAGTTTTTCGTTAAATATATATATTTTTTATTTAAATGATAGTTAAATTAATTTATATATTTCGTATGTTTTTATAAATAAATTGTCAAATAAATTTGATAGTGGTTGATTAATTAGTGTATTGATTACATTAGATTAATTAAAAGTTAATTTAAGAAAATATACAATTCAAAAATAAGGTTTGTTTTATAAATTAATTTTAAAGTTGTGTTTAATAAATAATAAATAAAATTAATTAATGGTTGATAAAATAGTACCTTAAAAATTATATTGAGTTGATACTTGATTGTATTTATTAAGAGTTAAGCAATAATAAAAACAAAAATAAATTTTTTGCTGTTTTGAGGACTCAAACCCTACACTCCAAGCCCCTCCTTCCCACCATCTACCAATTGAGCTGGTAAAGAAGTACGAAATATATCCTTCTACGTAGTAATTATCCTGGGATAAGGGGGGACACAATCCCCTCCCTTACCCCCCTTGTCTCCGCCCCTGCTTACTCGTGCATGCTTTCAAAAAAACATAAATTGTGCAATACTTCATAGTGCACTCAATGCAACATACTCGTGCATATTATCTCTCATTCATTTAATATTGCACGAGTAAGCATTCTATTTCTATATCTCTTTCATTTACTAGTGCATGCTTTCAAAAAAAAACATAAAATATACGTGTAATAATAAATAAAATGGTACATAAAATGTGCAATATTTAAATTACACGTGCAATAATATTTAATCGTGCATATTTTAAAAAAAACATACTCTTGCATGCTCTTTGTATAATACTTGATAGTAAATATAAATTTATAAAAAAATATAACCCGGATATTTATTTAATATATAAACACGAATAAAGAAAACATTAATATTTCTAATTTATATTCATAATAAAATTTACTAAAACAAATTTGAAAAAAACACAATAACAATATTTTGTTTCCTAATTGGTAATGACTTTAAATGTCATTTATACTTAATTACCTAATAAATAAATTATCTAATCAAGACAATGTACAATTACCTTATATAATTCATTAAATCTTGAACGTTTATCATATAATCCGACGACTCATATAAGTTTTTATTTATTACCGTAACAATGGTTCTTACTTGATCCTATCCCTATATATATATATTCGGTTTAATTTGCTTCCTGATGTGCCAATTGCCATATATTTCGTTCGAATGTGTTAAAGAACAATTTACAGTAAATATACAATACGGATAATATGATAATTCGAATTATTTTACCAATTAAAAACATATGTCATGAGGCCCATCACTATGCGCATTACCTTTTAATTTTGTACTAGAAAAGACGATCGTTTTAAATAAAATATATCTAATATGAGTGTGTAAGACATTATGACGATGACAAACTTATTACGATATGATTGTCTGGAAAAAGTCTATGAGTTTAAAAATTAATATTATTTATCATAGAAAACGTTTTAGTAGTTGTGAGCTGAAAAGTGTACCGGCGGGTTCACTTCCAAATGGGCGGCTTGTTTAATGGATTTATTTCCGTAACACCCCAAATTCTAGAAACTCGGAATGCTACGGATTAGGACCTCACAATGAGCCCCGACCTTAATTTGACAACAACTTTACCGTGTAACACCCCAAATCCGTAGGACTCGAAGTGTTACTAGGCTAGGATCTCACAATGGATCCTGACCCTAGCTTGACAAAAAGTTCACTGAATCTTACAACAAGACACCAATAAATTAAAACAAAACATAAAACTGATATATATATATATATATATATATATATATATATATCAAAAAGGTAATACAGAGTACTGCTGAGTACAAAGTCAAAACATAAATCTGTACAACATAAATAACCCATATCCCACGATATCGCCCAGTGTACGGAGCCCTCTGGATCACTCTGCAGCTCTCCTAACCTGCAAAGGATATACAACACGGTATAAAACCGTTAGCTAACCATACACATGTAGAAGAAGATGCTAGAGCACAAACACACATCAGGAATTATAGCACATCAACATACTTTCACACATTTACCCGGTTTATTATCTTTAATAAGTCCAAACACTCAATCGTATAAATAGATGTATATGAATATACGTGACACGAGGAATGTATATAACCCTCGCCTCTGCGTGCAATAGCTAAATGGAGTGGTATTAGCGCACTTTCTCGTATACCATATGGAGTGGTAGGTGCCCTTCCCGTATACCAGGTCTAACTAGCTTACAGAGAACTTCCCAGACTCCACTACGGGATGAAAGGTAAGTTGTCACAGCCACTACAATGGGCGGTCAATATAACATAGGTCGGTAATGAACCATATCGCATGCTACAAAGCATATAACAAACACCACTCAAGCATACATCCAATATAAGGATAGTAGCTAAGTAAGTCCTATGGACTTACCTCAACCTCTGAAGTAGTCTCACTACGATCAACTCTCAATCAGGTCCACTCCAAATTGGAGGACAGTACGGCCTAGTAACAAGGCATAAGAATATATCACACTCATATCCATCAAAGGGTCACACCTAGACCCAAGGGATCCATAAACCTCAAAGCCATAACCGGCATAAACGATAACGTACTCATCATCGTTCTAACCTCATACATAAGCCTAGCATGCTACTAACCCGCTCATAGTAAGAAAGGAAAGGATCTACCTAACTTTAGGTAGACCTGGGACAAGACGCACTTGCGTGACACAAGAGACGCAGGGGCGGAACAAGCAATCCGCAGGCGCGGCAGAACTGTAACACCCCAAATCCGCGGGACTCGGGGTGCTACTGGGCGAGACCTCACAATGGGTCACGACCCTTAGCCTGACAACAATTTCACCGGACCTTCCAACAAGGCACAAATAAAGGCGAAAACTCAATACGTTTTTAATGTATGCGGAAACCGAAAAGTAAGATTTACAACTTGGAAACTCAGCCGAGTCCTCAAAACAACACAACTCAAATACGGAATCTAAATGTACGACAACATCCATAAGCAAGAACATGAAACATGGCTCAAAACATCTCCGTCCTATAATGTACGGAGACCCTGGCTGTCCACTCCTCCACCTCACTCGGCGGCATCCCTAACCTGCAAGTCAACTACATACGGTTTTAAACCGTTAGCTAATATTCTAGGTATTAGAAAAGCGGTGAAGGAACAAACACATACATAACACATAACATAAAACACGAAAGTCCCGTTTATTATCATTTTATTACTTAGTCATATCCCGTTCTAATTCAACTTCTGTTGTGACACGAAACCCCAATGGTCTCGCCTCGATCCCCACTTACCGGCAAGGAATGGCACGGATGCACCGCCCGTATACCCGCCGGGCTAGTCGCCAAGATTCTCCTAGCCCCAGTCAAGGCTAGGCAGTGATGTCACCGCCCGTTATCATACACTTGGGCCAAAATATACATATAATGTCGGTGGTCCTAATTACCGATTTAATAGTTTTAACAAAACATAAACACGCACCACCAAACACACATCAATGCTAATACGTAAAATACGAGCTAAGTAAGTCCGGAGACTTACCTCGTCCCAAACGCTAACTCACACAACGCTCACGCTTCCCTTGGGAAGAAGTACTCAACCCAAAAGTTGGTCAACCCGCGTTGACTAGGGTTAGGGCTCGAAGGAGGCCGCAACGGCGGCGTGGGGCTCGTCCGGGTGGTCTGGTGCACGGCGGTCGGCGGCGATCACAGATCCAAGGTCTCCGATGAAGGGCGAGCATGGTTGCGGTTCCAATTTCCCGAATGGCCTACCGAGCAGTTATTTCCCGGCGAAGACGAAGACATGGATCGGGGCATATTTCGCGAGTTGTTTCCGGCGAAAGGAGGTGGCGGTTGCGGACGACGGCACCGGATCTGGGCTCACCAGATCGAGAGGAAGACGAAGACCTCTGACGGTGGTCCGATTGACCCTCAAGGCTCGTCGGGTCTGGTTCTCGGCTAGGACTCGTCATGCGTTAAGAGCTCGATTAGGTATGTGGTGGCTCGATTGGTTCGAGGCTAGGTCCGGCTCAGCGCGACGGGACGACGTTGTCTAGGTGGTGACGGTGCTGCTGGTGGCCGGAAGACTAGCGGCCGGTGGGAGAAAGGTTAGGGTTAGGGTTAGAGTTTAGAGTTTAGGGATGATGAATAGTAATCCGGAAATTGTGTTACGGTTTTTAAACTTTACGAGTCAATCCAGATTTCGATTTATTATTATTATTATTTTAATTAATTAATTTATTTCTATTTTTCCTCAAACATACATAATATCGATAATTTCTCAAATTCCAAAAACAAAACTATCATTACTAAATTTCCAAATAAATATTTCGTTAAATCACTTAAATACATTTCCGACTAAACCCAAAACCGTTCATTTATCCCAAAATTCGGAAGAACTTACTACTAAATTTTTTTTTTATTTTTTTATTATTTTTTTTTCTTGATGTTAAAAATTCGGGTTATTACAAGAACTCAGCCGCGGGCGCGGTGACAAAGACCGCATGCAACGTAGGCACGGCGCAAGCACGACGCGGGTGCTGTGGCACAAATTCTGCATGGGCGGCGGTTTCCAGGCGCAGGGGCGGTAACGGTGCAGAATGTAATCCCGCGACTCTTCTTCAACTCTTCACGTGATCAAATCACGTCTTCTCTCAACCAAAATCATACACATGCATATACATTCATATACTAACATTAATCTATGATCAAACATCTAATCCTAAGCTAAGGGAAAATAATCAAAGGAAGAAAGAAGAGAAGAGGAAGAAGGAAGCTTACCACAGCTGTGGCCTAACCAAGAACCGATCACCACTAACACCTCAACTGGCTTCCAAGCTCAGCAATGCACAACAACTCATCAACAACCACCAACACCCACACAAAACTCTTCCAATTCTAAGGAATCCAAGATCAAGTTCAATAAGGATGAAGGAGAAGCAAGGAGGACGTGAAAGGCTGAATTGAGAATGAGAAGTGAAGTGAAACCCTTGCTCAGCAAGGTAAGAAGTAAGAGAAAAGAGTAAAACACGAGTCAAAGAGTCAACAAAGTCGGCTGCAGCCACAGGAAACCGTGGGAGCGGTTCACTGGGCCGTGGGAGCGGAAACCCGCTGGGGCGGCACCCATGCCCACGGGGGCGGCTAGGCCAATCTCGGCCAAAGCCAAACTCGGCTAAAGTCCAATCTCGGTCCGAAAGACTAAGGCTCTTACACACCGGATCTTCAACAAGGAACAAATAAAAGGAAACTGAAATACGTCTTTAGGCATTAATAGTCATGAAAGAGAAAAACAAAAACAAAAAGGAACAGCCGGTAACAAACGAAGTCTATATCTGAAATGGCATAAAAATTTGCCCAAAAAGAAAATCCAAAACTAAAACTAACAAATACGAAAAATCCAGCCGACCACTATCTCCAAATCACTCCACAACGGTCCTATCTTGCAAATTCTAATATTAGTAGCACTAATCTATCACAAACACACATTCAAGCGGTAATAAACACACAAGCACAATCTCACACACACATCCACATTATTATCTTTTACTTAAGTGATTCAATCTAATTGTTCAAGTTTATGGTGTTGCACGAAGGTCACCCAACCTTCACCTCTGTCCCCGTTTACCAAGCGGATTGGATCCATGCATACCCCGTGTACCGAGTTGTCTGGTTGCAGAGAACTCTTCCAATCACCTATCATCGCTGAGCGGTGATGCCACCCCGTTTTCATACACTTGGGTCTATAACATAAAAAGGTCATCCTACTCAAGTTATAATTAATAGCCATCCAACACACACCGTTAAAATAGCGCACACCAACATTTCGAAAAACTAACTAAAAGTAAGTCCATAGAACTTACCTCAACTGGTCCGATATCTAAACTCGCTAAAATTCCGATCCGCACGTAAACAATCTCAACAACCTGATTAAGACGGAAAACGTCTTAACGATACAATTCTATCATATGTGAAGTTTCTAGAAGGTTCATAGACCATCTAGGAGGTTCTTATAACGAAAGATGAAGAAACTAACTTTTTGTAAAAATTACCAAAATGCCCCTAACTTTTCTAAAATTACAAAAAGTTCCCGAACAGTTCCGAGTTTTTCTATAAAGCCTAATAACACTTGATAATCCTCAAATCTCTATATTAGGTTTGAGGGTTTGCTCAAACTTCAAACTTTATGTCCAAAACCTTAGAAAACTATTTTTAAAACTACCTCAAGTGCCCTACTTTAGCCTATCAAAAATACCTCTTAAAACTTCTCAAAAATTCCGAAAAAATACACACTATGCCATATATACTTTTGATTAGAATGATCAAACTCCTCAAATAACATTTCATAGGTACTACACCAAATCCCAAAGATGCCCTCATGCACACTCTAATTCCTTACTTAGCCATTTTTCTTCAATTTTCCGAAAACTACCTTGGTACCCTACAAGACCACATCATAATATCTGTCTTAAATATAAAATGGGTTGTACTTTATATAATTTATTACAAAATAATATCTAAATTATAATTTCAGCTCTTATATTTTAATTATAACATTTAAAATCTAATATATTTAACGCTATACTTAGAATTTTGATAACTACAAGACCACATCATAATATCTGAATCAAAAGAAATTTTAATTTTTCAATAAATAAAATGCTCCTTTCATCTAATTTCCCTAGAAAATTCCTTATCAATAATATTTTTTGAAATTGTTATTAAAAATAGAATAGGGATTCTATCCATATAGATGTCTCATGTCAAAAGTAAGACAGAATCCAAAATTTTGATAAATTATTCTGTTATTCATAAAACACATTAGAAACACAATGTGATTTTTTTGAGGTTTAAAAAAACTAGTGAACGACAACTTTTTTTTTTCTCAATAATTAATTATTTTCAAATGATACAATTCAAGTATATTAGTAAACTACCCTCTCTTGACCTGATCGTATTTATTTTAATAAAAATCTGTTTTTAAACGCATTTCATATCTTTTATATATATTATAGGAGTAACACTCTTTGCCACGTGTCACGCAGAAAAATATTCACTGTCACGTGTCATTTTAGCATTTAACCACAACCCACCACAATATTAATTAAGTTTATTCATTATAAAATTATTTAACGAAATATTAAAATCAAATCTTAATTAAATTCATCCCTTCTAGATTAGAATCACATCCATAACAAACTTTAGCAGTACAAAAAAAAGAAAAAAATTAATTAAATCCACTTTTAACAATTAAATGTTACGGTTTTCATCCATTATAACCACCTTTTTTGTTACCTGAGATCGTGTTATTTCTTAAATTAATTTATATATACCAATTAATTTAACACCATATGCTATCAATGTACCATTTCTATTAATATATGAATCAATATAATAAGGGGGAGAAAAATCAAAATATGAATTATTATATGGTTAGATATTTTGTTAATGTATTATATACTATTATAGGTAAAGTGTATAAATATTTATGTTTATTATCTACTCTATCTAATGACAAAAAAAATAGTTTATATATAATCCCTTACATAAATATAATAACAAATAATATTTTTATCGAATTCCCGTGCAAGGCACGGATAATACACTAGTTTAAACAAAACTTGAAAATACCAATAAGAACACTTTTTCATTAAAAAAAACATGCCATAAACCTGTAGATATTGATATTTATTGTAAGCGAGCGGAAAACTTTGTTAAATCTAAAACACATCGTTTGTAAAGTTTAAATCGCGTGCATACGAATATATAAACGTGTTAGGCTCAAGCTCATCGTATATCTTCAATAACATTTCATTTTCCTAAATTTCATTTTTATTTTGAGTTTTTCATTTCATACCTTTACCCATTCCTTTACCGTATTTAAAATAAATTAATGATAGCATATTTTCATCAATTTGGTGTTTTCCATTATAATTAATTACTTTATTGTTTTTTTTATATGTTGTTTAGTCCATCTGATTTTTTTGTTAAGAATAATGAGGCCCTGAAGTCCTTTTCGTAAACCGATTACTAACTAGGCTCCTAATTATATCGTATTTAAAATAAATTATTTTAATTGGAGGGCAGTTTGGGGGTTTATTAGTTTTTAGTGGCATTTTAGTAAATATCAGACCGATGAATTTGAAAACCGTATCTCCTATTAGTCAAAAAAATCGGCATATCACATCCCCGTCCTTTTTCTTTCCAATATCACATCCCGTCTTTTCAAATTCTTTCCAAAAACCCTAACCGGCGATTTGAAGTTGATTATTCTCTTGCTTCTTCATCTTGTGAACATTCTGATATGGCGTTTAGACACAAACATTCTTCAACTCTGTTTTATTACCATAAGTCTTCCCAATCATTAGACCATAGTGTGTTGTAGGTGGTACACAATTTCTCACATAAGGGACAATCGCTAGGTTGTTACATGTTGTCTGATCAATCGTTTCGTCATCAACTACATTTGTAGAACATTCAACAATATCTGTAGATGACTGTCCAACACACTGTTGTAAAGGTAACATCACCTCTCCACCATCTTTATGTGGTTCAGTTGGCACGTCTTCCTTCTCTTTATGTAGACCCATCAAACTGATTTGGTCATCATGAGATTTTGCAGGTTGTGTTGACACACAAAGGAACACTCCAACGAAATTACTCCATCTCATTTATTTGAACAAACGTTTGGAAATCATCCTCATATTAATATCATAGGGCCTGAGTGCGGGATTGAAAGAATTTTTGTATGATAACTTTATCCACACTTCTTTCATACACAAAGCAAATCTTGAAGCAATCAAATGAACTAAGTCGTCAAATGTTGTGTTCACATCAACAACTAAAGGCTTACTTGTCAAATTGCCATGATAATTCCATTCACCATCTTCAAGATTCCAAGCACCACCGCAATAAGTTGTTACGCACACAAATGTCATACATGTGTGATTAGTTTAATGTACAATAATTTCAAACAAAATGAGGTATGTACACAAATTAATAAATAGTATATACAAGACATCTACATAAATCAGTATGAACAATCAATAATCATAGCAAGTATTGAAATAAACAAGACATCTACATAAAGTATTGAAATATACAAGACATCTACATAAATCAGTATACACACAACTTTTTTACATTGAGCAATTACTAAATACACAAGACATGTACATAATTCAACACTCAATATACACAATTGCTCAATATACATAATTGCTCACGACATCTACATAATTTCTCAATATACACAATTGCTTACGATATCTACATAAAGTATTGAAATATACAAGACATCTACATAAATCAATATACACACAACTTTTTACATTGAGTAATTTATAATACACAAGACATCTATATAAATTAACACTCAATATACACAATATACATAGCAAGTATTGAAATTTCTCCGTTTTCAATATACAACAATACCTATGATAAACATTTACAGACACACAATATGTAGAAATACATTCATAGGAGATCGATGTACACATGACAACAATTACATAGCAAGTGTTTAAATTTATCCGTTTTCAATATACATCAATACATGTGATAAACAATTACAGACACAAAATATGTAGAAACACATTCAAAGGAGATCGATGTACGCATGATAAACAATTACATATTATACACAAAATCTGTAACACCCCAAATCCGTAGGACTCGGAGTGCTACTGGGCTAGGATCTCACAATGGATCCTGACCCTAGCCTAACAACAAATTCACTAAATCTTACAACAAGGCACCAATAGATTAAAACAAAACATAAAACTGATATATATATATATATATATATATATATATATATATATATATATATATATATATACATATCAAAAGGATGATACAGAGTACTGTTGAGTACAAAGTCAAACAGGAATCCGTACAATATAATAACCCAAAAACCCACGATATCGCCCAGTGTACGGAACCCTCAGCAGATTACCCATCTGGATCACTCTGCAGCTCTCCTAACCTGCAAATGATCTACAACAAGGTATAAAACCGTTAGATAACCATACACATATATAAGAAGATGCTAGAGCACAATCACAAATCAATAATATTAACACCTCATCATGATATCACACATTTACCCGGTTTATTATCTTTATAATGTTAATCACTCCAGAGTATATAAATCAGTATATGAAAATACGTGACACGAGGAATGAATATAATCCTCGCCTCTGCGTGCAATAGCTAGCTGGAGTGGTATCAGCGCACTTTCCCGTATGCTATACGGAGTGGTAGGTGCCCTTCCCGTATACCAGAACTAACTAGCTTACAAAGAACTTCTCCAGCTGAATCCTAAACGTATCACAATAGCATGGAGGAAAGAACCATCTCCAGCTATAAACAAGAATCATACTAGCACAACAAGATCTAATAAGATCATAATCACATCAAAGCTAGTATGAAATAAACACATCATAGCATATAAGCATATAAGCAGATAAGACTTACCAAGCTAGTACTAAGATCTACTCGGTGATCCTACTGGTGCACCTATCTCGGCATAGAACTCTGGATAGTTCCTCCGGATACTATCCTCAGTCTCTCATGTAGCCTCCTTGGGTCCTCGTCTCGACCACTGTATCCTCAACATAGGAATGTCCTTCGAACGCAGGCGTCTCATACCTTGCTCTAGGACTGCAATCGGATGCTCAACAAAAGTGTGGTCCGGCTCAACCACCAAATCCTCATAACTCACAATGTGTCTCGGATCTGGTATATACTCCCTCAGCCGAGACACGTGAAACACAGGGTGAACACCCTCTAATCTCGGAGGCAAGGCTAATCTGTAAGCTACGCTCCCAACCCGATCCAGAACCTCGTGTCGAGGACACTCTCAGCCACACATGGGCTCCAACTCTGAACTCTAGAGGTCTACGCCTCCTATCAGCATAAGACTTCTGACGGCTCTGTGCAGTCAGAATACACTCTCGAATCAGTGCTACTCGAGCCATATCATCCTGAATCTGATCAGGTGCCAAACCACTGACACTACTCTGCTCATCCCAGCATAACGGGGTACGACATCTCTGTCCATACAGTGCCTCATATGGGGTCATCCCAATAGATGCATGCCAGTTGTTGTTGTATGAGAACTCAACAAGTGGGAGATGATCTGTCCACACTTGTCCCCAATCCAACACACAAGCTCGCAGCATATCCTCTAGCGTCTGAATGGTCCTCTCTGACTGACCATCTGTCTGAGGATGGAACGCAGTCGTGAAGTGAAAACTCGTCCCCAGGGCAGTCTGAATCTGCTGCCAGAATCTCGAGGTAAATCGTCCATCTCTGTCTGAGACGATCGTCCTCGGTACACCATGGAGTCTCACTATCTGCCTAGTGTACTCCTCAACTAATATTCTCACCGTCCACGTCTCCCTAATAGGAATAAAACGTGCCGTCTTCGTCAATCTGTCCACAATAACCCAGATGGCATCAAAACTTCGGCTCAGCCTCAGTCAGTCACAAAATCCATGGTGACGTTCTCCCACTTTCTCTGTGGAACAGGAAGTGGATGGAGCTCACCTCCAGGTCTGAAATGCTCTATTTTGACCTGCTGGTAGGTCGCACACTGTGCCACAAATCTGGCCACATCGGGCTTCAGCCCTCCCCACCAATATAGAAGTCTCAAATCCTGATACATCTTACTCGTACCTGGATGTACAAAGTAAGGTGTACAGTGAGCCTCCTGTAAAATCCTCTGCTTCAGCTCGGTATCAGCAGGTACACAGACGCGACCACGGCGTCTCAAAACTCCATATGCTCCTAGCAGGAACTGTGGTGCCTCATCCCGAGACATCCTATCTCGTATCCTCATCAATGTTGGGCAGGTCTCCTGCTTCTGTTGGATCTCGCCCAACAGATCAGGAAGGACCTCTAAAGTACGCAGTTGGACATCCTCATCAGGAAACTGGATGTCCAACTCTAACCAGATCAGGTCTCTCTGTAGCTGAGGCTGTACTTTCAATCTCGCAATCGCCTGCTCTCGAGGCATCTTCCTGCTCAGGGCGTCGACGACAACGTTCGCCTTCCCTGAATGGTACAAAATCTCCAGATCAAAATCCTTGATCAGCTCAAGCCACCTACGTTGGCGGTTATTCAATTCCCGCTGCGTGAAAATGTACTTCAGACTCTGATGGTCTGTGAAGATCTGACATGTAACACCATACAAGTAATGTCTCCAGATCTTCAGTGCATGAACTACCGCTGCCAACTCCAGATCATGAGTCGGGTAGTTCTCCTCATACGTCTTCAGCTGTTTAGACGCATATGCAATCACTCTGCCCCGCTGCATCAACACACATTCCAAGCCTAGCTTGGATGCATCACTGTATACTACAAAATCCTCTGTACCCTCTGGCTGTGCCAAAATAAGAGCAGAAGTCAGACGTCTCTTCAGCTCCTCAAAACTCTGCGTACGCTGATCAGACCACACAAATCAAGTAGTCTTCCTCAGCAAACTCGTCAGTGGACGGGCAATCACAGAAAATCCCTCCACAAAGCGTCTGTAATAACCGGCTAGGCCAAGGAAGCTCCGGACTTCCTTGACGTTCGTCGGTGTAGTCCATGCAGCTACTACCTCTATCTTCGCCGGATCAACCTTGATCCCCTCGGCGGATACAATATGACCTAGGAATGCTACCTCTGGCATCCAGAACTCGCACTTAGAGAACTTAGCATAAAGTTCTATATCCCGCAAAACCTTTAATACTGTCCTCAGATGTCCTGCATGCTCCTCTCCACTGCGAGAGTATACCAGAATGTCATCAATGAAAACCACCACAAACTGATCCAGGAAGTCGATGAAAATACTGTTCATCAATTCCATAAAGACAGTTGGGGCATTCGTAAGCCAAATGACATCACTACAAACTCGTAGTGGCCATATCTGGTCCGGAATGTTGTCCTGTGCACATCCTGCTCCCTCACCCTCAGCTGGTGATACCCGGAACGCAGGTCAATCCTGGAGAACACAGTCGCTCCCTGTAGCTGATCTAACAAATCATCAATACGAGGCAGTGGATACTTGTTCTTGATGGTCACCTTGTTCAGCTCTTTGTAATCTATGCATAACCTCAGTGATCCGTCCTTCTTCCGTACGAAGAGGACAGGTGCTCCCCATGGGGACACGCTAGGGCGAATGAAGCCCTTCTCAGCCAACTCCTCGAGTTGCTTCTTCAGCTCCAGCATCTCGACAGGCGCCATCCGGTATGGGGCCTTTGAGATTAGTCTCGTACCAGACTCTAATTCAATACTGAAGTCCACACTCCTTTGAGGCGGAAAACTGGACGGCTCAACAAAAACATCAGTAAAATCACAAACCACTAGGATATCCTCTAATGTTGGACTCTCCCCCTCCTTCATGGCATAACACCAGAAGGCCTCGCAACCCTGTGCAATCAATCTAGCTGCCCGTATAACGCTGATAACTGTGCCTGTCTTTCCAAGGTCCCAACCTCGGAAAACCTCTATCTGGCCTAACTCGGTAGAGAGGGTAACAGTCCTCCTACCTACATCTAAAACTGCAGAGTGTCTATCCATCCAGTCCATACCTAGAATGACTTTTTCATGCTCTAATGGCATGACAAAGAAGTCAACTAGTAACACACGGGTCCCTACAGAAATGGGACAACTGTGAATCTCACGGGTACCTCTGACCCTACCACAATTGGGTAACCCTATAATAAAGGGCATCCCCTCAACTGTATCAACCAAGACGCTCTACACAGGCATCAGAAATAAAAGAGTGCGTAGCACCAGTATCAAATAAAACTCTAACTGGTAAACCATGAATCAGAATGGTACCTGTAGCAGTAGGTGCAGCTGGCTCCTCTGCACTCCTCAGCTCAAAAACACGACCCTGTGGGCCTCTAGTATCAGTGGTGCCCCACCACGACCTCTGCCTCTACTCGGCCCAGGAGCAGATCCCTGAGTCGTAGGGCGATCTGGGACCCTCTGCTGTCCCTGAGTCTGCTGCTGCTAAGGTGGCCTCTACCCACCTCCTGCTGCACTGGCAGGGGAAGAACCCTGTTGAGATGAAGCTCCGCCCTGGCGGCAGTAAACAGCTCGGTGACCTTGCCTACCACAGGTGTAGCAAGTCAGTAATGGTCTCGTGCACTCGGGCCTTATATGCCCTGGATCTCCACAGTTAAAACATTGACGTCCCTTCTCTGCAACCGGTGTAGATGAGGGTTGACCCTGGCGTCTCTGACCACGCCAACCACTAGCAGAACCACCAGTACCATGCCTCTTCTCAGAACCTCCGGTCTGAGAAGCTCTCCTCTGACTCGCCCGCTCTCGCTCATAGTCGGCGGCTCTATCATGGTAGTTCATCAAGGACTCACAATGAAATCCCGCCATATAGGCCCGGGTAGTATCCCTCAGTCGTCGGGAAAAGAGATAAACGTGCTGGTCTGCAGAAGGTGCAGCTGGTCCCAGTAATGCCAGCTCCTCCTGAAACCTCCTGATGGCCTCATAGACTAGTACATCCTCAAACCCAACCTCAACAAAATCTCGCAGTTTCTCCCTCCTTAGTGAGGCAGGGCAGAAACGCTCTCTAATCATCGTCCTCATATGATCATAACTGGTAACCTGACCCCGTACTGATCTCCACCAGTTCTGTGCCAAGTCCCGGAATAAAGTCTGAACCAGCTCGATCTGTCTGTCAGCTGGACATCGAATAGACTCTAGAGCTAAGTCTACATGCCCGATCCAGAGCTCAACCTCCAACCCCACCTTCCCAATGAAAGGGGGTACACCCATCTGATGGAATGCCTTCAACCAGGTTTTTGGTCTAGGCCCTCTATGCTCCTCTGGTGCTCTGGCAATCTCAACAGCAGGTACCTGTACAACTAGCACATGAGTAACGGTGTGGGACCTCTCAGATGGTCCCTCCTGTGCCTGTAAATCTGGGGCACGTCTACCGGCTCTGGCAGCCTCCTCTACACGTCTGATATATGCTCGGAACTCTAATCCCTCCATGGAGACACGATCAGACTCGCTAGACTGGGCTCTTTGTGCCCCCTGTCTCTCAGCTGCCCCGTTTCCAGTCTCAGGAACGACGCTCTCATCAACCTCCTCATGTATCTCCCCTGCATGTGAACCGTCAGCAGGAGTCCTACCCCGTCCTCTACCTAGAGGGGATCTACCTCTACCTCGTCTAGCTGCAGGTAAGGCTCTAGTCTGAACCATCTGCAGAAGACGTAAACCTAGCTTAGAAGGCTATATATATGCCATATGTATAGATATATAACAGATCAATCACAACAAAATATCTATATATATATCTATACTGTCGAGATCTTCAGAGGGGTGATGGCTCACGTACACGATATCCCAAAACATTTGTACTCATTTTAAAACCAAAACCTTTTGAAAAGTCAGACCCCTTTCGGGTTCTGTTTATTTATCTATTCGAACTTTATTGCAGATTACTAGTGCCATTGTTGTCAACCTGAGTTCTGATACCAACTTTGTAACACCCCAAATCCGTAGGACTCGGAGTGCTACTGGGCTAGGATCTCACAATGGATCCTGACCCTAGCCTGACAACAACTTCACTGAATCTTACAACAAGGCACCAATAGATTAAAACAAAACATAAAAACTGATATATATATATATATATATATATATATATATATATATATATATACACACACACACACATGTCAAAAGGATGATACAGAGTACTACTGAGTACAAAGTCAAACTGAAATCCGTACAATAATGATAAACCCAAAATCCCACGAATACGCCCAGTGTATGGAACCTTCAGCAGATCACCCCTCTGGATCACTTTGCAGCTCTCCTAACCTGCAAAGGATCTACAACACGGTATAAAACCGTTAGCTAACCATACACATATATAAGAAGATGCTAGAGCACAATCACAAATCAATAATATTAACACCTCATCATGATATCACACATTTACCCGGTTTATTATCTTTATAACGTTAATCACTCCAGAGTATATAAATCAGTATATGAAAATACGTGACACGAGGAATGAATATAATCATCGCCTCTGCGTGCAATAGCTAGCTGGAGTGGTATCAGCGCACTTTTCCGTATACCATATGGAGTGGTAGGTGCCCTTCCCGTATACCAGAACTAACTAGCTTATAGAGAACTTCCCAGACTCCACTACGGGATGAAAGGTAAGTTGTCACAGCCACTACAATGGTCGGTCAATATAACATAGGTCGGTGACCAACATAAAGCATGCTATAAAGCATATAACAAACACCACTCATGCACACATCCAATATAAGGATGACAACTAAGTAAGTCTTATGGACTTACCTCAATCTCAGGAGTAAACTCAACCACGATCAACTCTCCAACTGGTCCACTCCAAACTGGAGGACAACACGGCCTATACAAGGCATACATACATATATCAAACTCCTATCACACAAAGGGGTCACACCTAGACCCAAGGGATCCATAAGGATCATATACAACTCGTAAACCTCAAGGCCGTAACCGGAATATCTATATCATACTCATCAACATCCGATACCTAGCATGGTACTAAGTCCCTTATCCTAAGAAAGGAAAGAAGCTACCCAACTATAGGTAGTCCCGGGAGAAGACGCACCTACGTGATCAAGGGACGAAGGGGCTGAATAAACAACCCGCAGACGCGGCAGGGAGAAGCTGCAGGCGCGAGGACAAGGGACGCAGGCAAGGTGCTGGCGCTGGCACGGGCGCTGCGGCACAGTTTCCGCGGGGCGGCGGCTTCTAGGCGCGGGGGCGGCGTCAGTGCAGAACGTGATCCCGCGACTTCTCTTCGGCTCTTCCCGTGATCAAATCACGTCTATTCTAATCCAAAGCCACACACATGCAACCACATACACATTCCAACATCACTCTACATTCAAAACATCTAATCCTAAGCTAAAGAAATGGAATCTAAGAAGAAAGAAGAGAAGAGGAAGAAGGAAGCTTAACACAGTTGGGGTCCTAGGCTGCAGGGAAGATCAACACACACCAAAGCTGGCTTCCAAGCTCAGCAACACACATCACTATCATCAACAACACCAAGGTCACACAAAACTCTCTTCCAAACTAAAGAAACCAAGACAAGATCAAGGAGAAACAAGGGAGAGGCAAGGAGGACGTGAGAAGCTGAAGAAAGAAGTGTGAAACCCTTGTTCACGAAGCCAAGGGAAGAATAAGAGGAAGAAAGGTAAAACACGGTCAAGGGAGTCAACAAAACCGGCTGTGGCCGCCGGAAACCGCAAGGGCGGTTCCATGAGCCGCAGGGGCGGAAACCCGCAGGGGCGGCAGTCAGGCCCGCGGGTGCGGAAAGGCCAATCTCGGCCAAGTCAATCTCGGCTAAGGACCAAGACTCGGTCCGAAAGAAAAGGGCTCTCACAAAATCGATAGTTGAAACGGAGAAATTTATATACCTTATACACAAGCAGGAAGTCGTTGTAATTCGATCTTTATGACAGACAAAATCGTTGGTTTTCTGACTGCAAACCGTTCTGGGGTTTTACTCTCTATGATGAATCGCAGGAAAGAAGGAGAAAATGTCAATATTACGTGATTCCTTAAATATCATAAGTTATTGAACTGCCTTAATTACATTATTTCAATATCTTTTAAATTAGGATATTAAAAGATTAGTTTGGTCATAATCTTTTTTGTATTCCCTATTTTATCTTTTTTTGATTAAAAAGAGGAGCCTACTTTCTACACTCATTATATAACTATCCCTACTGATACACAAGTTTTTAAAATTTAGCCCCATACCCCATTTATTCCTTTTTTTGTTTACATTTATTTTTTATCACAGGCATTCCAATACAACAAGGACAAATATCACTTCAAAATGATCTACCAACCATCAACACCGAAGATCTCCCATGGTTAATCGGGTCACTAACCGAACAACAATCCAAATTCAAATTTTGGGTCCGAGCATTAAACCGGGCAAAATATCTTCAATGGCTTCTCGTCAATTCATATCCAAACGAACTACAAACCACCAAATCAAATTCTGAACACAAACCAACAATCTACCCAATCGGTCTTCTCAAGAAACACGACCAAGTTCCAAAACTAACCCGCAATCTAACCTTTTGGATCGAGGATGAAGGTTGCATGGATTGGTTATCCGTCCAAAAACCCGATTCCGTTTTATACGTCTCATTCGGGACATGGTTCAACCCAAGTGACAAAGACAAGGTAAAATCACTAGCATTATCACTAGAAGCTTTAGATAGACCATTTTTATGGGCCCTCGGGCCTAAATGGGTCGACGGGCTACCCGTCGGGTTTAAGGAGAGAGTTTCTAGTAGAGGAAAAGTTGTAGCTTGGGCACCACAAGTACAAGTGTTGCAACATAAGGCGGTTGGGTGTTTCCTCACTCATTGCGGTTGGAACTCGATCACTGAGGCAATTAGATCCAAGAAGTGTCTTGTTTGTTATCCTTTGGCCGGAGATCAACTCTTGAACTGCGTGTTTGTTGTTGATGTTTGGAAGATCGGGTTGAAGATTGCGAGATTTGATTATCGAGAGATGAATGACAATGTGAATCGGGTACTAAGTGATGGTAGAATGAAGAACCAGATCGTAAAGCTTAACGATGAATTTGTGGGAGCAGAAGCAAGAGTCACAATGATGGATAATGTAGTTGATTTTACTAATAAGTTGAACATTTCAGCTAATTAATTATATTTTCGAGTGTGTTGTTATACTTCATCTTGTGTAACGTTTAACGTGTGAAGTATGTCGATGGATTTTATATAGTATTCTTAGTGCTTTATACCTACTGCTGGATACCTGATTTTGCTGGAAAAAAATGATGATAAAATCTAACCTACTAATACTAAAGAGTATAAATTTCGTGAAAAACCGGTCCTCCTATATATGTTGTTAAACTCAATTTTCAATATAAGTTGATCGACGATCCTTAGAGTAGATTTTGAACGAATACCGAACATGACAATATAAAAACCCACAACCTAGTAAATAAGTTCAGTAAGCTATTCCTATTGTCGATTAAGTTATTATATGATGGAACCTTATCGTGCTTATATGTTGAGATCGGACCTAACACGCAAGAGGGTTGAACATGCGACGAACCTCCAAGTTATATTTAACCAGTTGAATTTCATATCTACAAACTCAAACCTAGAACACAATAGTAAGGTCATGCATATATGAATCAAGAAGGTAAAATTTATTGTCTTTTTGAATAAAAGCAGCCGAGGTAATTTTTAAGGTCATGCATATATGAACTAAGAAGATAAATTTGATTGTTTTTTTAATAAAAGCAGCCGTATGTAATTTGTACCGTAAACTTTATACCATACCAAATCAATTGATATACTTGAAGTTGAAGGCCATATTCATTCCTTCGGTAGAAGCTTATTTGAAAAAGGAGTATACATGCTCTAATATAAAACATAAATGATATAATTACATTCGGCCAATGTACTTATATAAAACTCAAAAGACGTTGTTCACCTTAAGGATTAAGTGGATCAACTTGCAAAGTTAGTTATGAATAATATTCTGGAAGAAATTGATCCAGAAACCTAAAGGAGCAACTCGGAGGTAAGTTTACACTTTGCTCGAGTTTCTTTCATTTTGCCTCGAGTTTGTCCACCGACATAGTGCATTTCAACGTGCTCGAGTGGAAATGCAACTCGAGGTCAACTAGGAGAAAGTTGAACTTTTGGCCAACTTGAGGGACCTTGAACATTCTTCACTTGTGGCTATTTTACTTTGAGTTTCCTTGGGTTCTTAGTCCGAGTTGTTGGCCACTCGAGGGTTTTTCTTAGAGTTTTCCTTAGCTTCATTGACTTTGTGATTGCATTCTTTATTGCCTTTTTTCCTACCTTTTCTCATGAGATATATAGTTGATGAGTTGGTGTGTGATGCTTGGATAGCTTGGTTGACTTAAATATCTTCATTTAAGCTCTATTTTTTTGCCAATACTTACAAAGACACAAAACAAGGGGAATAAACATTTGTTTTTGACATTTTAAGCTCTAACTAAGATATGAATGCCAAAACCATGCAAAACTAAAGGGAAAACACACAAAAACACATATAAAACATAACATGAAAATATGCTATCAAAATGCAAAACATATCAAATGAAACATGAAATGCATGAATCTAACAACTAAAATGATGCATAAATAAATTACATCAAAACACCCCATACTTAAACCTTACTTATCCTCAAGTAAGATATATAATGTCATATGAAATACTATGTGCAAAACATATGGCACGCCTCAGCTAGGAAGAAAACAACTTTTCAAACCATGTCATCATGGGAACACTCACAAAAAAAGGATGAATCATGACTCTCCAAACTGCTCAAAGATAATGTGTTTAACTCACACTCACAAATGTGTTTAGGTTTATAATAATAATCACTCAAGCTCAACAAACATGCAAAGATTTTACTATGCATTTGGCAAGGCGTTCTCAAACTCCACCACCTGTCATAGAAACTAAGATGCATGGAAAACATAAATCACGAGTTCTTTATATAAGATGTAATGGGGCTATAGGAATAGGAAACAATATGTGAGGATAATATTTGACAATGCGGTGCTAAAATATCTGGGGTATCGAATATGGCTAGAACTCAAACCACTTCAATGAAACACCAACCAAATATCAAACTAGACATTCTCTTCTTTCAAAACATTTCCGTTTTAAAACATCCCATCATTCATATACTTTTTCAGCTCATACCTTTCTCTTTTTAGGGATAAGCACCGAGTTGTATACTACCTAGCTTGATCTTTAGTTGGTGAGAAAAATAAAAAAAAAATGCATGAAAATAAGGTGTAACAAAGAAAAGAAAACATGAATGCAAATGTGAGTACAATACTCCAAACTCAAACTCTACATTCTCTTCAATGTGGCATAAGGTCAAAGTAAAGATAAAGAATAATCACAAAGCAATGAAATGCATGGCGACAAATATCCTATACTTTCATTAAGTTTTCAAAGTTAGAATTTATGAAAAAAGAAAAGAAAAGGGGAAAGAACGATTAAACCCATAGACTGCCTCCCATGAATCACTTGTTTACGATCATTAGCTTCATCCAATAAAGCTCAAGGCGGAAGATTGACAAGTGACTCGGAGAACGTCACTCCCAATTGATTAACATGTGCATATTCATACGCAGACAATCTCGCCTTCTCAAATCTTGGTAGAGGGTACGAATTCCCATGAGAGTCGGGAGTGAAATGGCTTAGCAGTTTTAGGGAACACCTCGTACTTATCAAATAGCTTTAGGGAAGTAGTACCTGGAATATGTTTCATAGCAAAACAATACCTCTTTATGAAGGTTTATAGTAATATCCTAAGATTTTGAGGTTTAGGAACATAAGGAGAGATACCAACATTCATCGGAATAGAAAAGTCAAAGTTTAAGAGCTCGTACCCGGAGGAGAAGGGTGAAGTATAAGCTTAAGATAAGGGGAAGAAATTGACCATCCGGGAGAGACCTTCTCGATTTTGAGTTCACGATAAACCAGAAGAGAAACGACCAGCGAGACGGCCAGTGCATGGCTTGGTTGTCCATGCCTACCCCATGTCCAT
The DNA here is from genome assembly GCA_002319775.1 of Fagopyrum tataricum. Lineage (NCBI taxonomy): Eukaryota > Viridiplantae > Streptophyta > Magnoliopsida > Caryophyllales > Polygonaceae > Fagopyrum > Fagopyrum tataricum. Next base: position 49,791,859 of record CM008283.1, read on the forward strand.
ACCGGGTGGCTTTTTGGAAATTTCAACGCGAAAATCGTCACCATCATCCACGGATTGTGCATCCCGTATCATGGCCATATTATACCAAATTGGGCCATATAAGATATGAAAAAATCCAAAAGAAATAATATAATCCGGATGTTTATTTCCGGAAGTTGTTACACAAGTGGCACGACCAAGGGATGGGCAAAGACGGGCAAGACACGGGTTAACAAACCATGCCCCTGCTGCCTTGATGTCATCTCAAGTAAAACTTAGTGGAATTGCAAAGTGCATGAGTAGACACGGGGAGCACACGGGAAAGCCACAACCAAGGAAGTCGTCTGATGCCCTTCTCAATTCCATCTCATGTGTAATTTGAATCTCGACGTGTCGGCCTTTATTTGGGTGTCCAATGCAATGATGTAATACTCGATTCCCCGATCTTCATTCATGTATGATGCTCCAATGTAGCTCCTGACCTCAAGAAATATCGAAATTTCGTGTTTCAACGCGTCTTTTAATATTTTAGCAGAAATGCATTATACTTGGCCTCAAACATCTAAAGCACGAAAAACTCCAAAGTAGATACCATAATATACCTATATGAATGATAAATACACTATATGAATGCTAAATATATCTGATAAAACGTGAAATGCATGACTCCAACAACTAAAATGATAAACAAATAAATGACATCAACTAGATTATGCCTTGAGATGAGTACCACATGGCTTGGGCACGGTCTGTTAACCCATGCCTTGCCCATGTTCTTCCTGTGTCCTGTCCGTGTCACTTGTGCATCGGTTTTCAGAAATAAGTTCTGGATTATTATTATTTTGGGACTTTTTCCATATCTTTTGTGGCCCGACTCTATAAGTAGTCAGTTTTCACATGTTAGAAGGGTTCGGACTTCTTTCTTTGGAACTCTATTTGTGAAGATAGTTTTCCCTTTCCTTCTTGAGTTCACCAAGAACACTATTGGTGTGAATTTATCAAAGTTTGATTATTAATATGTTTCGAAACAAACTCAACAATGAGTGGTTCACATTATTGTTAGAGATTTATAACAAGGCGAAGAAGCTTAAGGTTCAAACAACATGTCATAATTCATATTAGAGGGAAGCTCGCGGGGTGTCATGTGCCCATGAATTTTCCATTGCTATTATGAATCGAGTGCCATAAACTGTGGATCAAATACATCCATTTTGTTGGCAAGTTCGATGAGAAATGGTGGATGATGCCGATGACGACGATGTTTACTTAAATCCATACATAAGTATCCTTCAACAACTTCAAGAGCATAAGGGATTCCCCATACACTATTTAAGATCAAATAAAGCGGATTGCTTTGGCATATGGTGACATTATGCATCTCGGGTGTACAAAAATGACATAATTTTCGGTTGTGAGAACGAAAGAAATAACAACTAGATCTCATTAAACAAAGAGAGTGCCAAGATCGTTTGAGCATGCGAACGGGTACATGTCGGAACCGTCGAGGTCGACCACCTAAAGAAAAAGAATTATACGTCAACGTTGAACAAGACGATGGGGAAGAAAAAGAGAAACTAACTTCATGTAGTTTACCACATGGAAAAAACCATGCTTGGGACATGGATGTCCAAAGGTGTTTTGGTTTCAGGTAGGTTATACCCTTTTTTCATCGTTTTATTATACAACGTGTAGTGATTTTATACTTTATTTGGTTTCTTGTTAGTGAGATCCATAAGTTCATGAAACCATACATAGTTTCGTCTATTGAAATCTTGGGGGATGATCATTGTCGATATAGATCTCTCGTTGTGGTGTTAGACTATTTTGAAGATGATTTTTTGATTGTACGAAAAGAAATGGATTCTGAGTTGTACTTAAGGAAGACCTTGTATGCAAAATGAGTATGTCTACTTTAACTTATTTTATCATGTTTAGGTTCATTTCAACTTAAGTGTTACCCCGCTTCCTTGTTACTCCTCACATGCGTCTTATTTCAAGCCAATTGACACGGTGATTAACAACATAAGTTGGAAACGTAGTGAACCGTGTTCGTGAGAACATTGGATGGAGGTCCTTACCGTTAGTCTCGCAACAACAACATATTATCGATTCATCGTGGTTTTCCTTGGGATGATGTCAAAGACTTGCTCACCGATGATCCCCACTATTTAGACCAAGAACCACTGTCAAAAATCCGTTTGATAACCTTGGTTAGGAGAACACATTTTGTACCGGGAGTTACAATGTAATTTAAACTTAGTTTTATTGTTCTCTTTTTTTACTACCTCTTTGATTTCGGTGTACCTGACATTAGAGGTTTGACTCTCGGAAAATTTACCTTTACTCCCTCTACCGATCGGATGGACACATCATCATGACCCTAGTGTGGAAGGATGAGACATGCCTTTCATTTAGAGGATACATGCATACGATCACCATCGATGACTTGAGTACCCACCTACTAGGACACCAATAGAAATCAATGGAATGTCTATCTATCGGTTGAAGTTATTTTTAACCTAGTTTTTGCTATTATGAAATGTCTATGTATCGGTCTTTGTGTAATACAAAATGACTTCAAAAAAATATGACTTCAAGTTATGAATTATGAGAAATCGAATGAATGTTATAACTTTGTAATGGAATCTTGTTAAAAATTTAGATTGAAAATGTACAAAATAATTACACTTCACTATAAATTTCACTTTAACTTATTTTATGAAAATAAACAGATAATGGTGCACAAAAAATATAATTTTCATTTCGACTTATTATTCATTGAACCGGGTTTAGAGACCATGTTGGTGTGCCTCACTACGCCGTCAACGAACATAACCGACACAATAACATGAATTATATGTTAGTAAATACGATGTCGTGCATACTATAGTCCTGTAGAAAAAATAAAGGGAAATTCCGGATGGTATCATGTGGTTTGGAGTATTTCGGATTATGCCCAACAATTTTTTCTTTTCCGAAAGGTACCCTTATACTTTTGCAAATTTTCGGAATATGCCCTAAACCCGGTTCAATGAATAATAAATTAAAACCCAAAAATCTGGTTTTAAGAATATTAAAATATAATTAAAAATCATGATCCATGCCACCTCTGTCATCTTCTTCCATGTTTGTTTCTCGTCAGTAGCACAAGAACACCCTAATTCACATGAATTAAATACACATTCACAAAACCTCAAATTATGTTAAAATTTAGTAGATTTTCGGATTAAACATCAATATTGATCCATTTGCCTACTCAATATGATTAAAAAAAAACCAAATTTATAAATCAAGTGAATGAAAACCCTAAATCTTGAATTCAAAAATCAGTCGATGAGAATCGGGGAAATCAATGAAGGGATTTTCGATCTTGGTTTTGTTTCGCTGAACTCCATACGGAAGCAAACAATAAGGCTCGATTAATGGTACAAGGAAAAGGGAAAAGGTTATTGATATAAGGGGCAATCAATTTTGTTTGTTTAATGTTTTTATTTGTGATTAGGGATAAAAGTCCATGAAAAAATGTGAAAGATGAGAAGAATAATGAATAATACAGGAAAAAATCTCCATGGTTGAGCTTGTGAATTGGAAGGAAATAAAATTCGTAAAAGGAAAATAATCAAACTATCACTAGCAGGATGTACAACTTATTATTGGAAGGTATATTATACATGTTGAAATTTATTCAAACTTGGTGCAAGCACATGGATGGACGAAGAATTGTCCTTGCAATGCTCTAATGGAAGAAAGGTGATAGAGTAGTGGCTTCACGATTTTTTTTTATTTTTTTTCTTAAAAACATAACTGTATTTTTTTAAATCTTTATTATTTAAACCGGGTTTAGGGCATATTTCAAAAAACTGTAAAAGTTCAAGGGCACCACTCGAAAAAGAAAAAAATGTTGGACATTATCCAGAATATCCCAAATCACATGTACCATTGGGAATTCCCAAAAAAAAAATAGGTGTCCCAACACGTGTAATACGAAAAAGAAAAAAATGTTGGATGTTGTTTGTAAAATCCACAAGATTAAAATTATCACTCTTGCCGAAACCAAATATGAAAATCCACCTGATGATTGCTTATGGAAATCAGCTGGATTTGACAACATGGCGTATTGTCCAGCTACTGGTAGGACTGGAAGGTTATGCCTCTTATGGAAATCTTACCAACTAAGTAATCAAATAATACGCATTGTACACAAAGATGATCTATACATTTGTATCGAATTTATCTGTAACAACTCAAATAACAAAATGAATATCATTTTTGCTTACGCTCCTCCACAAGAAGCTTCAAAGAATCAATTCTGGAATTCACTTTCCACGTTTATTCGAGAGTCCACACTCCCTTGCATCTTATTGGGCGATCTTAACGAAATTCAACAACATTCGGAAAAACATGGAGGGACCATAATAAACTCAAATAGATTTAACAGATTATTGAATTTTAAAAATTCTTGTAATATGGAAGACATTCAAACTACTGGCAATGTCTTTACCTGGAGGAAAAGACGGGATGGCCCGAGTAATATCCTTGAAAAATTAAACCGTATATTGGTGCATAATCAAATTATTCAATGGTACACAAATTTAAAAACTAAAAACCACGCCTTCACTATTTCGGATCATTGCCAAATTTCTCTTGAGATAGCAGGTTCGGAGACGTTTACCCCACATCCGTTTAAATTTGAAATGATGTGGACTAAACGGAAATCTTTTGAGAATATTGTTAAACAAACTTGGCGATCCAACTTTTTTGGAAATGAAATGTTTAACCTTACAAGAAAAACCCAACTTCTGAAAAAAAAGCAAAAGAGTAGAGCAAAATTAACTTTGGAAATATTTTCAAACAATTGAAAGATGTTGAATCAAAACTACAAGAAATTCAAAGCGATTCAACTAACATGTTGAATCAAAACCTCGAAAACAGCCAAAGAAACCTCCTAACTAAACAAAATCGATTGTTGTCTTTTCACCAAAGATATTGGAGACAAAGATCAAAAAACACTCATCTGAAAAATATAGACACAAATTCCAAATATTTCCATCGCATTGCTACTGGAAGAAGAAATAGAAAACACCTAAAAGAATTTACAACCGGAATGGGAGTTGTTCTAACCTCTGAAGCTGAGATCCGACTAGAAGTAAATGAAGAATTCCAAAGCAAATTTTCAAAAACTCCAATTGACCAATCTTTTCTTAATGAGAAACTACAACTCATCAAAAATAAAGTTAGCTCGGAGGATAACCTTCTCCTAACAAAATCTCCAAATAATGAAGAAATTAGAAATGCAACGTTCGATATTGGGTGTGATAAATCTCCCGGACCAGATGGTATGCCAACTGACTTTTATCAAAAATATTGGCATATTGTGGGAACGGATGTGTCTAAAGCAGTGAAAGGTTTTTTCAGAAGTGGGAAAATGCTAAAACAAATCAACCACAATTTCATAACCATGATCCCCAAAACGGATAATCCCACATCAATTAACCACTTTAGACCTATAAGTCTTTGCTCAACAATCTACAAAATAATAGCTAAAATTCTAACAAAAAGAATGGAATCCATCATGTCTAAACTCATCCATCCTCTTCAAGGAGCTTTTGTGGCTAATAGATCTATTAATGACAATATCCTTATCGCTCATGAAATTTTCCACTCCTTTCGCTCAAAAAAGAGCAAAGAAGGATGGGCATATAACACCCCAAATCCGTAGGACTCGAGGTGCTACTGGGCTAGGATCTCACAATGGATCTTGGCCCTAGCCTGACAACAATTTCACTGAATCTTACAACAAGGCACCAATAGATTAAAACAAAACATAAAACTAATATGTATACATATGTGTCAAAAGGTAATACAGTGTAACCGCTGAGTACAAAATCAAAGTACATATCCGTACAACATAAAAACCCCATAATCCCACGATATCGACCCTGTCTACCACAGGTAAAACACGTCACTAATGGCCTCGTGCACTCTGGCCTCATATGTCCATACTCACTGCAGTTGAAGCACTATACTCCCTTATCTATAACTGGTACAAATGGGGAATGACTCTGGCGACTCTGACCTCGCCCTAAACCAGTAACTCCACCAGTATCTTGCTGAGATGAAACTCCACCCCATCTACAAAAAATATCTATGTGACCTTGCCTGCCACAAGTAGAACAAGTTACTAATGGCTTCGTACACGCTGGTCATAGATGTCTAGGATCATCACAGTTAAAACACCGTCGACCCGTAGCTGCAATCATTGCCGCTGCGGGGTAACTTGGACGTCTCCGCTTTAGTTCAGAATCAACAACTCTACCAGCACCGCTGGTCTGCCCAATTCGCTGTCTCTTCCTAGGCCTTCCGGCCTGAGAAACTCTCCTCTGACCAGCCCTCTCTCTCTCACAATCTACAGCTCTGTCCTGATAGTCCATCAAGGACTCACAGTGAAAACCTGCCATGTAGGCTCGGGTACCATCCCTCAATCGTCGAGAGAACAGATAAACATGCTGATCAACAGGTGGTGCAACTAGACCCAGTAAAGCCAGCTCCTCTTGGAATCTCTTGATGGCCTCTGAAACTGGCACATCATCAAATCCGGCCTCAACAAAGTCACGTAGTTTCTCCTTCCTCAGTGAGGCAGGGCAGAAACGCTCTCGGATCAAGGTCCTCATTTGGTCATAGCTGGTAACCTGACCCCGTACTGACCTCCACCAGTGCTGTGCCAGCTGTTGTTGTAGGAGAACTCAACAAGTGGGAGATGATCCATCCACACCTGTCCCCAATCCAACACACAAAGGGTCACACCTAGACCCAAGGGATCCATAAGGGATCATATCCAACTCATAATCTCAAGGCCGTAACCGGCATATCTATATCATACGCATCATAAACCGATACCTAGCATGATACTAGTTCCCTCATACTGGAAAGGAAAGGAAAGGAGCTACCCAACTATGGGTAGTCCCGGGACAAGACGCACCTGCGTGATCAAGAGACGCAGGAGCGGAGTAGACAACCCGCAGGCGCGACAGGGATCAGCTGCAGGCGCGGTGACATGGGACGTAGGCAACACAAGCAAGGCGCTGGCGCGGGAGTTGCGGCACGGCTTCCGCAGGGGCGGCGGCTTCTAGGCGCGGGGGCGGCGACGGTGCAGAACGTGATCTCGCGGCTTCTCTTCGGCTCTTCACGTGATCAAATCACATCTTCTCTCAACCAAAACCACACACATGCAACAACATACACATTCCATCATCACCCTATGATCAATACATCTAACCCTAAGCTAAAGAAGGAAGAACCAAGGAAAGAAAGAAGGAGAAGCAAGAACACTTACCACCTTTGTGGTCCTAGGCTGCAGGGAGAGATCACACCCTCAGTAGCTGGCTTCCAAGCTCAGCCTACACATCAACTCATCAACCAACATCAACCACACACACCAAAACTCTTTCAAACTCAAGAGAGATCAAGAACAAGATCAAGAAGGGTGAAGGAGAAGCAAGGAGGACGTGAGCACAAAGGAAGAGAAGTGAAGATGAAACCCTTGATCGGCCAAGGGAAAGAAAGAAGTAAGGCAAAGGTAAAGCACGGGTCAAGAGATTCAACAAAACCGGCTGCAGCCGCTGGAAACCGCAGGGGCGGAAACCCGCAGGGGCGGCAGTCGTAATTTTGAGCTGAGGAGTGCAGAGGAGCCAACTGCACCTACTGCTACAGGTACCATTTTGACTCATGGTTTACCTGTTAGAGTTGTATTTGATATGTGAACTATGACTTCATTTGTATCCGATGTATATGTTGAGTATTTGAGTTTAATTATGACAAGAGGATACCCTTTAGTATAGGGTTACATGATGTTAATATGGTCAGAGGTACCCATGAGTTCTGTGTTTTGGTCCCATTTTTTTAGGGACCCGTGTGTTACTAGTTGACTTCTTTGTCATGCCACTAGAGCATGAAGAAGTCATTTTAGGTATGGATTGGATGGCTAGACACTCTGCAGTTCTAGATGTAGGTAGGAGGACTGTTACCCTCTCTACCGAGTTAGGCCAGATAGAGGTTTTCCGAGGTTGGGACCTTGAGAAGGTAGGCACAGTTATCAGTGCTATACGGGCAGCTAGACTGATTGCACAGGGTTGTGAGGCCTTCTGGTGTTATGCCATGAAGGAGGGGAAGAGTCCAGCATTAGAGGATATCCCAATTGTTTGTGAGTTTACTGATGTTTTTGCTGAGCCGTCCAGTTTGCCACCTCAGAGGAGTGTGGATTTCAGTATCGAGTTAGAGCCTAGTACGAGACCCATCTCGAAGGCCCCATACCGGATGACGCCTGTCGAGATGTTGGAGCTGAAGAAGCAACTCGAGGAGTTGGCTGAGAAGGGCTTCATTCGCCCTAGCGTGTCCCCATGGGGAGCACCTGTCCTCTTCGTACGGAAGAAGGACGGATCGTTGAGACTGTGTATTGATTACATAGAACTGAACAAGGTGACCATCAAGAACAAGTATTCACTGCCGCGCATTGATGATTTGTTAGATCAGTTACAGGGAGCTACTGTGTTCTCCAGGATTGACCTGCGTTCCGGGTATCACCAACTGAGGGTGAGGGAGCAGGATGTGCATAGGACAACATTCCGGACCAGATATGGCCACTACGAGTTTGTAGTGATGCCATTTGGGCTTACGAATGCCCCAGCTGTCTTTATGGAGTTGATGAACAATATCTTCATCGACTTCCTGGATCAGTTTGTGGTGATTTTTATTGATGACATTCTGGTATATTCTTGCAGTGGAGAGGAGCATGCAGGACATCTTAGGACTGTATTGCAGGTTTTGAGGGATAGAGAACTTTATGCTAAATTCTCTAAGTGTGAGTTCTGGATGCCAGAGGTAGCATTCTTGGGTAATGTGGTTTCAACTGAGGGGATCAAGGTGGATCCAGCGAAGATAGAGGCAGTAGCAGCATGGACTACCCCGACGAACGTCAAGGAAGTAAGTAGTTTCCTTGGCCTAGCCGGTTATTACAGACGCTTTGTGGAGGGATTTTCTGTGATTGCCCGCCCACTGACGAGTTTGCTGAGGAAGACTACCAGATTTGTGTGGTCTGATCAGTGCAGACAGAGTTTTGAGGAGTTGAAGAGGCGTTTGACTTCTGCTCCTATTTTGGCACAACCAGAGGGTACTGAGGATTTTGTGGTTTATAGTGATGCATCCAAGCTAGGCTTGGGATGTGTTTTGATGCAGCGAGGCAGAGTTATTGCTTATGCGTCTCGACAGTTGAAGACGTATGAGGAGAACTACCCGACTCATGATCTGGAGTTGGCAGCGGTAGTTCATGCACTGAAAATCTGGAGACATTACCTGTATGGTGTTACATGTCAGATCTTCACAAACCATAAGAGTCTGAAGTATATTTTCACGCAGCGGGAATTGAATAACCGCCAGCGTAGGTGGCTCGAGTTGATCAAGGACTTTGATTTAGAGATCCTGTATCATCCAGGGAAGGCGAACGTTGTCGCCGACGCCCTGAGTAGGAAGACGCCTCGAGAGCAGGCGATTGCGAGATTGACAGTACAGTCTCAGCTACAGAGAGACCTGATCTGGTTAGAGTTGGACATCCAGTTTCCTGATGAGGATGCCCAACTGCGTACTTTAGAGGTTCTTCCTGATCTGTTGGGAGAGATCCAACAGAAGCAGGAGACCTGCCCGACATTGTTGAAGATACGAGATAGGATGTCTCGGGATGAGGCACCACAGTTCCTGGTAGGAGCAGATGAAGTTTTGAGACGCCGCAGTTGCGTTTGTGTACCTGTTGATACAGAGCTGAGACAGAGGATTTTTACAGGAAGGTCACTGTACACCTTACTCTTTACGTCCAAGTACGAGTAAGACGTATCAAGATTTGAGACGTCTATATTGGTGGGTAGGGCTGAAGCCCGATGTGGCCAGATTTGTGGCACAGTGTGCGACCTACCAAAAGGTCAAGATAGAGCATTTCTGACCTGGAGGTGAGCTCCATCCACTTCCTGTTCCACAGAGATAGTGAGAGGACGTCACCATGGATTTTGTGACTGGACTGAGGCTGAGCCGGAGTTTTGATGCCATTTGGGTCATAGTGGACAAATTGACGAAGACGACACGTTTCATTCCTATTAGGGAGACGTGACCGGTGAACAGATTAGCTGAGGAGTACACTAGGCAGATAGTGAGACTCCACGGTGTACCAAGGACGATCATCTTAGACCGAGATGGACGTTTTACCTTGAGGTTCTGGCAGCAGATTCAGACTGCCATGGAGACGAGTTTAAATTTTATTATGCGTTCCATCCTCAGACAGATGGTCAGTTAGAGAGAACCATTCAGACGCTGGAGGATATGTTGCGAGTTTGTGTGTTGTCATACATCTATTGGGACGGCCCCTATGAGGCACTGTATGGGCAGAGATGTCGTACCCTGTTATGTTGGAATGAGCAGAGCAGTGTTAGTGGTTTGACACCTGATCAGATTCAGGATGATATGGCTCGAGTAGCATTGATTAGAGATCGTATGCTGATTGCGCAGAGCCATCAGAAGTCATATGCTGATAGGAGGCGTAGACCTCTAGAGTTCAGAGTTGGAGCCCATGTGTGGCTGAGAGTGTCCCCGACATGAGGTGTTAGGCGTTTTGGCATTAAGGGAAATTTGAGTCCCCGATATGTCGGACCATTCGAGATTCTGGATCGGGTTGGGAGTGCAGCTTACAGATTATCTTTGCCTCCGAGATGAGAGGGTGTTCACCCTGTATTTCACGTGTCTCAGCTGAGGGAGTATATACCAGATCCGAGACACATTGTGAGCTATGATGATTTGGTGGTTGAGCCGGACCACACGTTTGCTGAGCATCCGATTGCAGTCCTAGAATGAGGTATGAGATGCCTGCGTTCGAAGGACATACCTATATTGAGGATACAGTGGTCGAGACGAGGACCTGATGAGGCTACATGGGAGACTGAGGATAGTATCCAGAGGAACTATCCAGAGTTTTATGCCGAGATAGATGTACCAGTAGGATCGACGAGTAGATCTTATTACTATCTTGGTGATATTATGCTTATGTGCTTATATGCCATGATGTGTTTATTTTCATACTAGCTTTGATGTGATTATGATCTTATTAGATCTTGTTGTGCTAGTATGATTCTTGTTTATAGCTGGAGATGGTTCTTTCCTCCATGCTATTGTGATATGATAGGTTTAGCTGGAGATGGTTCTTTCCTCCATGCTATTTTGATGGACATAGTAGTGCTGGATGTGTTCTTCCTCCATGCCTTTCTGTTATGGATATGATACGGCTAGAGATGTGATCCCTCTATGCCTTGTGATATGTTTATGGTTAGCTAGAGATGGTTTTCCTCTAGGCTTTGGATAGTTTTTTTATTGCTGGAGTTGATGAGTTCCTCCATGCTTATGTTGAGGTTATAGAGAGTTTTACCTCGGCTTTTGGAGTCCGAGTGGTTTCAGGAATTTGCAAGTTCCGGGACGAAACTTGTTTTTAGGGGGGTGAGATGTAAGAGCCTTAGTCTTTCGGACCGAGACTTGACCTTAGCCGAGATTGGCTTTGGCCGAGTTTAGCCTTTCCGCACCCGCGGGCATGACTGCCGCCCCTGCGGGTTTCCGCCCCTGCGGTTTCCGGCGGCTGCAACCGGTTTTGTTGATTTTCTTGACCCGTACTTTACCTTTGCCTTACTTCTTTCTTTCCCTTGGCCGATCAAGGGTTTCATCTTCACTTCTCTTCCTCTGTGCTCACGTCCTCCTTGCTTCTCCTTCACCCTTCTTGATCTTGTTCTTGATCTCTCTTGAGTTTGAAAGAGTTTTAGTGTGTGTGGTTGATGTTGGTTGATGAGCTGATGTGTAGGCTGAGCTTGGAAGCCATCTACTGAGGGTGTGATCTCTCCCTGCAGCCTGGGACCACAAAGGTGGTAAGTGTTCTTGCTTCTCCTTCTTTCTTTCCTTGGTTCTTCCTTCTTTAGCTTAGGGTTAGATGTATTGATCATAGGGTGATGATGGAATGTGTATGTTGTTGCATGTGTGTGGTTTTGGTTGAGAGAAGACGTGATTTGATCACGTGAAGAGCCGAAGAGAAGCCGCGGGATCACGTTCTGCACCGTCGCCGCCCCCGCGCCTAGAAGCCGCCGCCCCTGCGGAAGCCGTGCCGCAACTCCCGCGCCAGCGCCTTGCTTGCGTTGCCTGCGTCCCGTGTCACCGCGCCTGCGGCTGATCCCTTCCGCGCCTGTGGGTTGTCTACTCCGCTCCTGCGTCTCTTGATCACGCAGGTGCGTCTTGTCCCGGGACTACCCATAGTTGGGCAGCTCCTTTCCTTTCCTTTCCAGTATGAGGGAACTAGTATCATGCTAGGTATCGGTTTATGATGCGTATGATATAGATATGCCGGTTACGGCCTTGAGGTTATGAGTTGGATATGATCCCTTATGGATCCCTTGGGTCTAGGTGTGACCCTTTGTGTGATAGGATTGTGATATATATATATATATATATATGTGTGTGTGTGTGTGTGTGTGTCGTGTATAGGCTGTGTTGTACTCCAGTTTGGAGTGGACGTTTCGGAGAGTGGATCATACTTGAGTTACTTTTGAGATCGAGGTAAGTCCATAGGACTTACTTAGCTACTTCTGAGATCGAGCTAAGTAAGTCCATAGGACTTACTTAGCTACACCACTCAAGCATACATCCAATATAAGGATAATAGCTAAGTAAGTCCTATGGACTTACCTCAACCTCAGGAGTAGTATCACTACGATCATCTCTCACTCGGGTCCACTCCAAACTGGAGGACAACACGGCCTATACAAGGCATACATATATATATATATATCAAACTCCTATTACACAAAGGGGTCACACCTAGACCCAAGTGATCCATAAGGATCATATCCAACTCGTAAACCTCAAAGCCGTAACCGGCATATCTATATCATACTCATCAACATCCGATACCTAGCATGGTACTAAGTCCCTCATACTAAGAAAGGAAAGAAGCTACCCAACTAATAGGTAGTCCCGGGACAAGACGCACCTACGTGATCAAGGGACGAATGAGTTGAATAAACAACCCGTAGGCGCGGCAGGGAGCAGCCGCAGGCGTGGGGACAAGGGGCAACGCAGGCAAGGCGCGGGCGCTGCGGCACGGCTTCCGCAGGGGCGGTGACTTCCAGGCGCGGGGGCGGCGACGGTGCAGAACGTGATCCCGCGAGTCCTCTTTCACTCTTCACGTGATCAAATCACGTCTTCTTCATTCCAAAATCACACACATGCATAAACATACACATTCCAACATTAACCTACATTCAATTCATCTAATCTTAAGCTAAGCAAAGGAAGAACAAGAAGGAAAGAAGGGAAGGAAGGATGAAGAAGCAAGAAACTCACCACTACTGCTGGTCTAAGCACTACAAAAAAAAAAAAAAAATTTTGCGTCGGCACATGACTGACGCAACTGGGCGATATGTCGTCGCAAAAAGACATTTGCAACGGCATGTCGTCACCAACGACGTTGACGCAAAAGTGGGTGTCGCAAAAGTTATTTTGCAACGGGTATTCCCGTCGCATGATTATTGGCGTCGGCAATTAGCTACAGCAATGGCCGACGCAAATGTTGCTACCGCTGTTAAAAAAAGAATATATACCCCGAACATATTCCGGCATATAAAGTGTGTTTCTGCTTTTAAAAAATAGTATAGAGTACGGACATTAATGTCCGGGTTATAAAGTCTACATATTTTTATTAAAAAAATAATCCAAATGCAGCTCGATCTTTTTCTCTAAATGACTTCAAATGATTTAACTCCTCTTTGCCATGTTCCATACTGGCAGTGTGACTATAAAATGAGTCGATTGGGAAGTTTTTGCTTGCACATGATCCACGACAAATTTGTGTCTCTAGAGCACTTTGATTTTTTTTTCTTTCTTCCTTTGCTCAAGTTTATAATGTGTGCAGTTTTTATGCATGAGATTCCATCACTGCATAGAAAAGGGTAAAGGCAACAATAACATTAAGTTAATCTAACATGGCAATAGAATTGTACACTAAGACATATCAAAGAACTTGCTATCTTCAATGAGGGAATGAACCACCAATCACAAGAGTCGTATATACAATGTGATATGAATGCCACAGAGGTATAATTTAGAAATAAAAAAAAATAATGAATTCAATTTGCATAACCATGGGCTTTAAAGATTCATCAAAAGTTAAGTGGATAACTTGTGCAATACACAAGTTTTAAACCCCATGAACAATTGTGACACCAGAGCTGAGACAAAAGATACCAACAACAAGTATAAGAGACCAAACAAATATTTTCTTAGAGTAACCATAACTACAAAGAGAAAGGACATGTTATAGCTATTTTGTAAAGAAAAGAAGAAGGACAATGCCTATTTCAAGACTCTTATTCTCCTTTCAATTCTAAATAAGCTCATTACTATCATGATATGATCATTGATATTTCAATGTGATGTGCACAAAATTCATACCATAAGGCATCAAAACATACGAATGCATAACATCTGGTACACACCTTGAGCTACTAAAGACCATATGCAAGGAGTGCATGTATAGTGAAGATGAAGTATTTTGTTTGCATACAACTGTAAAACGTAAAATTTTATAGCGTATGTGAAAATTAAAAAATGTAGTTGGGCAGGGACACCATAATGTGTAGAGAAACTACCTGGTTTGCAAAATATACGACAGAGTGCTTGCAAAGTAAAGATGTCTTATTCTTTTCTACATACAATTGTCAAACATAGTGTTTTAGAGCGTATTTGAAAGTTAAAAAATGCAATTGAGTAGGGTACACCAATAATGCCAACATAAACTACCTGGTTTACAAAATCTATGATCGATTGCTTGCAAAGTGAAGATGATTTATTCTTGTCCGCATATAGTTGTGAAACACAACATCTTATAGCATATCTAAAATTTTAAACTGCAGTTGAGCAAGGGACACCTTTATGCATCACCTTGGCCAACATAACATGGCTAGACGTTGATTGTCAAACTCCAAACTTTTTAGAGAAAAGACGAGGAAATTGAAACATAATGCAGTTATGACATCTCATTGAATGATCAATTATCACCAATCAGAAACAATATAAAAAGACAAGTGCAATGATTAACCAAAGATCACTCTAAATGAAAAAATATGTATGACATGTACTAGAGGTTTTATTTCCAGTGCAATGGAAATTCTAATTGTATGAGGTAGTTATCAAGTGAGTAAGAACATCAAAATATCTAAATGAGTTTTTGCAAGTACGGGAATAACATAACAAATGTCAATTACCACACATCTTGATAAACAAATCATGATCTTGTATAAACTAAAAAAAATATATTCATGCAATTATAACGGAATGCATTAATTGACATGAAAACTAAAAAAAAGAGCAAAATAATGACAATTTCACATACCAATGGGTGGAGTGAGGATTGGACTTAATCCATTCTATTACTTCCAATTTCCTTTCTATTATTGGGTCACATGCACTAGAAAGGTGGGAGTTTGGCCTTTCTTCCCTGTACAAATGTAAAAGCAATTTCAAGCATAAATATGAGTTTTCTCTAAGAAAATTAAAAGGACAAGAATGCTACCTACACATGAACTTTAGTTGTTGATAACATCATTTGATTCCGAGTATCATCCCAAATTTTAGAATTTTAGGCAAAAGTAAGAATATTTAGGCTCATATCTGAATGTTAGAATTCTAGAGACAAGTTAGTTTTTTTGAAAAAGCAGACAAATTAGTTAAGGCATTCTAAATAAGAAATTTGTCATAAAAACATCTTACGAACACAACATTTTGCGAGATAATTAAGAAAGAAATAACTCTTTGGGTAGAACTTGATATTCTAAAGTCTAAAATACTTACACTCAGGGATCCATGTCTCCATACAAATTAAAATTTTGATCTTATATCAATCAAAATAAGAATCGTATCAAACTATTACTTCCATTATGACTGAAACATTTAGATTTATGATAATCACCAAAATAGATTAATAAAAACACATTTTGGAGCATGCATGGTGTAAATATATTTGACTGAAAAATCTAGATTCATAATTCCTAGCTAATTTTTTATAGTACAAAGGAATATTACAATATAGTAGTAGATTAATAAAAACACATTTTGGAACATTTTGGTTTTTGATTCAGTAAATATGTATTTCAAGTCTTCAATTATCTTCCTTCATATTGTATAACTATGACTACTATGAGTCTCTGTTTCATCTTTATGACAACAGAAAACACAACATATATATATGTCCCTTTTTTTTAAAGCAATTTAATTCTACTTACTGAATTTAGCTCTTAGAGTTACTATAGCTTCACCGAGGGATTCTACAAGTGTAGCATCTCCATTGTCATGAACATAGCTCCAAGACTTCACCTGAACTTCAACCTTAGGCCATAGCATGTCGAGCAACATTCTCATATAGTTCATCAATAAACCAACCTACAATTTCTCACAACTTCAATTTTATCAAATAAGTAATGTTAATTAAATTACTAGTGTGTAGTTAAACAAGAATCAACTCACCTTTGTTGGCATTGTATAATTTCTTTCGGCTCTTAACTCCAAGGCTACAACGTACTACTACATTCTGATAATCAACTAGGGCAAGAAAAAAGAAAATCTTAGGCATTTTAAAAATAAATACCGCAAACACTAGTCACTAAAAGGAGCCTACTTGTGGATCAATATCATTTTATAGATCAGAAAGAAATTGCAAAAAGCCATATTATTCTATTTCAAATTCATCTTGATCATTCTCACACTAATATACCCTAACAACATCCAACTCCTCTCACTCCTAGAAATTACAACAACAAGACTATGATAAAGCATCATGAATCATGCCGACAAGCACTTCCAAAAGTCTTACCCTATGCTTTTGAACAAATTCGAAGTCCAAACCATTAATTCTCCTAATCTCAAGTTGTTGAGATAATTTTTGTTGCAAAGAACAAACCTGAGACCTTAAAATCGGCCACTGCCTTAAGCCATCCCAACAACTCTGTATTTCTTCATGAAGGGTGATTCTTCCCTGAAAAAGTCGCCTTGATCACCGCAAGAGGCATGTTGAAAGAGAGAGAGAAAGATTATTGTCGCACACAACGGAAGCGGAGATCCCTAAATTCCACAATCTTCCCCTCACCAACTCCGGGAAAATCGAGACATTATGCGAGGTGGAGACAATTATGGAGTCAGTGAGGACGGAACTTCCGTCAATGGGGAGCAAGAGTCGAGATTGAGATTGATAGCGAGAGTGGGACGATTTAGAAAATATGGAGGCCGATGAGAATGGAAAAGGAATGAGTTTTGCTTTTCCCTACTCGCCGCTACCCATTATGAAGTTATGAACTAAGCCTAGATAATTATAACTTTATTTTTACGACTGCTTTAATACCGACGCAAAGACAACAATAGCGTCGGTAGTTTATTGTCGTCGCAAAGTTCAGGACAATAGCGACGGCAATAGCTTGCTGTCGCAACTAGGTGTCGCAAATTTAATTATTTTTTGTAGTGAGGCAAGACAAGATCACAATCCTTATCTCAGCTGGCATCACAAGCTCAGCAAACATGCACACCATTATCAACATCAACAACAACACACCAAAACACTTCCAAACTCAAGAGAGATCAAGAACAAGATCAAGAAGGATGAAGGAGAAGCAAGGAGGACGTGAAAGGATGGATTGGATAGTGAAGAAGGAAACCCTTGCTAAGCAAGGAAAAGAAAGAAGTAAGGCAAAGGGTAAAGCACGGGTCAAAGGAGTCAACAAAACCGGCTGCAGCCGCCGGAAACCGCAGGGGCGGTTCACTGAGCCGCAGGGGCGGCAGACATGCCCGCGGGTGCGGCAAGGCCAATTTCGGTCAAAGCCAATCTCGGCTAAGGTCCAAACTCGGTCCGAAAGACTAAGGCTCTTACATCTCAACCCCCTAAAAACAAGTGTCGTCCCGAAACTTGCAAAGTCCTGAAACCACTCGGACTCAAAAGCCGAGGTAAAACTCTCTATATTCTCAAACATAAGCATGGAGGAACTCATCAACTCCAGCAACAAAACACTATCCAGGGCCTGGAGGAAAACCATCTCTAGCCAAACCATAAACATATCACAAGGCATAGAGGAATCACATCTCTAGCCGTATCATACTCATAACAGAAAGGCATGGAGGAAAAACATCTCCAACTACAGTATGTCCATCAAAATAGCATGGAGGAATAACATCTCCAGCTGAATCCTAAACGTATCACAATAGCATGGAGGAAAGAGCCATCTCCAGCTATAAACAAGAATAATACTAGCACAACAAGATCTAATAAGATCATAATCACATCAATGCTAGTATGAAAATAAACACATCATAGCATATAAGCATATAAGCACATAATACTCACCAAGATAGTACTAAGATCTACTCGGTGATCCTACTAGTGCATCTAACTCAGCATAGAACTCTGGATAGTTCCTCTGGATACTATCCTCAGTCTCCCATGTAGCCTCATCAGGTCCTCGTCTCGACCACTGTATCCTCAACATAGGAATGTCCTTCGAACGCAGGCGTCTCATACCTCGTTCTAGGACTGCAATAGGATGCTCAACAAAAGTGTGGTCCGGCTCGACCACCAAATCCTCATAACTCACAATGTGTCTCGGATATGGTATATACTCCCTCAGCTGAGACACGTGAAATACAGGGTGAACACCCTCTAATCTCGGAGGCAAGGCTAATCTATAAGCTGCGCTCCCAACCCGATCCAGAATCTCGAACGGTCCGACATATCGGGGGCTCAAATTCCCCTTGATGCCAAAACGCCTAACACCTCGTGTCGGGGACACTCTCAGCCACACATGGGCTCCAACTCTGAACTCTAGAGGTCTACGCCTCCTATCAGCGTAAGACTTCTGACGGCTCTGCGCAGTCAGCATCCGCTCTCTAATCAGTGCTACTCGAGCCACATCATCCTAAATCTGATTAGGTGTCAAACCACTAACACTGCTCTGCTCATCCCAACATAACGGGGTACGACATCTCTATCCATACAGTGCCTCATATGGGGCCATCCCAATAGATGCATGCCAGCTATTGTTGTATGAGAACTCAACAAGTGGGAGATGATTCGTCCACACTTGTCCCCAATCCAACACACAAGCTCGCAACATATCCTCCAGGGTCTGAATGGTCCTCTTTGACTGACCATCTGTCCGAGGATGAAACGCAGTCGTGAAGTGCAAACTCGTCCCCAGGGCAGTCTGAATCTGCTGCCAAAACCTCGAGGTAAATCGTCCATCTCTATCTGAGACGATCGTCCTCGGTACACCATGGAATCTCACTATCTGCCTAGTGTACTCCTCAACTAATCTGCTCACCGGCCACGTCTCCCTAATAGGGATGAAACGTGCCGTCTTCGTCAATCTGTCCACAATAACCCAGATAACATCAAAACTCCGGCTCAGTCTCATCCCGGTCACAAAATCCATGGTGACGTCCTCCCACTTCCTCTGTGGAATGGGAAGTGGATGGAGCTCACCTCCAGATCTGCAATGCTCTATCTTGACCTGCTGGCAGGTCGCACACTGTGCCACAAATCTGGCCACATCGGGCTTCAGCCCTCCCCACCAATATAGATGTCTCAAATCCTGATACATCTTACTCGTACCTGGATGTATTGAGTAAGGTGTATAGTGAGCCTCCTGTAAAATCCTCTGTCTCAGCTCTGTATCAGTAGGTACACAGACGCGACCGCGGCGTCTCAAAACTCCATCAGCTCCTAGCAGGAACTGTGGTGCCTCATCCCGAGACATCTTATCTCGTATCCTCAGTAGTGTCGGGCAGGTCTCCTGCTTCTGTTGGATCTCACCCAACAGATCAGGAAGAACCTCTAATGTACGCAGCTGGGCATCCTCATCAGGAAACTAGATGTCCAACTCTAACCAGATCAGGTCTCTCTGTAACTGATGTTGAACTGTCAATCTCGCAATCGCCTGCTCTCGAGGCGTCTTCCTGCTCAGGGCATCGGCGACAACTTTCGCCTTCCCTGGATGATACAGAGTCTCTAAATCAAATTCCTTGATCAGCTCGAGCCACCTACGCTGGCGGTTATTCAATTCCCGCTGCGTGAAAATGTACTTTAGACTCTTATGGTCTGTGAAGATTTGACATGTAGCACCATACAGGTAATGTCTCCACATCTTCAGTGCATGAACTACCGCTGCCAACTCCAGATCATGAGTCGGGTAGTTCTCCTCATACGTCTTCAGCTCTCGAGACGCATAAGCAATAACCCTGCCTGGCTGCATCAAAACACATCCCAAGCCTAACTTGGATGCATCACTGTAAACCACAAAATCCTCGGTACCCTCTGGTTGTGCCAAAACAGGAGCAGAAATCAGACGTCTCTTCAGCTCCTCAAAACTCTGCAAACACTGATCAGACCATACAAATCTGGTAGTCTTCCTCAGTAAGCTCGTCAGTGGACGGGCAATCACAAAAAATCCCTCCACAAAGCGTCTGTAATAACCGGCTAGGCCAAGGAAGCTACGTACTTCCTTGACGTTCTTCGGTGTAGTCCATGCTGCTACTGCCTCAATCTTGGCCGGATCCACCTTGATTCCTTCAGCTGATACAACATGACCCAGGAATGCTACCTTTGGCATCCATAACTTAGCATAAAGTTCTCTATCCCGCAAAACCTGCAATACAGTCCTCAGATGTTCTGCATGCTCCTCTCTACTGCGAGAGTATACTAGAATATCATCAATGAAAACCACCACAAACTGATCCAAGAAGTCGATGAAGATACTGTTCATCAACTCCATAAAGACGGCTGGGGCATTCGTAAGCCCAAATGGCATCACTACAAACTCGTAGTGGCCATATCTGGTCCGGAACGTTGTCTTGTGCACATCCTGCTCTCTCACCCTCAGCTGGTGATATCCTGAGCGTAGGTCAATCCTGGAGAATACAGTCACTCCCTGAAGCTGATCTAACAAATCATCAATGCGAGGCAGTGGATACTTGCTCTTGAAGGTCACCTTGTTTAGCTCTCTATAATCTATACATAACCTCAGTGATCCGTCCTTCTTCCGTACAAAGAGGACAGGTGCTCCCCATGGGGACACACTAGGGCGAATGAAGCCCTTCTCAGCCAACTCCTCAAGTTGCTTCTTCAGCTCCAGCATCTCAACAGGCGCCATCCGGTATGGGGCCTTCGAGATCGGTCTCGTACCAGGCTCTAACTCAATACTGAAGTCCACACTCCTCTGAGGCGGCAAACTGGATGGCTCAACAAAAACATCAATAAAATCACAAACCACTGGGATGTCCTCTACAACTGGACTCTCCCCCTCCTTCATGGCATAAAACCAGAAGGCATCACAACCTTGTGCAATCAGTTTCGCTGCCCGTATAACACTAATAACCATGCCAGATTTTCCAAGGTCCCAACCTCAGAAAATCTCTATCTGACCTAACTCGGTAGAGAGGGTAACAGTCCTCCTACCTACATCTAAAACTGCAGAGTGTCTATCCATCCAGTCCATACCTAGAATGACTTCTTCATGCACTAATGGCATGACAAAGAAGTCCACAAGCAAAACACGGGTCCCTGCAGTAATGGGATAGTCACGAATCTCACGGGTACCTCTGACCCTACCACCATCGGGTAACCCTATAATAAAGGGCATCCCCTCAACCGTATCTAGACTCAGATGCTCTACACAGGCATCATAAATAAAAGAATGCGTATCACCAGTATCAAATAAAACTCTAGCAGGTAAACAATGAATCAGAATGGTACCTGTAACAGTCGGTGCAGCTGGCTCCTCTGCACTCCTCAACTCAAAAACTCGGCTCTGTGGGCCTCTAGTATCAATGGTGCCCCCACCACGACCTCTGCCTCTACTCGGCCCAGGAGCAGATCCCTGAGTCGTAGGGCGATTTGGGATCCTCTGTTGTCCCTGTGTCTGCTGCTGCTGAGGTGGCCTCTGCCCACCTCCCGCTACACTGGCAAGGGAAGAACCCTGCTGAGATGAAGCTACGCCTTGGAGGCAGTAAACAGCTCTGTGACCTTGCCTACCACAGGTGTAGCAAGTCACTAGGGGCCTCGTGCACTCTGGCCTCATATGTCCTGGATCACTACAGTTAAAACACTGACGTCCCTTATCTGCAGCCGGTGCAGATGAGGGCTGACTCTGGCGTCTCTGACCACGCCAACCACTAGCAGCACCACCAGTACCACCGGTCTGCCCTGTACGTTGTCTCTTCTCAGACCCTCCGGTTTGAGAAGCTCTCCTCTGTCCAGCTCGCTCCCTCTCATAGTCGGAAGCTTTGTCCTGATAATCCATCAGAGACTCACAGTGGAAACCCGCCATATAGGTCCGGGTAGTATATCCCTCAATCGTCGGGAAAAGAGATAGACGTGTTGATCTGCAGAAGGTGCAGCTGGTCCCAGTAATGTCAGCTCCTCCTGAAACCTTCTGATGGTCTCAGAGACTGGTACATCCTCAAACCCAGCCTTCACAAAATCTCTCCCTCCTTAGTGAGGCAGGGCAGAAACGCTCTCTAATCAGGGTCCTCATCTGATCATAACTACTAACCTGACCCCGTACAGACCTCCACTAGTGTTGTGCCAAATCCCGGAATAAAGTCTGCACCAGCTCGATCTGTCTGTCTACTGGACATCTAATGGACTCCAGATCTGAGTCCACATGTCCGATCCAGAGCTCAACCTCTAACCCCACCTTCCCAGTGAAAGGGAGTACATCCATCTGATGAAAAGCCTTCAACCAAGTGTCTGGTCTAGGCCCTCTATGCTCCTCCCGAACCTGAGGAATCTCAGCAGCATGTGCCTGTACAACCGGCACCTGTGTAACCCCGTGGGACCTCTCAAATGGTCCCTCCTGTGCCTGTAAATCTGGGGCACGTCTACCGGCTTTGGCAGCCTGCTCTACTTGTCTGATATAAGCTCGGAACTCTGATCCCCCATGGAGACACGATCAGACTCACCAGACTGGGCTCTTTGTGCCCCCCGTCTCTCAGCTGCACCGTTCCCAGTCTCGGGAACGACGCTCTCAGCAACCTCCTCATGAATCTCTCCCGCTGCATGTGAATCGCTAGCAGGAGTCCTACCCCGTCCTCTACCTAGAGGGGGTCTACCTCTACCTCGTCTAGCTGCAGGTAAGGCTCTAGTCTGAACCATCTGCAGAAGACGTAAACCTAACTTAGAAGGCTATATACGTGCCGTATGTATAGATATATATCAAATCAATCACAACAGAATATCTATATATATCTATATTGTCGAGATCTTCAAGGGGGCGATGGCTCACGTACACGATATCCCAAAACATTTGTACTCATTTCAAAACCAAAACCTTTTGAAAAGTCAGACCCTTTCGGGTTCTATTTATTTATCTATGCGAACTTTATTGCAGATTACTAATGCCATTTTTGTCAACCTGGGCTTTGATACCAACTTTTTAACACCCCGAATCCGTAGGACTCGAGGCGCTACTGGGCTAGGATCTCACAATGGATCCTGACCCTAGCCTGACAACAAGTTCACTGAATCTTACAACAAGGCACCAATAGATTAAAACAAAACATAAAACTGATATATATATATATATATATATATATATATATATATATATATATATATATATGTGTGTGTGTGTGTGTGTGTGTGTGTGTGTGTGTCAAAAGGTAATACAGTGTAACCGCTGAGTACAAAATCAAAGTACATGACCGTACAACATAAAAACCCCATAATCCCACGATATCGACTCTGTGTACGGAGCCCTCAACGGATCACCCCTCTGGATCACTCTGCAGCTCTCCTAACCTGCAAAGGATCTACAACACGGTATAAAACCGTTAGCTAACCATACACATATATAAGAAGATGCTAGAGCACAAACACATATCAATAATATTAACACATCATCATGATATCACACATTTACCCGGTTTATTATCTTTAATAAGTCCAAACACTCAAATGTATAAATAGATGTATAAGAATATACGTGACACGAGGAATGTATATAACCCTCGCCTCTGCGTGCAATAGCTAGCTGGAGTGGTATCAACGCACTTTCCCGTATACCATATGGAGTGGTAGGTGCCCTTCCCGTATACCAGATCTAACTAGCTTACAGAGAACTTCCCAGACTCCACTACGGGATGAAAGGTAAGTTGTCACAACCACTACAATGGGCGGTCAATATAACATAGGTCGGTAATGAACCATATCGCATGCTATAAAGCATATAACAAACACCACTCAAGCATACATCCAATATAAGGATAGTAGCTAAGTAAGTCCTATGGACTTACCTCAACCTCAGGAGTAGTATCACTGCGATCAACTCTCACTCAAGTCCACTCCAAACTGGAGGACAACACGGCCTATACAAGGCATACATATATATATATATATATATATATATATATATATATATATATATATATATATATATATATATATATATCAAACTCCTATCACACAAAGGGGTCACACCTAGACCCAAGGGATCCATAAGGATCATATCCAACTCGTAAACCTCAAAGCCGTAACCGGCATATCTATATCATACTCATCAACATCCGATACCTAGCATGGTACTAAGTCCCTCATACTAAGAAAGGAAAGAAGCTACCCAACTATAGGTAGTCCCGGGACAAGACGCACCTGCGTGATCAAGGGACGCAGGGGCGGAATAAACAACCCGCAGGCGCGGCAGGGAGCAGCCGCAGGTGCGGGGACAAGGGACGCAGGCAAGGAGCTGGCGCGGGCGTTGCGGCACGGCTTCTAGGCGCGGGGGCGGCGACGGTGCAGAACGTGATCTCGCGAGTCCTCTTTCACTCTTCACGTGATCAAATCACGTCTTCTTCATTCCAAAATCACACACATGCATAAACATACACATTCCAACATTAACCTACATTCAATTCATCTAATCCTAAGCTAAGCAAAGGAAGAACAAGAAGGAAAGAAGGGAAGGAAGGATGAAGAAGCAAGGAACTCACCACTACTGCTGGTATAGGCAAGACAAGATCACAATCCTTATCTCAGCTGGCATCACAAGCTCAGCAAACATGCACACCATCATCAACATCAACAACAACACACCAAAACACTTCCAAACTCAAGAGAGATCAAGAACAAGATCAAGAAGGATGAAGGAGAAGCAAGGAGGACGTGAAAGGCTGGATTGGAAAGTGAAGAAGGAAACCCTTGCTCAGCAAGGAAAAGAAAGAAGTAAGGCAAAGGGTAAAACACGGGTCAAAGGAGTCAACAAAACCGGCTGCAGCCGCCGGAAACCGCAGGGGCGGTTCCTTGAGCCGCAGGGGCGGCAAACATGCCCGCGGGTGCGGCAAGGCCAATCTCGGTCAAAGCCAATCTCGGCTAAGGTCCAAACTCGGTCCGAAAGACTAAGGCTCTTACACCCCTTACCTTTTTATTTTGGGAGCGGAAATTCTTACACAAATGTTTCAAGATGACTGCAACAAATACGATAATCATATTGGTTTCTCAATTTGTAGACAAGCTACACCTATCCCCTTCTTATCCTTTGTTGATGATATGATCATTTTTGCTAAAGAAAATGTTGCCTCTTGTCTAAGGGTAAAGCAAATACTGAAAATTTACTGCTCTATTTCTGGTCAAAAAATTAACTTCCAGAAATTGGCTTAAAACAAGAAATATCAGCGATAATAATATCAACCAATTAAAAAATGCTCTAAATATGTGTCACACCACATCCATTGACAAATATCTTGGATGTTCAATCATAAATGGAAGAGTAACAAAAGAAACTTTTGGTGAAACTAACCTTAGAGCTAATCAACAACCCCTAAAATGGAAAACAAACTCCCTTTCACAAAAAGGTAGAAACACACTCATAAAACACAACCTTGCAACTAAACCGACATTTACCATGCAAAGCTTTATGCTCTCAAGCCATAACTTGGAAGAGTTGGATAAAACTTACAAAAAATTCTTCTGGAATAAAGGAGACCAACACAGACCTATTATTAGTTGGAACACAATTTGTAAATCAAAAAAGAATGGTGGCCTTGGGATAAGAAAATCTATAATTTCAAACAAACCGCTACGAATGAAACTCTTGTGAAAAATTCTAGCAGAACCAAACAATATATGGGTTAAAACTATAAATGAGAAATACTTAAAAAATAAGAACATTCTCCATTACCATTTAAAAAATAAGAACATTCTCCATTACCATTTGAAAGGTAGAGCTTTGTGGCAATGGAACAATCTTATGAAACTCAAAACCGAGTTCAAAAAAGGTATCATCTAGCAGATCGGAAACGGAAAAACCATCAACTTTTGGCACGATAGTTGGGTAACAACGATACCACTAATAAAAATGGTCCAAAATACCAATCAAATTTATACAAGCACTAAAGTTAGTCACTTCATAAATAACTCAAGAGACTAGGATAAAAACAAAATTGATAATGAGCTTTAAAATTTCATAAACCCGGATATTTTGAAAAAGATAAAGGAAACAATCATCCCAAAAAACGAGATCCAAGATAGACTATATTCGAGATGTAGTAAAAATGGATGGTTTTCTACAAAATCGGCTTATGACATGATTGAAGAGGAATCAAATATCCAACCAAACCATTTTTGTGAATGGATTTGGAAACTGGATACCCAACCCAAAATTTAAAACTTTATTTGGAAAATTTCTGTTAATGGACTTCCGACAAATACAAAAACTTGACGAAAGAAAAATTGCCGTAACGAGGCATTGTGAACTTTGCAACCATCATCTTGAGGACCTATTACACCTGCTCTTGGAATGCCATCGCACTAAACAAATTATCGCCAAAATCGATAGAACAATCTTAACCGAACTTAACAAAATTAACCTCCAAAATAAAAAGCTCATGTCATCCTACAAGAAATTAAAAACAAAATAGGAACAAAGAAATTTACGTGTCTTGCAACTGCATGGTGGAATATATGGTTCTTTAGGAACAAAATTATCTTTAGTAATGAACCTATGAGCCTGATAATAAGGTTATTACTTTCATCAAAAACTAAATACTGGAAAACTAACATAACTGATGAGGACGATTATAACATAAAACAACAACCAAAAAGTTATATCTCAAACAAACGGAAAAAACACAATATTAAATGGGAAAAACCAAAATCCGGTTTCTTTAAACTTAACTTTGATGGATCAAAACTCGATTCGGGAATCACATCTATTGGATATGTTATTCGGAACCACACTGGTGATATCGTTAGCCTCGACGTTAAAACAATAATTTCAATTCGGTAATAAAAGCCGAAGCATTTGACACTCCAACGTTCGTGGAGTTGTCATCGTGAGGTCGGGATGATTATATCTTTTAGTTTGACTGCTTTTAGGAGGTAAAGGTGGTTTGCTCCTTATCCTGGCATATTCTTCATCGCTTTCTCAGCCTTCAGTTTTCCCTCCATCGATTTCCTCACCTCTCACCCTTCCAAATTGCCGTGTCTGGTTTCCGATAGCGAAGCAATGGAGCTTATGGTCCCTGCGACTAAGTTTCCTTCAAGATTGCGTCAGTCATCGCACCTTCAGGTTCGAATCTTTCTCTTACAATCAAAACAATGTCGCCTGCACCACTAAACACATAAGATATTTACAGTGAACTAAGCAGAGGATTCTGTGGACATTTGGTGAATTTTCATGTTTAACAATGTGATTTTCCTTTTGGGCGACTTAATTTGAACTGAATGGTGTACTCTTAATGTCCTTCGCACGCAAAGTTAGGGATTTTGGATTCGCGGAGGCAAGTGATGTTGTAATTTTATTTAGGAAGTCGAACGATAATACATAAAAATGTTGATTAAATTCTCTGGTTGTCAATAGTATCTGTGCTTCGAATGGAATAAGGCCTTGTCTAGAATATGACTGTCTGCTGAAATAAGGTTATATGGAATACCTAATCTGTATGACTGTATATCTGCAATAAAACTGCAAGTGTACCTTGAGGAAGTAAGATGAAACTGTATAAAATTTGTGATTTGTGTGAATGTTGTCCTCCCTTTTTATTTTCCATATATCTGTAACTTCTATTTTGATTTTAACAAGTTTCTACTTCTTACAATTTGTTTTTTTCCCCTTCTAATTATGCATCTCATCCCAGAAATGTTTTGGCAGTTCGGTTCTGGCTTATGCAAGCTTGCCCCTGACAAGAAAATATCCCTTGGCATTTTATCATATATTCAACAAGTTCCTTTTCAAAGGTAGGGAGATACTGTTGGAATCTGCATCATTCACATTCGTCATCCGTGAATCTTGATTAGTTGAAGATATATTTTGCTCGGTTCCTTTCCGTTGATGATGAGCTAGTCATAGTCATTCGCCATGTATGCGGCTATGGATAGTGCCTCACTTTATTTTGGAGTTGTCATAACCTTTTTCTTTTGGGGCAATGGGGTTTGCATCCAGATCATGTATGCACCAGCTCCAAGAACGTGTGAATAGGAGGAATTTGAGTCCCCCCTCAGCTGTGAGCTCAGGTGGATCGCCAATCTTTCCCATTCTCAGCTCTTCTCATTTTGGTTCATGCTTCTTATGATGTATTCATTTTTGTAGGTTTTGAGACCTCAATATTGGATGCTGAGGACAGTAAGCTCAAGTTCAAAACAGTTGATATAGTCGTTGAATCAAATGATCCAATCTTTATTTAGATATATGCAGACTGCGACACCGAGACAGGGAAAAGAGATATGTTTGTTTCTCAAGACAATTATAGCAGTCCTCTGCATAAATCATTCAATATTTGTTAAAATAAACCTATTGACTAGTGGCAAGCCAACGATCTTTCATCATAAACCGTAGAAAGGAAGCATGCTCACATTCGTTGGTTCTACTTTACTTCAGTTTCATTTTCATAATTCAGATTTACATAGCATAAGCTTATAGAAGTTTATTTGCAGTAGTAGCTATTGTTGGTACTTTCCATCTTCACTTAAAGTCGTACAGTTTTGTCAGCTGCTCAAGCTTCCTTAGTCTTCGTTTCCATCGTCTTCCTGATCCACTTTATTACTTGTACATTTTCTTCCCCTAGTGCACAGTTCTCCCTTGCCTAAGGCACTCTTCAAGCAACATTGAATATGTGTGTTCAAACTTGCTATTGTGTACTTATTATGATAGCAAAATCACGATTAGATTTTAACTTATGCTTTAGACCCAGCGATTTGTACATTTCTGATTATCTATTCTATCCAGTTACGAGTGGACTTACCTGGGGAAGAGACAAAAAAAGCATTTGCTGTGATTTTGACAAACTTGGGTCGTACAGCACCACCTATTCCAGGGTTCCGCAGGTAGAAGGGAGGTATTGCTTGCAATAATTCAACGCGTGTTATTTTTAAGTGGGGTGCCTTGCAAATTTTATGCAGTTCTACTGTTCCCAATATTTATTCTGTAATTTATCGTTCTTGAAATTTTCTCTCTCTCCTTAAGAAATGTTTTGGCAGTTCTACTGTACATCCTTATACATGGAAAGGAATATGATCCTAATGTAGTCTTCTGTTATCCTCTGAAATAGGGTATAAGAAATGAAGGCAGTTTAAGCTGTTTTATACATCTGGCTGGATGGTAATCACTAATCAGCATGATTTTATAATGCTTCAGAGGTCTTATTTTTAGAAGTAAAGTTTCTCCTAGAAAATGCAATTGCAAGAATAATGGAGCTTTGCTGAAAAGCATAAAATTTGATTTACGCAAGTACACAAAGGCCAGTTTAAGCTGTTTTATAAAAATTACTTTTCTCTATCTTTGTTGCCTCACCAATGTCTCCTCTGAAAAACAGCCTGACCCTTTTATTCTTTTTTTTGGTGCATGGTGATAATCCAGGCAAGACTACACAGGTATGTCAACAAAGTCAACAAATTCAAACAAGTATAATTCTTCCTGCTTAAACAATGAATTTTTTTTTAATTTTTCTATATCTATATTATTTACATCCTGAGCTACCTCCAGTATAGGACGGACTGATATAACTGTTGCATCTATGACTTGGCTAGATATCATATTCATTTATTTGGCAATTAAGGTTCTTTTTTACCAGTTTCAGACTACTGAAGTATCCTAACGCCTAATTACACTCCAAATCAAGCATGGACTTCGAATAGGCTTATTTGTTTTTTGTTTTTTTTCTCATTTATCAAAACCATGGAATCAGAAAGGGAAAGGAAATGAATCTAGTTTTAATTGCAATTCGTGATTCATTAACTATAATTTTAATATAAAATCATACTCCCTCATTTTTTGGATAGAAGTGTTGTTCTTCAGTCTTCATATTCCACTCAACACTCATCATAGTATACGTAGGCTTCAAATGATGAAATTTCATTCCTTGCCTAGGCTTAAAATATTTGCACTTGCACAAGAATCTGTTAACTTTGAAATTGCAGCTTGTTAATTCACATTTATTTTTCACAACTTTGAACTAATATGGGTACTTATCATCATAATTTCAAGATAATGCAAACTATAAATCTTCATAATTTTCTTGTTTGCTTTCATGTCACAATGGTTGTAGGTTTCTGATTATAAAATTATTACAGGTTCCAAAGGGCCTACTCTTGAATATGCTTGGACAAGAGCGAGTCACAAAATTTACCATACGAGAGATTGTTACGTCAGTTTTGTTTGATTACGTAACGAAGGTGAGTGCTTTTCTATGATTTCATTTTTTTCTTACAATATAGGGATGATAGTCTGATGATTTAAAATCCTTCGTTCCCAAGTGTGATAGACTTATATTGAGGGGGCCAAACTGTTATATACTGCATCTTCTCCATATGGAACTGTGATTTGTTTTTTGTCGGTGAATGTAGGAAAATATATCCGTGAAGGATAAGAAGATCAGCACAACCCAGACAGACGATGAACTCAAACTATCATTCTCCCCAGGAAAAGCATTTGGGTTTAATGCTGTACTAGAAGTTGAAGAAACGTTGATTGCAGAGCCTGAAGAAACACCTATATCAGAAGTTGAAGAAACATTGATTCCAGAACCTGAAGAAACATCGATTTCAGAAGTTGAAGAAACATAAACACTTGTATTACACAAAAGTCATTAATCTGCCCAGATTTTCAGCATTCTGTAATTCTTCATATGTTTATGCTCATCCAGAGGTAGGATTAGCGGCAAGTATAAGGTCTTTCATTTGAGTTAATATTACAAGTTTTATCCTTTGCATAGCCTAAGCAATCAGCTAGAAATCACTTCTCTTGATTGGTGAAGCATTGCTCAGCTCACCTTGTAGGTTTTTCTACCAACTTATTCTTAGCTTCTGCTTTAATGTATATTCTCTGGTGGCAATGAGACTTTCACGATGTTCAATGTCACCACTTACACATCCATAAAACTTAACACCACATTATCTACTATTGTGCTAATGCAAGTTATTCAAAGAATGAACAAGAGATTGTTTTATGTACTGTTTACTGTTTGGATGAAAGAGTTACATAAACATGCCAGGAACCCAATCTACTGGCAAAACAGGGGTCAGGAGCTATTCATCCGTGTTAAACTCAGCTATGAGAATCTGAGAGTGGAAACCAGAGATTGTTTTATGTACTGTTTACTGTTCCCAAAGCGTCATGATATTGAGAGCAAAGAGTTGATAGAGCAGTGGATGTGGCAGGGTCTGCTGGGTTCCGATTCTGAGACACTGGATAAAAGAATGAACAAGGGGAGGGAGATACTCAAAGAACTCAAGAATGCACATCTTTTGCAGAGCGTCACCGGGGAATCAACGAGTGATGAAAGAGTCAAGCTGCCTCAAAGTTTCATTTTTGTCTGGGTGAGTGCCAAAATGATGGATTTGTCAAACATAATAGCATTACTGACAATGAATGTCATAGTATTGCTCTTGCAAATGGGACCTCAGAGCTACACCTGAAGATGTGTTGTTATCAGCAGAGACTTATGTTGGACCTGGAAGGTTGTTTAAAGGACCTACATGTTTTGGATATATCTTACTTTAGTGAATTGCAAAACCTTTTTTCTGTTGAGATCTTAGGATCCCTCAAGAACCTGAGTAAACTTCGTGTGTCAAGGTGTGAGAATCTGAAGGAGGTTATACGGCCTGATGCAGATGCAGATACCAATAAACAAATAAATCTCCCGCCTCTATTGACCACAATCATCTTTTTTGAACTCCCAACCTTACTCTTTCGATGCACCAGAGCCTTCGTATATGGAAGCCACTGCTTGGTATGTATTGACTACTTTTAAAACTTGTTATTTTGCATGATCTTGTATACTCAGAGTAAA
This sequence comes from Fagopyrum tataricum, assembly GCA_002319775.1. Lineage (NCBI taxonomy): Eukaryota > Viridiplantae > Streptophyta > Magnoliopsida > Caryophyllales > Polygonaceae > Fagopyrum > Fagopyrum tataricum. Next base: position 49,824,220 of record CM008283.1, read on the forward strand.
AACGATGTCTTCTTGACCATAGGGCTCAAAGGGATGAGTCGCAAGAAGACAGAGACAAGCAGCAGACAAACGGAAGTTATGGAACCTATATTTTCAGATTGCTTACTGTAAGTGGTATACCCTTGTATTGATATTCTGAACAAACTTCTTATTCTTTTGTTGATGCATGGTTGCTTGATGTTCAGGCGGCATTGCCAGCATCAATGAATTGGGGATAAGCCCCCGTATTCAAATCCCCTTGTTCAAGAGAGCCATCAATTAAAATGAAGCTCCTGTGATTCCAGAGTTGGCAGCCACAAACTGCTAGGTATGTTGAAGTTTGTTTTACAATTGTATCAAAGAAGCTAGAGAAGAATGGTCACTTTATGAACCTATTGTTGATATGATATGATATGTTGTCTCTTTCAAGACATTAGGTTACAGAGGAATCAGCCACACAAAGTCAGCAAATGCAAACGGCTTCATTATCAACAACATTATCCTCCAAGCATCCTTCAAAGAGCTAGGAAGATTGAATAAATGTTGTAGGTTATAAAGATTGAAATAGATGAATACCATGTATCTCAAAGTTTGTTATTTTCCCTTTAAGTTTACCAGGTTGGTTTGCCATGAATAACATCTTTCGTGTAGTTGATTAATGTCGGTTTCTGTATCTTTCTAAGACGAGGGTATGCTTGCAGATCGCTATTTCTGAAAATGGTCTTCTTCTTCTTCTTCACATTCCATTACTTCACTATTTCTTCTTCTTGAGGCTAATAAGAGTAGTGACCTATCAAATATTGACTAGACAATTTACATATGACTGATGAATATCTGTTGTACTCAAGTAGGCATTCATTAATAAGTTTCTTTGTTAATGTGTACGGTGCTAGGTTTGTATGTGCATTTTTGGTAATCTTTTAGTGGGCAAACCCGCAAAGCTTAATGTTGGAATGGCTTGAATATGAATAGGGTACACAGTAGATTCACGTCAAGGTGGAGATTCATTGTAATACCGTTGTTAAGTAGCACAGTATGTGGTCTTCATGATTAGGCTTGCAGTCGTCCAAAGGAGAGCTCATGCGCCAGAGGAAAGGAACCTGAATGTGTTGGATGTGTCTAATTTTAGTGGCATTAGCTATTTATTTGATGTTGACTGTTGAGATCTTGGCGTTACTCACAACGCTTAGGGTACTTCGAGTCAGAAGTTGCAAGGCGATGGTGAATGTGTTGCTGGTGTAGAGGATTTCTTAACCTGTATTGACCCAGTTGGTCTTCCAAAATTGATGAGCATATGCTGTGGAATGCTACTTAGTTGCCATAATTTGAGTTCAATTGACGTTTGGAGGTGTCAGAATTTGAAGAATCCTTTGATCAATTATGAGACTTCCAGGCCACTGGAAATTCGTGTAGCGCGCAGGGGAAAAGAACTGGATAAAAAAAATTTGAAGTCATATAATCTTGGTTCAAGCACAAAGCTTAGGCTTGTTGAAGCACCTGTGCCTCTAGACTATAGCAGTTACTATTCATGCTAGGGACCTGTAGTTTACAAATTTTGATTAAGAGTTTCTTTTCTTGTAAATGCTGTCTATATTACTATTCTTGAAATCGGCGTAAACACGAAGAAGCCCCAAGAAGACAACAACAACACTAATGTGCTTCAGACAAACAACGCTTGCACGAACACAATGCTTGGTTTTGGTGCCATTAAATTTGTATCTGGTATAGAAGCTTGATACTTATTCTCAGGTTCTTGTACAAGTATCTATTTTATTACTTATGTTTGTTATATTCTAAATGCTGTTTTTCTTGCACCAACTTCAGGAAAACTAACTCCTTCAAATGGTATGTATATTTAGTATATAATCCTGCATAATTTACAAGAGATATATCTTTCTTGATGCATAGTTGCAGTAATATTCAGAGGAAAATGTCGCTTCACTGGCATCAAAGAGTTAATAGAAGACCAGCTCTTTTGCTCAATAAGATCAAGTTAACATAACACCCTTTGTAGCTATTTAATGGTCTAACCATCCAGATCAAGAAGTGGGCTAGAAACTGATCATAACTTGCCTGAATATTGTGCTTTGTGTTTATTCCTTCTTTCTGAAAATGTTGTTGGTTTCTGTATCTTTCTAAGACAATGTAATGCTTGCAGATTGATATTTCTGAAAAAATTGTTACCGTTTCTTCTTCTTGAGGCTAAACAGAGTAGTGACCTATTAAATAGTTGATATATGACAGATGATTACTGTTCAGCAGCCAATTCATTCATAAGTTTTTTTTGTTGAGGTATATACAGTGCTGGGTTTGTGTGTGCATTTCTGATCATGTTTTTTAGTGGGCAAACTGCAAAGCTTAATGTTGGAATGACCTGAATATAAATAAGGTCCATAGTAGATTCAGATCAAGTTGGAGATTCGTCTGAAGGAGAGCTTGTGCTCCAGACACAAAGCTTAATGTTGGAATGACCTGAATATGAACCCTAGATTGATGAGACGCACACTCCTCTGGAGTCCAGAGGAGAGGAACTAGGGGCACATGAGTGTGCGTCTCGTCAATCTAGGGTTCTATCCAATATTTGGGTGGTTTTCCGTCTTAGGGTTTTCCATAGGTTCCGGATCCTGTATAATGATTAGTTAGATCTTCTGACACCTGTTCTGTGATATTTTGTGAATATTTGTTCTGAAAATCTGGGATCATTGGATCACTCTGTAATACTCAAAGATTTGGAATGGGAGAAAAGCAGTACCAAACACAAAAGATGACGATAATCCCAGGAAGTTCTACATGGTCGTGTACTCGCGTGTGCCATATGATGTTGTTCTTCGTACCAACAATAGTGTCAGCAATTGATCATGTAGGACGTACCATTTGAAAATGTTTTTCTAGCAGTTTTACTGTTGCAATTTTTGATGCATCTTGAAAACCACGAAAACTTGGCGAGGTGTTTGCATTAGAGTCATTTGTCTGAGGTACATTTGCATTGCTGATCAATTTTGACAGAAAAAATCAACAGAACAAAGTTAGAATGCTTCTTTTAATGATCATAAAATGTCAAAACTACTACATACCTAGCATTTGCAGTACTGGCCGGAGACTTGACAGAAACTGATGTCCAACGAATTCGAAGTAAGGGTTAAAACGAGAGTTACCTTCAAATTGTGGATCTGAATTCTGACAACAATCCCATATCAAGCTGTCAATCCAACTTATCTCCCCTTTAATCTCTATTTTCTCATATTTTGCAGGTAAAATCACAGGAAGGTTCAAAGTGATTGTCTCAATAGTCTATTTTTGTCTGGTGTCGATTATGCTAAATAGTAAATATCATAGATTCATGAAGTTTAAAAGAGTTTAAGAAACATTTGCTGCATTTTGTATGATCTAATTTGGTGTTTATTGAGGTTAGAGTAATTGCAAAAAAGACACCTTCAAATAGATTAGACCACTCGGCCATCCTGACTTACTTTTTATGTGAGAATTTGGAGGTGTAAGAATTTGAATCTTCCTTTGATCGAATCCGGGACTTCCAAACCTCATCTGAAAATTCGCGTAACAGGAGAATAGAACTGGATCAAAAAGTTGAAGTCGGATAATCTTGGTTCAAACACAAACTTTAAGCTTGATGATGTACTTGTGCCTCTGGATATAACAGCAGTTCCTACTAGTGCAAGGTACCTATTGTTTACACGTTTTATTAACTCTTTATTTTCTTGTAAATGCTATTTAAATCGCAATACTTGAAATCGGGTGAACAGTAAGAAGCGAGAAGAAGGCGGCAACGACGCTAATGTGCTTCATACAAACAACACTTACAAGAACACAATGCTTGGTTTTGGTGCCCTGAAATATGTAGCTGGTACAAAAACATGATGCTTATTTTCTAGTTCTTGAAATATATGTATTTTAGCACTTACGTTTGCTTTGTTCAAAATACAGGATTACTTGCACCAACTCCAGGAGCAGTTACTCCTTCAAATGGTATGTATATTAAGTATATATAATCCTGCATAATTTACTAGAGATGTATCTATTTTGATGCATGGTTGCTTGAATATTCAGAGGAAAATGCCGCTGAAGAGTCATGGTTACAATGGTGCGGTAATTATATAACAATCTAATCCATCCAGATCAAGAAGTGGGCTAGAAACCGATCACAACTGGCCTGAATATTGTGCTTTGTGTTTTATTTCCTTCTTTCTGAAAATGTTGTTGGTTTCTGTATCTTTTGAAGACAATGTTATGCTTACAGATTGTTATTTCTGAAAATAGTCTTCCTCTTGAGGCTAAACAGAGTGGTGATCTATCAAATATTGACTAAACAGTTGACATGAGTGTATGACAGATGAGTTCATGTTGTACTCGAGTAGGAAATTCATTAATAGGTTCCTTACTTCCTTGTTGTGCATTTCTAATAATGTCTTAGTGGGGTGAACTGCGAGCCTAACAGTCAGTTTGGAATGGGAGAAAAACAATGAAAAATATGAGTGTAAAACAATAGCTAAATGAGGAACAGCAAAAGGAATATCAAGCAACCATCAAGAACAATGATCTGGGTATTACACAAAAATTGTGTCAGCAGTAAAGCTTATGCAACTTTTGCTGCATATTGAAATAAACGAAATCTAAATAAGGCTTTTTGCATAAGGGTCATCTGTCTTTGACTCTGTGAGGCACATTTGTATTGCAACTCATGGGCACTTTCCCTATTCAATTGCTCTCTTCTTTTCTTTTTTTTTTAAATATTCCAATTTTAATATGAAATTTATTTCAATTTATAATTGATTTTGGATTGATTTGATTACAAATTGATTTGATGAGTCCTACACAAATTAGAAGTTTATCCAATTTTCATTAATAATATGCGGTCTTGGAATGGATAAGGACTAGGGAGGGTGCATTCATGTAGTGACATCGAAGGCATCGTTGACTTTATAGTTCTTTCCATCTCCCTACATATTCCATTCATATATATATAAAATAACCAAAACTTATTTATAAGTTCTTTTTGAAGTGAACTTAATTTATATGGAGTCTAAATTTTTATTTTTTTTTTAATAAGCATATGGAGTCTAAATTTAGTCCGGAATTAAAATTATGTTCATATTTAATTTGCTTAGTAAATAAACAAATTTTAACTGAGCTTTTATGAATCGATTTTAATTAGATCATAAATATTTATAATTTAGTCAATGAGCATCAATACAGGCTATACAGCGATGACAGATAACTAGATTAGTATGTGAAGTTTAATTTCTTATGAGAAAAATCAGCATGAATTCATGATCAACGACAGTGTTATCCGAACGTGTTTAATTATTCAATTAAAGAAGAAATTCTTTATTTATTTTAAAATAATATATGAAAGACCCAACTCCGGTGTGTATTATAATACACTTATAGTGAATTAGTGATCATTAGTAAGAGTATTTTTTTGTCTTTATAATAATCAATTTACAATACCATATGATCCGTAATTAGCTGCAGAAGCATGTGCATACAGCCATGAATGCCAGACACTCATCTTCTTGAATCACAGTATATATGAGAAGCATGCCGGCGTGATGGAGTTATGCATTTGCTTTGATCGCCGATCAAACTCCGGTTTCAGTTCAGTAAAGGTAGATGAGTTTCTAGTACATTTAGTAACAGTATCTTCATCGTGGAAAACTTTTCGATATGATAGGTAACTTGTCTTACTGCAGGCATTCCTTCACGTACCTAATTTGACATCGATCTAGTGGGTACCCATACTGAAGAACCAGCAGCTATGATAGGTAACTTGTCTCACACGTCAAGTACACCCATATTTTGTTAATTAGTACATTTTGTCATGATACTTATTGGTTTTAAAGTTTTACACTGTTAGTTCAATATAGTGTGTTCATCAATTAGATCATGTTTTCTATTTTAATTTATGTATGCTTTATTGTATTATTTAATAGTTATGTTTTTTTTCACAATTTTATATTATTATTTATTTTGACTATTATAGTGTTAATTCAAATTTTATGTGTCATTAGGTTGAACGTAATGTTCTATTAATTCACACATTTATTTGTTCAAAGATGTAATATTAAAAAAGTACATAAAACAAAATTAACAAACAAAACAAAACAAAAAAATATATATGAACCAATAATACAAAATATTAAAATTGAGAATGTAACTTTTTTGAACTAGTATCAAAAATTTAAACCAACAAACTTATAGTTATTAACTTTCTTTTTATAATGTATGAACAACTTATACAAAACTATTAATAGTATCAAAAAAAAATATCGAGAAACATCTTGGTTGGTTAAAGTATCTTTATAATGAGCCACTTTTATAACATGAAATTAATGGTGGTATTGACGCTTATAAATCATTTTTCTTATCACTTATTGTTATATCAATTGTCATATGTTATTTTGATCTATCTACTTATACTAAATTTTCATAACAATTAATGTAACATCTATGTTTTAACAAATTTATAAATTGTTACCTCAAATGTTTTGGCTATATCGAATAAGGATTTTACTTTTGTTAATATCTATGATTTGTATTTTTTTTTGTAGGTAATATACAACCAAGTTTTATTTACGTAGAGAAATCTAATCGTATCAATTTCATTATCTATAAACGTAGTTATCGCGAGTAATAAAATATAGTTTTTATTTTATGATCTATCGAAAAATTATTACTTTCTAAAAAAAAATTGAAGGGATTTAAAACATGAAATCACCTACAAATAAGTATACTTATTAAATAAATTTGGTATTCCATGTAGAATAAGAAATATACTGATTAAATAATTTGCGGGTAAAGGTAAATTCATAGAAAAAATAAGTATTCATAAACCAATTTGGTTTATGAATAAGGGTAACAAGTCAGTGTACATGGTGCCCAGACATGAAGTCTAAGGCATAAAACAAAGAAATCTCAAAATCCAAGATCTCAAGGCGGACATGCAAGTCCCCAAGTAGATCCAAATACCCGTAATAAAATGATACATATTAATCATACACTCATAATTTGCTAGATCATACTCAAAAGGCCCATCCACCTTCGGCAAAGCCATCAGCAGATGGAAACCAAGAGAGCCAAGCGCGACTAGCTCCATCAAGATAAGACATCCCCCACCTTCGGCATGGCCATCAGCAGGGAAGAGGTCACACCTGGGAAGAGTGTCATCATCAGTCGTGATATCTCTCGTGTCAGCTCTAAACATCAATGGCTTACACACCAACTCTAGAAGGGAACTTCTCATGGAGGAGTCTAAAAACATGCGATCTGATAAGCCGAACCAAAATGTCAAAAGGAATCCTATTTCCGTTAAAAACCAAGGCATTCCTAGAATGCCATAAATAATAGACCGTGGATGAGAGGGCGTAGATCCTCTGCTTGCTCGTCCATCCTCTTCCAATAGCCGAAAGTCTTAACCACTCAAGAGATGCTGCAATAGAAGTCAAGCTACATGACATGCCAAATCCATCACAGACCTGTTTCCAAACCTCTCTAGCATACGTGCATCCAAAGAACAAGTGGTCATGAGACTCACTAGCACCTCTGCACCAGCTGCAAGTCGGATCAATGTCAAGAAAACACAACCTATCTCTCGTGGAGAGGCGTCCAAGGATGCCCATCTAGAGAATGAAGCAATGTTTCGGCGTATTCCCCGAATCCCAAACCAATATGTACCAGTCCACAGTATGTCCGTGCTCTCTAAAAGTATCATATGCTTGAGTCACCAAGAACTTCTCTCCATGGCACCAGGAATCAAGAGTCTCTGTTAGACTCATAATCGGATCCATGTGTCTGACAGTCTCATCTCTCGCTCCAAGGATGGCCTTAAATAATTTGCTACAAACTCCATGTAGTTATAGAATACTTACACAATTTATACAATCAAATAAATTATTTTGTAAGACAAAAAAAGTAGAAAAAATAAATCAATAAACCAAACTCTTTCTTTTTAGCTTTCTTCTCCATTTCCTTAGTTATACACGCGTCTATATACCTCTCTATGTCTTCTTTCCCACACTCTTTCACTTTCTCCAAAACACCACCCAATTCTCCATTAACAAACCGAAGAGTGTTGCAAACACAACAACGAAGGTGGAATCGTTTTCCAAAGACTTTGTGCTAGAATTGTAATCACCAAATCGGAGTCCACTATATATGATCGTATGGTTGTATATGCAATTATGCATCCTATCAAAATCATATAAGAAAGCAATAAAAAATCGTTAAAAAACACAAACAAAATACATGATGCATCATCAACTAAAACCATTAATTTTCCGCTTACTACACCATTGTTATGATTGATATCTCATACGCCCCATAAACACAAAATGCAAACTCAAATCTTCGGTGATGAATTGGCTTGGATATATCGTCATAATAAGGAAAAAACAAAAAAAAAACAATAACAATAGCAACCAAAAACACAAATTAATGACCAATAATTTAATGAAAAAATACGTATCGAGCAGTGGTAAGTCGAGGAGAGTGAATGACATCTTCTTAAATAGGTGTTTTGAGTATATATTCATGCTTACTTGTTAAAAAATAAAATATAAATAAGAGATATTATTGTTAAAAAAAAAATATCCATAAATGAGATATCTTAGAAAGAAAAGATAATCAATACAAATTTGTAGTCTAGCTAGAAAGGAAAGTGTATCATACTCCTCCATGTGTATTTTAAAACTAATCTCCATGTGTATTTTAAAACTAATATAATAAGGTAGTTACCAAAATTATTTTAGAAAAAATTTCTAGAATTCAATTACATGATTTGAAGATATTTTGTTAAAAAAAATTTTGGTAAAAAATTTTTGATTTAGAAAAGATATTCCATTAAAGTTTGATCTTTTTATATGTCTAAATATAAAATATATAAGTTTTAACTTTCTTTTTGAGCTTGGTTAAATAATTTTAAAATGTATTTTAAAATGTCTATTACAAATAAATGATTTAAAAATATTAGTTTTAAAACAAAATAATATTAAATCTTTAATATAAGAGAATATATTTAAATATCTTCTTAATGAACCTCATATCATACATATTGTTTTGTTTGAAATTTGAACCTACATTATATACTATTTTAAAAAATCAAATATCAAGCTCAAATTCTAAGAAAAAGACATGTGAGAAAATGCACCTCAAATGGGACTCAAAATTCTAAGAAAAAGACATGTGGCAAAAAAATTTGAGTGAAAGAAAATGCTTTCGCTTTAATAGTAGTATTTATTATCCATTATAGAATAGTTTTTTTTTAATGAACCTCATATTATACATATTGTTTCGCTTTAAAACATATAGAAGATTGTGGTAAGAATAAAAAGTAAGATATTAATTAATTATTATATAGTTTTAAGATATATATAGTGTAATATAGATAATTAAAAAGTAAATATGGTAAGTAGTTATCTATTATCTATTATCTATTATATGATAGTTTTTTTTAAATATTAAGTATTGTAGAATAGTTATTCTATTATTCTATTATGTTATATGCCAACAAAAAAATATATACAATTTTATCAAAAACTCAAAATTCTAAGAAAAAGATATGTGGAAAACAATTTTTGAGGAAGCACCACGTGAAAGAAAATGCTTTTGCTTTAATATATATATATAAGATATAGATGAGTTTATACGGGTTTATAGTTTAGTTTCGGGTTTATTTCTCAATGGGTTTATATATATACATCATATAAGGTTGTTTACTTGTAGTTTATTTTTTGGGTTTATTTTTATTCAAAATACACTTATACCCTACAAAAATCAAAGAACAATTGAGAGTACATAGGGATGAACAAAGAATATCGAGTTGCAAAAACACAAGACCAAAATCGAATTTTAAATATAAATAAACCCATCAAAGAAAAAATAACCTTGGTTGGATAAGTTTATTTTTGAGTAATTTATAAACCCGAATAAACTCATAGAGAATTAAATCAATCTCTAAGTAAAAACGCACAAAAATTAAACTTAATGTTAATAAACTAAATGAAACAGAAATAAACTACAAGTAAACATGTCCTTAATAAGCTATAATGGTAGAATAAGATTAATTAATTGTTAAGGGATAAAATAATTTAAGGGGAAATAAATGGGGAAGATTTGAATTATATATGAAAGTTGGACTAATTGTTAAAAATGGAAAATTTTCATTCTAATTAAAATTAATATCTGATTAATTAACAGCTAGAAATAATATAAATAATTTACATTACTAGATATCATTTATCTAAGTATTATTAATTTAAATTACATAACAAAGTATAATTCTTTCTAATTAAATAATAAATTATCATCTATATGAATTAATTTATAACTATAATATATTATTAAATTAAATGTTATAATAATGAATAGTAGTGAACGGGAGTTTAGTTTAACGTTAACAAAAATGTAATTGATAAATGTAGAAAATGAATAATTTTCATTCTAATTTAGTATTTGAATAAAACACTAAATTGAAAAATCTATTTATTGGGCTTAGGAAAAAAAATTTATTTCATAATTTAATCAACATATCCTCATAAATAACATATCCATCCTTAGAAAACTTAAATTTCAAACTAATTACATTTTTGTTATTTTATAGAAAGTATTTAAAGGTATTAACATATCTAATAAATAACCTATCCTTCAACATATTAATTTAAATCATGCTATTTAAATTATATTTCAAATATTTCTGTCCAAACTTATCTGTATAAAACCTTGATCTATTCTATCTCTTATAGAAATAAATGTAAAATTGCATAAATCACCACTTTTGACTTTTTATTTTTGAAATACACCGATACAACTTTATTTGTTTTAAAAAATTACAGACCACTTGGAACAAGTTCACCCATTAAGTAAAATTTTTAAAATTTCATTTATTCATGGTCACCAGAAAGGTATTTTCACACGTTTGTTTCTTGACATGTTATATTTAAGGTGTTTTCAATATATATTTTTCAATGGTATCACCTGAAAGAAAAAATAATGAAAGGAGTCGATGTATATGAATATTATTTTGTTGACAACGTACTAGTTAAAAAATATCACAATAAATATTAAAGTTTAACTTTCATTTCTATGGTCATCAAATGTCATATTAAAACCGGTGAAAATTATTTTTTCAATAATAAATGTCGTCGCATCAACTAATTTAGGTAGTGGCCGAATAAGGATCCGTTCAGTAGACAACGCAGTATTATTTGGGATTATAGTTCCACAAAAGAATTAATTAGTTAAGTATACCTCTAAGTGCCGTTGAGTTTCAAACCCTTATTGAAAAAAGGTTTTTTTCACCATATTACCAGCTAAACAAATTATATATCATGATTTTATAATTTTTTTAAATTATAATTATATCTTAATTATAATATTAAAAAACTTAACCTCATGATATATACTTAAAGTCATAGCATATTGACGCGAAGTTTAGTTCATTCATATATTCATTCGTCTCCTTATCTTTATACCCATAAGTTATTCGCCAAAGTAGTTGAAAATCTCGTACACAAAGATCAGACCCTCAAATCCAAAAATCTAGTCTGCGTAGCGAGTTCTTAACAAGGAAATGTAATCCGACGTACACTGTATGAAGTGAGCTGAAAAGGGACTTTAGGATCAAAAATGAAAAAGACTCACAATACTTAAAATCAAAATATTAAGGTTTTGATTTGTCCAAATTAATTAACTCTTTTTATATATTTGAACAAAAATTTAGTTGAATAATTGGTCATACAGTTAAACAATTTCGAATACAGTCGAACAATTAATACATTTGAATAATTACAAATATAGTTAAACAAGTTTTAACTAAAAAATACATGTTATAATATTATATTTAAACAATTGTTATTTGACCCTAAGACTCAAAATTGTTCATATGCCAAATAATTAACGTTTATATGTAGAGAGGGTTGGGATTAAGTGGAAATAGATCTTTGGATAAAAAATATGAATGATATATAACCATTAGATCAAATAACAATCGTTCAAAGAGGATATGAATTTATTCAACTAAAAATTATTCATGTATATTTAACATGGTTCAAATATGTCAATTATATGACTAATTAATTAACTAAATTCGAAATAGTTCAAATATATGATAAATTATTCATGTGTTAATTTATATGTACAATTGGTCAAAGTCAACATCAACTAAAACCTATATTCAAAACCGGCCTTAATATATATATACACACGTGATCGATTTGAAACCCAAATAAACAAAACTCTGATATGTATGTTTCATAAAATGATTGTTGCAGTTTCCGAAGTTTTGACGATAGGAAATACCTTGGTAACATTTGTATCAACATTAGCAGCATCATCATGTTGTGTTTATATCTGCAAGAGAAAAGACGATCACAATACTCTAAAAGAGGTGAGGGAGGCAAAGACGACTTTAGAGGTTTTGATTGATGATCTCAGACTTATTGAAAGAGGGGAAGCAGTAGTGGCGCTGGAACTACCTCCGTTTATTGTGGATGCTCATACTATATTAACCAAAGCGAGTGAGTCTATTGCAGCGTTTGAAATAGACGAGAACTGTATGAGCTGGTTGATGCCTAAACCGTGGGCGCAGAGGAGTGCTCGGACTCGGATGGAAACAGAGCTCTTCACGCTGAACGAGTGGATCATAAAATCCAGAGAGATGGCTGCGAAGCCCTTGAGAGGTTACAAGCAATTGGATGAGGTAGTTATTGTGGGGAAGGAGAGAATTAAAGAAGCAGACAAAATCTTGAACCTTGTTTTGTCAGCACAAGACCGTGGTCCAATGACTCTAATCTGCATTCATGGGACTTTCGGGGTTGGCAAGACTGCTGTTGCGAAATATATTCACAACACAGCTCTGATAAAAGGCGATGCGACTACAGCCTTGGATTGTTTCATATGGGTAGATGTAGGAAGCGGAGCATGCCTCTTAAGAGTTCAGGAAGACATAGCTAGAAGGTTAAAAATTTACTTCCCCAACTCCAACAGTAATGGTGATGCTGATCACTCGAAAGAAAGAGCACGCGCTGAGATACTGAAAAATGCTCTGTTGCAAAGGGGTAACTTCTTGCTGGTTTTTGACTCTATTTCGCAACCCCTTTTGGATTTTCTCCCCCAGGTTGGAATCCCATTGTCTGACTGTGGGCAGAAGCTGATTGTAACTTCTAGACAACGTGATGTATGCTATGGATTTAGAAAAATTCGTCCATATATGATTGAGATTCAGCCTCTATACAAAGAGAATGAGGCGTGGGAGCTATTCCAGAAGGAAATGGTGTGCTTTCAGGACTTACCGTTGGAGACTGAAATTAGGATAAACGAAGCAATGAAAGAGCTGGACGGCCTTCCGTTGGCAATCAGCATGCTGGCACGGACGTTTGGTGATATACACAGTCCGATAACAGATGATGTGAACCAGGTATGGAGGAGAGAGTTGGATTGTTTGGATCTTTTCAACAGTTTCAAAAATAGCTACGAGAATCTTACACAACAAGCCCGGTGTTGTTTACAGTATTGTACTTTGTTCCCAAAGGATCATGCTATTGACAAGAAAGAGTTGATAGATTACTGGATGTGGGAGGGTCTTCTGGGTGAATTCGACACACTACGAGAAGGAATGTTTAAGGGTTTACTAATTGTCAGGGAGCTTAAGAATGCACATGTTTTGCGGAGCGCAAATGGTCATGGAAAAGTCAAGCTGCTTAGTTTAGTCAGATCCTTGACTGTTAAAAATATGGGTCTAGAGGAAAGGTGTGTATGCATTAGATCTGGAGGCTCCCTCACTACATTACCACTCTCAGGGCCTCACTGGAATGCCAACGTTGAGAGAGCTTCCTTTATGAAAAACAAATTGGAAGCTTTGGATCTCAAGGAACCACTCCGTTTCCAAAATCTTCGCACCTTGTTACTGCAAGACAACCCCTTGATTTCAGATTCTAATCCGGATTTCTTCCGCAGCATGCCTTGCTTGAAAGTTCTAGACCTGTCCCGAACTCATGTCTCCACCTTACCAAGCTCTCTTTCAAGTTTGATAGAGTTGCGTGCACTTCTTCTTCAAAATTGCACAAACCTGACAAAACTACCCTCCTTGTCAAATCTCCTGAGATTGATCGTTCTTGACATCTCCGGAACACCTTTGGAGGAGTGCCCAGATGGCATACGGAACATGGAAAAGCTAAGGCGGCTCGACCTTTCTCAGACAAAACTACCTAAATTTGATGTGGGCGTTGTTGGCAGACTTGTCGAGTTAGAGGAGCTATTAATGCCCATCAATGATCACGGCTGTGTATGGGGACTAAATGAAGACAAGCAACACAGCGGGGCATGCGTCGAGGATCTTCTGAACCTGAGAAAGTTAGACGTCCTTCAGCTGCACTTCCAAAGTGTAAAGGCCTACAACAAATATATACGCAATGCACAAGAAGGTAGCAATGTTCCATCAAAATTCATTTTGTACGTGGGTGAGATCCAACGTGATCGACATGTAGAACAAAACCACCTTACTATAAGTGGTCATAGTTACCGGGGTACAACTGCTTATGAGACCTCATACCCAGAGCTATTCGTGACAAGTTTGGATAAGCTGAAGAACCTCAAAATGTTGGATGCGTCTAACTTAAGTGACTTAAGCTACCTCTTCTCTCTCGACATCTTTATAACCCTTACCCAACTGAGGGAGCTTCACGTGACAAGTTGTGAGAAGATGGTGGAGATTGTACACCAACCTGCTGCAAATGGCACAGTGATTCCTCTTCCTTTGTTGACCAAGATGGTGTTCTTTGACCTTCCAATGTTGAAGAGCGTATGCTACGGCAGAGAGCTTCATTGTCGATCCCTGGTATCAATCGAAGCTCGGAGGTGTGAGAACTTGAAACTTCCTATGATTACAACCGGGAGCAACAGGAAAATTCAGATAAGCGGGGAAGAGAGCTGGTTAGGGAGCTTAGAGTGGGATAAGCCAGATAACACTGCGAATTCAAATCCACGGTTTATAAATCCCCCTGATGAGGTCTCTTACTGTAAACTGTATCAATACCTGACATCCTGCTTTCTGAAGATGGAAGATCAGCAATGCATATTGCGACAAGTGACAGAGAGAGGTAGAAAAAAGTTAGTTGAATCAGCTATTGTGGGCAACAGCAGAGCGAATGTAAAAGACAAAATTTGGGAGCTGGTTTCGTCGGTAAACCTTACTTCTGTAGCGATCTGCATCCATGGAACTCTCGGTGTTGGCAAGACAGCTATTGCAGTTGCTATTCATAACAGTGCTCTAAAGGAGCCTGAGCTGTTTGATTCTGTGATATGGGCAAGCCTCAAGTATGGAGGGAACCTCGGGCAAGTTCAAAGGGATATTGCCAGAAGCTTAGGAATCCACTTCTCAGATATTCCTATAGCCCGTGGTACTGCGGAAAGAGCTTCGAGATTGCACGATGCTCTGACCGGAAAGGGGCGGTTCCTGCTGATCTTAGACTCAATGGAACAACCTTTCTCTCTCCAAGAGATCGGAATTCCGGATCTTAAGAACGGGCGAAAGATGATCGTAACGTCTAGGGTTCGTACCATGTGCATGAACATTAACACCGCACAATCCGTACCGTTTGAGCTTAAACCTTTACCTGAAGATGAAGCAGTTGGTCTATTCGAGAATGAAATGCGGTCCAGCATTCCACGATTGAATATAGAAACTCTTAACAGCGTAGAGAGTGCTGTAGCAGAATTGGATGGGCTACCACTGCCAATCAGCAACTTAGCGCAGAAACTGGGTTCTATACAGGAGAAAGACTCCGGTGTATTGAACAGTGAATGGATGAAAGAACTATCTAAATATACCAGAGAGCCAATCTACTTGCCACCCAAGGATCCGGAGCTATTCAATCGATTCAAACGTAGCTTTGAGAATTTGAGAGTGAAAACCAGATATTGTTTTATGTATTGTGCATTGTTCCCAAAGCGCTATCATATTGAGAGCAAAGAGTTGATAGAGCACTGGATGTGGCAGGGTTTGCTGGGTCACGATTCTGAGACATTGGATATAAAAATGAAGAAGGGGAGGGAGACACTTGATGAACTCAAGAATGCACATCTTTTGCAGAGCGTCAATGGAGAATCAACAAGTGATGAAAGAGTCAAGTTGCTAAGTCTGTCTCGATCAATGGCTACTGAAATTGCAGCTACTGATAATCGCTACCAGTATTTCATCAAATCTGGATGCTCCCTTACTGATCTACCTTTGGAATGGCCACCTGAGGTTGAGATTGCTTCCTTTATGCATAACCAATTGGCAGTTTTGAGCCTGAGAGAAAATCTGAATTGCGAGCGCCTTTCCACCTTATTATTGCAAAACAACTTCCTGACTAGACCCAATATGGATACTAATTTCTTCAACAAATTGCCTAACCTGAGAGTTCTTGATCTGTCCCGAACATTGATCTCTACCCTCCCATACTCTGTTCCTCGATTGAAAAAGTTATATGCGCTTCTTTTGTGCAATTGTTCAAAGTTGAAAAAGCTGCCTGACTTGTCAAATCTCGGACAACTTGCTGTGCTTGACCTTTCAGGCACACCTCTGGAATGTTTTCCTAACGGAATCCAGAATTTGAGTAAGCTGAGGCGGCTTGACCTATCCCAAACAAAACTTGCAAGATTTCCTGCCAATGTTGTTGATAAATTGATCGAGTTAGAAGAGCTGATCATGATCACCGATGATAACCGAGGTTATGCATGGGGATCAAATGAGCTGGAGATACAATGGCAGGGAGCATGCGTTGAGGAGCTTCTGGGATTGGAACGCTTATCCGTCCTGAAAATTAACTTTCTCAATGCAGATGTATTCAATTTGTATGCAAGGAATGCCAGAATGCGTACTGTTGTGCCCCGAAAGTTCCATTTTTGTCTGGGTGAGTGCAAAAATGGTGAATTTGTCCGACATAACAGCATTACTGACGATGAAAGTCATAGTATTACTCTTGCGAATGGGACCTCAGATCTACACCTGAAGATGTGTTGTGATCAGAAGACAATTCTGCTCAACCTGGAGGGTTGTTTAAAGGGCCTGAGTGTTTTGGATGTATCCTACTTTAGTGAATTACAGACCCTGTTTTCTGTTAAGATCTTAGGATCCCTCAAGAACCTGCGTAAACTTTGTGTGTCAAGGTGTAAGAAGCTGAAGGAGGTTATACAGCCTGATGAAGAGTTCAAACCACCAATAACTCTCCCGCCTCTATTGACCATTATCATCTTGTTTGACCTTCCAGATTTGGAGGGTATCTGCAGCAGAGAAAAGCTTGATTGCCCTCAATTGTGTTCGGTTCAAGTTTGGAGATGTCAGAAGTTGAAGCTTCCAGATTTCTTATGTCCAGACGATAGGAAAATCTGTATAATAGGGCAAAGGAGTTTGATCCACAACTTGAGATGGGATATATCTCAGTCAAATTCCAACGTTACTTTTTCCGATGCACCAGAGCCTTCGTGTTTGGAAGTCACTGCTTGGTATGTATGACTACTGTTAAAACTTAAAACTTGTTATTTTGCAGAGTTTTTATGTTCAAAGAAACAATGATGTCTTCTTCACCTTAGGGTTCAAAGGGATAACCCACAAGAAGTCAGAGGCAAGCAGCAGACAAAGGGAACCTATATTTCCAGATGCTTTAATGTAAGTGGTATACAAACTCTTGCATGGTCCATGTGTATTTTTGTATGCTTCTAATGTTTAGAATCAACAAAGGTAGGCACCTTTGTTCAGATACAAGCCGGATCACTCACTAACATCATATATTATGTACGCATATACACACACTATATTGTTATCCTTGATGCATGGTTTCTGGATCTTCAGGCGGTAAAGACAGCATCAATGAGTTGGAGATAATCCCCGGATTCAAATCCCCTCATTCAAGAGATCCATCACAATCAAACACCAAATTTAGACTTGTTGAAGCTCCTGCGCCTCCAGAGTTAGCAGCCACAAACAGCTAGGTTTGTTTAATTCTTTTACAAATTTTGTTGAATAGAAGGTCACTTTATTAACCTATTGCTGATAAGACGTCTCTTACAAGACATTAGGTTTCAGAGGAATAAGCCACACAAAGTACGCAGCGCAAACAACTTCATTATCAGCAGCATTATTATGAAATTTATTAAATGTGGATCAAGGGATTGATACAAGCTCCATAGATGAACTTGCAGAAAACAAGAAGAAGAAAGATGGAGATAACCAGTCGAGAGAACTTGATTCCGTATTTCTTTATTTTTCGTGTAAAATACAGACTGGATATGACAGCTATTTATATTTGAAATATAACCATGGTTATTAGTAACATTAACAACTAGTATAACTACATTTCTCTGTACTTCCCCCTCAAATTGGAACATCTACAAGGCCTAATTTGGATGACAAAAAGAAATGTTGTTCTTTGCCCAGTGCCTTAGTCATTATATCCGCCAGATGTGACTTGCTTGGAACATAAGCTGTTTTCATAAAACCTGATTGCACATGATGCCTAGTAAAATGACCATCGATGTCAATATGCTTAGTGCGTTCACGAAAACAAGGATTTGCAGCTATATGTTGTGCAGCTCGATTATCACAATATAAAGTGACTGGCAAAGGTATATGAATTTGGAGATGTTGAAAAATATAGCTTGTCCACATTAACTCATATGTTGTTGTTGCCATACTCCTATACTCATCTTCAGTTGTTGATCTTGATACAATTGCTTGCTTCTTTGTCTTCCATGAGATTAAAGATTGTCCCATAAACACACAATATCCTGTGAGTGATTTCTTGAAATCTATACAAGAACCCCAGTCAGCATCTGAATATCCCCTGATGCTTAAATCCTGCTGATAAGGATAAAATAATCCTTTTGTAATGTTGCTCTTAAGATATCGTAGAATATGTAACAATGCTTGATAGTGAGATTGCTTAGGTTGAGAGACAAACTGAGAAACTTGTTGCACTGCATATGACAGATCTGGCCTGGTGAGAGATAGATACAAAAGCCTCCCTATTGTTCTTCTGTATAATTCAGGGTCTGAAAAATTTTCTTCTTCATCTGCAGTCAATCTTAACCCTGTTGGTAATGGAAAGTGTGTTGGTTTGGATTCACTCATATTCGAATCCATTATGATGTTTGTTGCATACTTTTTCTTATTGATGAAGGTACACTAATCAGACTTGAAAATCTCCAATCCTAGGAAGTATCTTGCTTCACCCAAGTCCTTTATAGTGAATTTCTTATTCAAAGCTTCCTTCACTTTCTGCATTTCCTCTTCATGATTGCCAGTGACTAATATATCATCCACATAAACGAGTAACACAGTTATCTGATCTCCTTTTCCTTTAACAAATAAAGAATAGTCATGCATTGACTGAGCATATCCTAGATTGAGCAAGAACTGTGTCAATTCTAAATTTCATTGTCTAGATGCCTGTTTTAACCCATAGAGAGATCTCCTCAACCTACAAACCTGATTTTGAATTGCCTTTTTATAACCATTTGCTGGTAGCATATAAATTTATTCATCTAGAAATCCATGCAAGAAAGCATTATTTACATCCATTTGAAATAGTGGCCAACTTTTGCAGTAGCATATGCAATCACTATTCTGACTGTAGCTAACTTTGCAACTGGACTGAATGTGTTTTTATAGTCTTTTCCCATTTTCTGATTAAACCCTTTCACTACTAATTGTGCCTTGTACCTTTCAACTGAACCATTTGGTCTATACTTGACTTTAAAAACACCCACTTACTGCCTATGGCTTTGTATCCTCCTGGCAACTTTGTCATCTCCCAAGTCCCATTCAATTCAAGGGCATCTAAATTCCTTCTGCATTGCTTCTTCTCATTCCGGCTTTCCTTTAGCAGCCATATAATATGCAGATTCTTCTACCTTTAAGGTTTCCCCAAAAGAAGCAAAAAAGTTTGTACGTTACTTCAGTGAGCATGGTATCTCTGTCAAACTCATCACATAGTCTATTGTTCAGACTGGTGCTTCTCTTGTTCTCACTATCTCCTTACTTCTAGAATATGTATCTCCTCATTCATGTTAATATGATCTGACTGTTTGTCAATATGCTTCCTCATTCTAAATTTCATTTTCAGTAGTCTCTTCATTTTATGTTGTCAAGTTGTTGATATCAACAAATATATCATCATCTTCCATCCAATCTGATTTTGTTTGAGCTGTTGTTTCTATGCCTTTACCTGAAGGGATAACTTTGAAAGGGAATTGTTGTTCACAGAACAACACATCTCAGTTGTCGAATATTTCTCTTGAGGCCAGATCATACAATTTGTATCCCTTTTGGTTGACTGGATATCCTAACAATGCACATCTTTTTCCTTTCGGGTCAAATTTATCTCTTCCCCTCAGAACATTTGCAACATAACATAAACAACCTATAGTCCTCAGATTGTCATAAACTGTTTCCTTTCCAAATAGCACTTGATATGGTGTATTCCAATCAATGCTAACTAATGGCATCTTATTGATCAAATAAGTTGCTGTCAAGATGCATTCTCCCCAGAATTTCTTTGGAAAATTGACATGCAACATTAATGCTCTAGCTGTGTCAAGCATATGCCTATGCTTTCTTTCCACAATTCCATTCTGTTGTGGTCTATAGGGCATTGACTTCTGATGTAAAATTCCCATCTGAGTAAGGAACATTTGACAATTAGTGTTCACAATCTCTGAACCATTGTTAGATCTAATCACCTTAACTGAAGTCTTGAACTGTGTTTTGACCAACAACACAAATCTTTTCAAAACTTCCTTCACATGATCTTTATGAAATAATAAGTATGTCTATGTGGCCCTACTTTTGTCATCAATAATAGTGAAGAAATACTTTTCTCCATTAGTACTTGGAACTCTAAATGGTTCCCACAAGTCCATGTGTACAAGATCAAAACAATGCTCAGACTTATTAGTACTTCTCATAAAAGGTAATCTGTGAAATTTTGCCATTGCACAAATATCACAACTATGACCAACAGTGCTTCCCATTTTATTACAACTGTTCAAATGTAACATTTTGGAAACAGACATATGTCCTAATCGAAAATGTAGGAGCTCTACATCAACTGCATTACTAGAACAACACATCTTCTGATTTTCCTTGCATTTGTTTGCCTTCAATGTATACAAACCACCATTCTCTTATCCTACTGCAACTCTTTGTCTATTCACACGGCCCTGTAGTGCACCACATTTCTCATCAAAAACTGCTACTAAATTCTGATCCGAAATAACTTTGTTCACTGACAACATGTTATATTTAAACTCAGGCACTAGCAACACATCAACAAGCTCTAATTGATCACTTAGCATAACATTTCCAATTCTCTCAACCTTTTTCACACTACCATCAGGAACTTTCACACTGATAGGCATATCTAACTCTCTTATGTTTGAAAAATTCATCAGATATGGAGACTTATGATCTATTGCTCCAGTATCTAATATCCATTCATCATTTTTCAAATCAAGAGTAGCAAGGTTAATGTATGATGTACCTGAAAAATTAGGGTCATCTTCCCTTTCATCATTTCTTGACACATAGCTTGCATGAAACCCGGATCAAAATTGCAACCTTTTTCCTGCTATGTTTATCTCAATTTGCATATCTAATGGCGTGTCTGATGCGGGGTTAAGCCGCGAGGGTTGCCCGATCTTTCAACACCCCGAACTAGATAGAGAGAAGTGATGGTTGGGACGTGAAGAGGGTAGAAAACGTGTGGTATGACGGATGATTGATCCGGTGATTGGGATGGATCGTAGAAGGATAGACTCGTTGAATTCCTAGAAGGGATTCTTCCACTATAATCTTGAATTTGAAAGAAAGACGCGATTGTTCTTAGAAACGCAAGAATTCGCTAGAGATCGAAGAGAGGCCGAGCTTAGAATCGGCACCAAGTTGGACGACTCTCCTATGCTTCCAAGCTAGGGTTGGACGTGAATCCACACGTCCGGGTTGAATAGGAATCCACCTAGTCGGTTCTCGATTCCACGAGAGAAGAAATACTTAAAAAGCATCAAATGTGTTTATTATTCAAGCTAATCAAAACTAGACGTTTGACATGCCTTATATAGGCTATGTGGGACGTCCAACATTGTTCCACGGGCCTTGGGATGGATCTAATATCGAGCTCAAGCTAATGAAATAAAATACGAAAAGATAAGATCAAATCTTTAAGAGATAAGATCTTCTAGCTAAAAGATAAGATCAAATCTTTAGGAGATATGATCTTCTACAAACGGATAAGGTCAAATCTTTAAGAGATAAGACCTTCTAGAAGGAAATAAAATAACAATTAAATAAAACAAAACCCAATAATAAAATTGTCTAAATATGGGTTGAAATAAAATATCAAATCCGGGACTAATTTAATTACTTAAATTAGCCCGAGTCCGGTAAAGTAGAGCCGGTCGTCTTCATCTAGTCCTTCGGCCTATTTGTCTTCTCCATCTCGTCCATTTCCTTCCCTTGCACGTGGCTCGTATGGGCTGGAAGATTCTTGGTCCAGTCCATCTTCATTTCGAACACCATTTCCCTGGGATTGAGCCAATCCATCTTGATCTTCATTTCTCCGAGTCTCACTTCCATATCTAGTAGAAATACTATTTCTCTCACAACTAGTATCCCTGCTAGTATGTTGGCTACCCAATGTCACACTTCTATCTCCAGATTCTGATGTCTCTTCCTTAGATTCCTCATGCTCGAGTCGTCTCTTCTTCGTTCTACATGTTGAGATTAAGCTTCCCGATGCTCCAACATCATCCTCCCTTTCTTGAAAAGGATTCGACCTCGAATCCACGAAGATTGGACTTGATTTCTGCTGCAGTGGTGTTACTGACTTCGTGGGGTTCGGAGGTTCCTTCTCACGTTTCTCTCTACGCCTCTTCTCTAGGACATAACAATGTGAAAACTGTCGAGTCCTCTTTTCTCTCTGGGTTGGCATCTCCTTCTCTACTGGTCTTTCTTCTCCTGAAGTACCAACACGTAGGAATAAAACGCAGCTATGATCAAGATAAGGTGTAAAGCTAACACCGTATAACTTCAACGTCTTGTCCCGCATAGATAAGAAAAGTTTCCTATTCTGATTATTAGGCGTATAGGGCGTGGGAGTGAGGTTTATAAGATCAACTCGCACAGTAATCCTTAAGTGAAGATCCCTAAAATACGTAACAATACTCAAACGAGGATATACAATAGTCAGGTATCTCCAATTATAGATAGATATTGCCTCATGTATGTTCTTGAGAGCTCCTCCGAGACTCTCCAACATACCAATCTCAAACATGGAAGCTAAAATTTCTCGACAAACAAAGCTATAGATAGGACATGAAAATGGATC
Organism: Fagopyrum tataricum; assembly: GCA_002319775.1. Lineage (NCBI taxonomy): Eukaryota > Viridiplantae > Streptophyta > Magnoliopsida > Caryophyllales > Polygonaceae > Fagopyrum > Fagopyrum tataricum. Next base: position 49,847,571 of record CM008283.1, read on the forward strand.
TGCATGTGGGGGTCCTGCATTACATCTATCACACTCATAACGCAATTCTCTCCGTACGGGCCTTTTAGGCACGTAACCTTCCCTGTTTCCGCTCTCTCTCACTGTAGGCGACATATCAAGCAATCTATCTCGTCTGCAAATTCTCAAATAAAATCAATTAATCTTGAGAAAAGAAAAATTAAAACTAGCCTGAAAAAGAAAAAAAAAGGCAAGGTAAGGCTCCAAAGAAACAAAAGGTTGAAAGCAAGGAAATTTGAGTAGTGCCTGCAGGGAACCCAAAATGGAAAAGGGAGAATTAAACAAAAGGAAAGGAACAAAATAAATCAAATGGCTCCCTTTCTTGGAAACGAAAAGGGTATTTTGCGCATGGGACTCAAAAAGGCCAAAAGATGATCGAAGCTCCGTTCCCAATCTCTTTCAGTTTCTTCTTCGTTTTCTTTTTTTTTGAAAGGTCCGAAACCCTAGGAGAGCTGGACGTAGGGTGCTGCAAGGGGGTAAGTGGTGGCTGCTGGAGGTCCTGCGGCGCCGGAATGGTCGGAAGTAGCCGGCGGCGGGCAGGCGGACGGTGTCCGGCGGCTGACACCGGCGGGTTCAAGGGTGAACCGAGGGTTTCAAGGGTGGTGGAGGCGGCTGGGATGGGTGGTGAAGGCTGGTGGTGGCGGGAAGGGATTGCAGAGGCCGAAACCGGCGGGTGGTGGTGGCAGACGGCGGCAGCTGGGCGGCGGAGCTCCAACGGCGGGTCCGGCGGGTAAGGTGTGAAACCGAGGGATTTCAAGGGACAGACAGGGCTGCTGGTGGTGATTGAGGCCGGCAGGGGGCCTGGAAGGGTGTTGGTGGTGCTGGAGGCGATGGACGACGCTGGTGGTGGCCGGCAGAGGTGCGGTGGGCGGCAGGCGGCAGAGACGGGGGTTTCCGGCGCCGGAAATTTTATTTTTTTGAAAAAAAAAACTGAAGATAGAGAAGAGATGGAAAGGCGTGGAAAATGGATAGAAAACGTGGGATTGGTGGATGATTGATCCGATGATTGGGGATGTATCGTTGCTGGATAGACTAGTTGAATCCTTGAAAGGAACTCTTCCGTTATAATCTTATGCTGAAGGGAAATACGCGATTGTTCCCAAAAGCACAAGAAGTCGCTTGGAGATCGAAGAGATATCAATCTTAGAATCGTCACCAAGATAGACGGCTCCTTGAAGGCTCCAAACTAAGGGTTGGACGAGAATCCACCGGTCCAGGGTTTGAATAGGAATCCACCTATTCGTTCTCGAATCCACGAGAGAAAACACTAAAAAGTATCAAATTTGTTTATTCATTATCTGACTGAAAAAGCACGTCCAGGATGCCTTATATAGGCAGGGAGGACGTCCAAAGCAAGCTACATGGGCTATGGGTTGGATCTAATATCGAGCCCAAGATAATTAAAAGAAAAGAATAAAATACGAAAAAAGATAAAGATCGAATCTTTAAGAGATAGGATCTTCTAGCTAAAAGATAAGATCAAATTTTTAGGAGATATGATGTTCTACAAATAAAATATGATCAAATCTTTAAGAGATAAGATCATCTAAAAAGATAAGATAAGATCAAATCTTAAAATATATGATCATATCTAGATCTTATCTAAACTATTAAAATAAGTAAAAGCAAGCACAATATTAAAATAGTCCAAATATGGTCTGAAAAATAAAAGATCTAATTAAAGGCCTAATTTAACAATAAAATAAGTCCAACTAGATATATTACAA